>JAHWFO010020423.1:0-28446 GCA_023313115.1 Rhysida immarginata
AATAAAAACCTCTCTCATAAAGATGTAGACATTTTTAATGACCCAACCAATTCTATTTTTAAGATTTTAAATATCTGATTTTGATTTATTTGTTCCGAAATGTAATCTTTTTCTTTTGAGTCCTTCCCCCGCTTGGGTTTTACCACCTGTAGGGGCAATTTGTATTTGCTTGTACATTCTGATCTGATTAAATTAAATTATTATTATTATTATTATTATTATTATTATTATTATTAAAAGATTAAAAATAATTTTCGCCATTTACTGTTGTGAAAATGTAATATAGAGGGTTATTCAAAAGTCATGCTGATCTATTTCTTATTGAACTGACATACAAAAACATAATCATTGAACTGACATACATAATTTTTACGTGTATATGTGTATGTATGTCTTTAAAAACTTATGAGTTTATGGGCCTATATATTATGCCGAAACTATTGTTACTGGTCACACATCGACATGTTGACAGAATGGCTTATGCCTCAAGTAGTGGTATGTCTTCCTAATCTAATCCTTCAACAAGATGGTGCTCCTCCTTATTTCCACAGGATATTGGCTCGGCAGTGTCTGAATTAAGATTTGCTTGATTTCTTTTCGTGAAAATACGTCTAAGATTTTGGAAACCCATTTTACCAAAACAACTACACACACTGGCCAATGAATTAGAAAGCCGTGATGAATTACTGTTCTGATATATAAAGAGGGGTCACAGGTCAGAAACGATTGTGATATGCAAATGAATGCAATCATGTGAGGTACAGGGTAGGAACAAGCTGCAGCTGCTCAAGTTGAGCAAAATGGGGAAAACAGCAGACCTGTCTGAGTTCCAAAAAGGAGCTATTGTGGGAGCCCGTCTAGCTGGAGCTACGATTTCCAGGACAGTACAACTGACCAGTATCTCAAAAGGTCAGGTCTCCAAGGTTTTCAATGCGTGGAAACGGAATCCACAAGAGTTGTCGAAACGGCAGAATTGTGGATCAAAAACAATCAACACAGACATGGGCCGACGTCGTATGAGACGGATTGTGCGGCAAAACCGAAGGTCTACTGTGGAGCAACTGACGGCAGACTTCAATGAAGGGTCATAGCAACCCATCTCCTCCAGAACAATGCGCCGAGAGTTGAAGCGAATATTTAGGGATGGGAAGTCGCATGCCAGTGGTGTAAAGAACGGTGTGACTGGACAGTAGACGACTGGAAAAAGGTGATGTGGTCGGACGAGTCACGTTACACATTGTTTTGCACCGATGGCCGGTAGAGAATTTGAATCCGATCGAGATTGTTTGGGACATGTTGGAAAGAGACATTCGTCGAAGGCATCCGCTTCCGTCTACTCTGCAGGACCTGAAGGTCTCTCTGACGAATGCATGGTCTGCGATTACCTTACCTGCATTGCAACACCTTGTAGAGTCCATGCCAAACCGCGTATGTTCTGTAATTACATCCAAAGGAGAGTCAATACCATAATGAACGAAGGTTTCTAATTCATTGGCCGGTGTGTGTAGATGATTTGATGGAACGTATCTCTTGTGCAGTGGAGCTGATAACTGAAGATATGTGGGATACACCTGGGAAGAAATGGATTGTTGTAGGCAGGGTGCGCTTATCTAACACTTGAAATATTCATATGAAACTTATGAAGTTCTTTTATATTTTCATATGGTTGTTTGTATGTCGGTTCAATAAAAAATAAGCTTTACTTTTGCACCATTCATTTATGAATAACCCTGTATGTCTCCATAAATTTACATATAAATGCTTACTTAGTATTGTCCTATTTAAACTAATAGAGATGTCTGAAAGAATATTTATTTTACATTTAACTCGAGAAAATCACATTTGTATGGGTTTTGAAAACTCACTCAAAGATAAAAGCTTTAACAGTGTTAGTGTTGTAATGTGTTTTGAAGAAGAATGAAGATCTGGATTGTACATAATCTGTATGAAAATAAATATACTGTTTTTAATACCGTGGTTTTGTTTTTGAACAGCATTTCCCAACCTGTTGAGTTTTTTCCCCCGAATCTCCAAAAATTTATTATGAGCCTTTGCACTACTTTCAAAAAAATTTGCACCTCCTTGTCTAGTATCAAAGACAAGAGAATTTAGTGGTTCCATCTAGAATCATCACAGCAGAAAGGGTTAAACATTATTAATTAGAACTATTTTTTGTCGTATCTCCAAGAGTGTTTTTGCACCCTGTTCTAATCTAATAACTGCATTATCTAATAATATACTATTATATAATATATTATTTTTATTTATTTTTTAAATTAAATTTCTAATAATTGCAACATTTTGTGCTTTTCGTATCTTTCATGTAATCGGAATAGGAATATGTGATTGATTTATAATAATCTTGTACAAGTTACACTAAACGAGAAGGTCTGCCTCGAGTGATTTGTATGAATCGAGTAATTTATTTTTAATCCATTTCAGTTATTTGCACGTCGCCAAGTACAAAATATTCTAAATCTTTTATTGCTCGTGAATGGAAAGCATAAAATAATAACAAATCGCTATAAAAACGTCGTATTCACAATTGTTGAAACGATGACAACATAGACGAAAATTGTTGAAGAGACCTGTCTTAAACACGGATAAAAATTCCAGCCTAAGGCCAAAATGGCATTCATATACAGTCTAACGAAGGAAAACGTTGAGCATATCCAGTCGAATTTCAATTTTTAGACATATTTATAAAATAATATTAATAATATTTACTGGCCACTGAAATTGAAATTTAATTGTACACGTCCAGTTTTTACTTTTATTCGCATCACATTCCTGCATCCATAAATATCACGGAGCTGTGTACAATAATCCATATGGCATGGGCTAACATCTCTCTGGTCTAGACTGTAAATATCTTTGCTTCATAAAAAGGGCATCAATCCTTAAGGTTACTGATTAAAGAGCAATGTAGTGATTATAAGTCTTCTTATAAGTATACGAGATGGACACATAGAAGAATTGCTTTAAAAAAAATAACAAACTCCTGTTTGATATATTGAAAAATTCCTGACGCGAAAATTCAGAAAAACACGAAATTTTTAACCATAGAGTGTTTTGCTCGAATGTTGTATTTAAACAAGAGATGGCGTCATGTGTTCTGCAGTGTACATTACCCATAATGCAGTATTATTTTTTTGTTCTATATTGCCGATCTGAATTCAAGCGCTGGTGATCTCAGTAAGTATCTCAGTAATATCAGCTCGTATCTGTGCATTTTTCATACGTTACTTCATTTGTCTTATAAAACGAAGTTTGGTTCTTCATGACTTATATGCGCTTCAAATGACAGAAAGTGATGATCAATAAATACTTATCAAATGCTTACGTGGAAAAATAAGGTGAGAACATTTTTACAAGAGGTGGGATAAAGTATTAAATTTATTTACTTTAAAATTTTACCGCTGCTGGCGCTAGTGTACCGCAGCTTTATTTCTTCCAGTTTAAATGAATAAAATTTATTGTTGTGTCTCTCATTGGTGTTAGAGCAAAAGTAACCGTCATAAGTTCCCTCAATCGAATTTCCGCACCATAACAATGACCAAGACAACTGTTTAAGTGTCAAAAATTAATATCTTAATATAATCTTTCATGATACACATAAACTGTGCTTTATTATCAAGAAATAAAGTATACCCAAACTACCCTTTCTTTTCATATATTTACAAACAAAAGAAAAAAATAAACACTGGCAATGCTAATTGGTATATACAGGATGTTTCAAAAATACTTTTACAAACTTGGGGACAGGTTCCTCACAGCAAAACAAGAAAAAAGTTCATATAAACATATGTTTGAAAATCCTTCACTTTCGAGTTATTAATGTTTGCCTGACGTAAAATAACGTGAAAACTCTATTTTAGAAAGCAGCGATTAATCTTTTCAGTTAAAAGTACTGTAAGGCGCCACACAAATCATAAATCTGATCCCTATTTCCACTATGGATGGCCAAGTCCGTTTTAAACTTACGATGTTCATTGAAACGACAAGATTTTATAACCGATCAACTTCGGTTAGCTCAACTCCTGCCAAGCAAGTGAAAAAGCTTTTGGAATAGACTGTACGTACATTAGTTTCAAAATGTTTCACGATCGCACTGCCATATAGAAACTAAGTCCCATATCGAGCGCCCTGAAACTAATGGACGTACATGCGCATAAATTGGAACGATTAACTAGATATGTACTGCCCGTAACCCCTCTAATTTATATGGAGATATTTGATAAAGAAGCCGGGTTATTAGCCCACATGTTGGGAACAAATCTTAAGGTCATCAAATTTCAAAGTCATTTTCCTCGAAACGTATGCTGTCTATAAAAAATCTTTCAAGAATAATTTCGTCGTATTTTGTCCTGCAAGTACAGCCTAACATCATGCACACTCTGTATGCGATAAAGCAGTGTTTCCCAAGCGGTGATTCGCGAACCCCCTGGAGTTCGTCACAGCTTTTTCGTAATGGCGGATTATTGTATTGTCTGTATATTTATAAGTCAGTGGTTCATGCAACTCATCTTTTGTGGAAGAGGTTCGCGAATTGAAAAAGTTAGTGAAAGGGGTTCGCGAGTCGAAAAAGTTCGGAAAATTCTGCAATAAAACACTTCAAAAAAATTTTAAAAATATTATTAAACTTTAATATTAAAGAAAACGCAAATGTTAATGGCATGTATTTGAATTTAATAAATGTTTCTCTTTTTATAGAACATTCATTAAAACGGATTTGTTTCCTCTAAAAAGACATGGAGCTTAAGTATGAAGACAACATTAATATTCTTCATGATATGTTAGCTTTGATTGAAAATATTGTTAGAGGTGACGTGTTTATTCTGAAGAAGAGCCTTAATAACTTATTAGAATATAAAGTTCTTTTCTCCAAATATCAAGCACCCGTCATTATTTTATATAAGAAAAATGCAGAAGATTTCAAGCCTCAACATGTAAGTACTTTTCCTCAAGAGAATGAACATTTTCTGAATAAAGTATCAGATAAATATTTGTTGTTGCCTGACCGTGGAGATAATTTGATCAATGAAGCTACTCCTTCAACTTCTCTAAAAGAGTCACTTGCTAACATAAATTTGATATCTGGTGTTAACGATATAAATGATTTTAATACTTCGTACTGTACTTTGGCTGTTAACAATGTACCGATTCCTCAAGTAAACGACGAACTGCTCAGTAAAGTAGAAGCAATCATTTCAGAAGAAATCACAAAAGTGGACAAGTTTTTAAATAATACAGACGTTGTTAGCTTAACATCAATAATATCAGTTGAAAATAAAGCGTTCTGCAGAATATCAGATGAAAATAATGAGGTTTGCAGCAGCTCTGTTTGTGATAGAGATGAAAATATTAACAGCTCATATTACGAAGCACAATCTAAAATGATAACAGAAGATATTCCATCAATACAATCTTCGAAAAAAAGCGACCTGGATTTTAAAACTAAGCATTTACCAAAGAATATTGGTAGGAAATCCCTTTCTTGTAGTTATTGCAGTAAACCTTTATCGTATTTAAGCAAAAAAGTGATTCATGAAAGAATACACACAGGCGAAAAGCCGTATTCTTGTATGTATTGCTCCCAACGTTTTTCTCACTTAAGCAATAAGAAAAGACACGAAAAGGGTCATATAAGTAAGAAGTCTTTTTCCTGTAAAATTTGTAGCAAGACATTCTCACAATTAGCCATTAAACAAATGCATGAAAGAAGCCACATAAAAGAACAGGCGCCCTTGAGTAATAATGTGAGTGAAAAGAAATCAACTGACCTCCAGAAGGATCAAATGCCAGAAGATCCCCATCCAAATATCAGTAAGGCTTTTTGTAATAAAACAGCTTCTAAGTTACTTCATAAAGAGAAACACACACAGCACCATTCCGGTACGTCGTTGTTTTCTTGTAGCATTTGTAATAAAACGTTTACTCGACTATATCATAAACAGAGACACGAGATTACGCATACAGGAATAAAGCCGTTCTCTTGTAAATTTTGTGATAAAAAGTTCACACAATTGTACGCTAAGACTATCCACGAAAGAATACATACAGGTGACAAACCTTATGCTTGCGATTTTTGTGAAAAGAAATTTATTGACCGGCAAACCAAAACGCGTCACGAAAGAAAACATACAAATGAGGTGCTTTTCTTCTGCACCTATTGTGATAAAGCATTCTCTACACAAAAAGCTAAAGAAACACATGAACGTATCCACACACGTGAAAAGCCGTTTATCTGTTCTTTTTGTGCTAAAGTATTTCGAAAAGCGGAATTGGTGATCAAACACGAAAAACTGCATACACCCGAGAAATCTTATTCCTGTAAATATTGTGAGAAGAAATTTACTGATTTAAGTACCAAACGAACACATGAAAAAACCCACGCTGAAGTGAAAAAAACTGAAGAGAAAATCTACGAATGCCGGTTTTGTTCAAAAAAGTTTAATCGTCCTAGTTCCAAAAGAATTCATGAAAGAATCCACACAGGTGAAAAGCCTTATTCTTGTCAGTTTTGCGAAAAAACATTTTCTCAATATTTCAGCAAGCAGCTTCATGAAAGAATCCATACAGGTGAGAGACCGTATAAATGCAGTTTTTGTGAGAAAACTTTTCTAGATAATAGAAAGAAGCGACTTCACGAGAAAATTCATACTGGCGAGAAGCCATACGTTTGCAGTTTTTGTGACAAAGCCTTTGCTCAGTCGTGCACTAAAAAGCGTCACGAGAGGACTCACACGGGGGAAAACTACTTATTGTAATTATTGCGGTAGAGCATTCTCCCATTGCCCCCAAATATTACAACGCAAAAAAAATCCCATACATTCTCTCAACTTCTAAACAAAAGTGTTCATGCAAGTGAGCTAGCGCATAAATGCAGTTTCTGTGATAGGCGAAACGTTTTTCAAGGAATCGAAAGAGGGAGATGATGAAAGAATAAACCATATGGTAGAAAACCGTACGTCTAGGATGTTGTTTATGCTCCCTCTTTCCCTAAACAACTGAATGGTTTAAAGAAACGTATCTCTTTTGCATTGGAGCTGATAACCGAGAATATGTTGGACGTGTCTAGGAGGAAATGGACTACGTTTAAACATCTGCTGTATCGCCCAAGCTGCTCATATCCAACGCTTGTAATATCTGTTCTGTATTTTCATATCACTATGATTTTTGTATATCTGTTCAAACAAAAATAAACTTTACTTTTGAACCATCCTTTTTGAATAATCCTGTATGTCGTCGTAAGTTTATATATAAATCCTTATAGCGAAGTTTTTGCCGAAAACAGTCATTTGTATAGATTTTGAAAATTCATTCAAAGATAAAAGCTCTAACAGTTTTCGGTAGTAACTTGTATTTACGATAATTTATTCTCATCTTCTTGGAATTCTCTTGTAGGACCCAACGTTTACACTAAAAAAAAAAAAATGCCTTTATTTTTAAATCTAAAATGCCTTTGACTTTGTAATTTATGATCGTTTTTATAGGAAATGAATGCTTTTCTTTCATTCAATATTTATTTCCCCCTTTTAATACCCATTCCATGTCATAAAAATAGGGGGACCCGGTTTTGGAGCACTTTTATTGAAAATGATAAAAAGATTGATATTTGGGGGGGGGGGTTAAAATAAATTAATAGTGAGACCTGTAAACTAACTACGAGGGGAGTTCAAGTTTGAAATTTACTTTATTTTTTTATAAAATCAGGAAACTACACACACACGCACACACACACACGCACACACACACACACACACACACACACACACACACACACATCTCAGTTATTTTTCAAAGACTCTCCTTCAATGGTCCAAAAAAGGTGATAGTCGGAAAGGGAGAGATCAGATCTGTACGGCGGATGTGGTAAGATGTCCATTTGAGTTCCGTCAGTGTGTCCATAGTCAGTTTTGTTGTATGTGGTCTGGCATTGTCTTGCAGAAAACAAACACCACTGGTAAGGAGTCCAGGTCGATTTTTCCTTAGAGCCGGCTTCAGGGACGTCCTCAAAATGTCACAGTAGTAGGGTGTATTTATGGTTTGACGTTCTTCCAGAAAATCGACATGATTGATACCCTTAATGTCCCAGAATACAACCGCCATCACTTTCGTTGCCGACGGTGTCATCTTGAAGTTTTTGCGTCGTGGTGAGTCAGTATGTTGTTACTCCATGCTCGCACGCTTGCTTTCAGGAATATGGTGATGAATCCATGTCTCGTCAGTGTTCACAAGACGCTTTAGGAAGCTGTCCATTTCCCTTTCAATTCGCTGCAGCAGCATGGAACAAATTTCCACCCGGGTAGTTTTGTGATTCTCGGAGAGTTGCTTAGGGACCCATCTGGCACAGATCTTGTTGAATTTCAGCTTATCGTGGATGTTGAATTTCAGCTTATCGTGGATGTTGAATTTCAGCTACCAGTGCTGATGTTTAGTATTGAAGCCAATTCTCGGACTTTAATCCGCCTATTGTCCTTATCAGCTCATTTGTTCTTGCAATGATGCGATCAGTGACTGGCCTTGCCTTATGAGGTTCATTGCCGGTGGATTCTCGCCCTCCTTCAAACTTTTGACACCAAGCAAAGACGGATAATCGAGACAAACATGACTCTGTGAACTGTCTTTGAAGTCTCTGATGAATTTCAGATGCTTTCGCACCTTCGTTCTCCATGAACCACATATTTTCGAAATCTGAGTCACTTTAGATAATAGGGATGAGATCATTTTCTAAAATTTTCAACGAAAAATGAACTAGAATAACAATACGAGTGGAGAAACTTGATGATTATTCGTTGTTCCACTTTGGTAGACACATCGCTGTCCGCCATTTTGATTAAACAAACAATCGGTTGTCATGGCAACCGGATGAGTGATGCTGCAGTTGCATGACAGGCGTTGTATTGTCATCCCAACATTTTGTGACATTTTGAGGACGTCCCTGAAGCTGGCACTAAGGAAAAAGCGGCCAGGAGTCCTTACCAGTGGTGTTTGTTTTCTGCAAGACAATGCCAGACCACACAGCCAAACTAACTATAGACACACTGACGGAACTCAAATGGGACATCTTTACTACATCCTCTATACAGCCCAGATCTCTCCTCTTGTGACTTATCACCTTTTGGGACCATTGAAAGAGTTTTGGGGAGGGCAGAGGTTCGGCTTCAATGAGGAAGTGAAAAAGGCTGTCCTGATGTGGTTTCGACATCAGCCTGAAGATTTTTACAGAACTGGTATCCAGATGCTTCCAGAAAGCTGGAAAAAATATGTAGAGAAGCAAGGAGAGTTCTTTGAGAAATAACTGGCGTGTGTGGGGTTTTTTGGGTGTTTTTTTTTTCGTAATTTCCTGATTTTATAAAAAATAAAGCCCAGATCAAATTTGAACGCCGTGTTTTCGCGAAAAAGGACGTCATTTCCAACATTTATTGTAACACCTAAAATGTGCTGGCTAAAAATAAAAGCCAACATTTCAACTACATTTGTGATACTTTACTTTCATTTAAATTCTCAAACTGCAGCTAAAATTTGATGTGCGCATCTTTAAACTCACGCTGTATTAGATCTCTATGTGAGCTACACACACGTCAATAAATTTTCCTTTACATAGAGCACATTAAATGAATTAAAGTGAATAAAGTAATATTTGTCAACTCTTTCCAGTTTGTTTACTTATCACGATGTGGAAGTTTACAAACAATTAGGATTAGCAATATAACATTAAGAATTAGCCAATGATCTCAACTAGGATAAAGACGTTGATATCAATAGGATAAAGAATCACTTAGCTCTCTCTGCATTGAAGTATCAAGAGTAAGTAATGAATCACCATCTGAATGGTTTCCACTCTGACCCGAACCAAGATCGACGGTCTTACACGAAAAAGAGTATAATGAAGGAACGATGGGGGGGTGGGAGGAGTAATATTTCATTGCCTTTTTTCACTAATTTATCTTCCCATTTTAACATTGCTAAACATGAAATACGCTAAAGATTTGGGGAGTTTGCTATAATGAAAATGTTTGATTTTTTAATCGTCTCCTTTTTAAATTTCTGATTTCATGAAACCTTGTTGGTACACGAATATGCAAAAGTTTGGATTCTCATCAAGAGATGCCGCACGCATACACTGCGTCTGTGACATCCCACAATGCATTAGCTTCCTTTCAGCCTTCGTTTTTCATTGCTCTTTCTTATTGTTTGAATTCCATCGCGATTCCAGCTCATAAGGATCCCGTTGAATTTCTACGTCATTCGCAGCACAAATTAACAACTGAATGTAAGCAAATATCAACATTATATTTATAAGTTATTATTTTATAGAAATTTTTTTTCTAAAATTGAGGTAATAAAGGGGCTAGACAAACTGATGGAATAGTATCATGGCCCATTGACATGTTTCTTTTTTAGTTCATGTAAAATTCTGCGTGGTGGCGAGAGTGTGGAAAGCGTATGTTGTGCTTATTTACTTCCAACATTTAAAAAGAAAAAAAGATAACGTGATGTCACTAGATACGTTTAGTGTGCACATGTCGAACGCGCCCTGAGTCACTAATCTCACTATGTAACCAAGATTCTGTTATAACAATAATTTCAGGATTGAATGTAAGTGTAAATGCTTGTAGAGAATCATATTTATTCAACATAGATCTGAACGGAAAGAACAATTTTAATAAGTTGCCTCTTTTATTAACTGAAAATGAAAGAAGTTGTTAGTGCAAGCAATTAAAATAAATATAATAATCATATCTCTTATATTTTCATTTTGTTTTCTTTAAATATCGCAATCCGTAAACGAAATAATACTGCGATTATAAATAATATACGCTTAAAATAAACAATCGATTATCGATTAATAATAAAACCAAGTTCAAGTTATGAAGAAGAATTTCTTTCAGTAGGCATCAACGAAGTGACGTGAGCAAACTTTTATCTAGAAATTATTATAAATTTTTTGAGTTATTTATTCAGCACATTTATTCAGATTTTGATAGTTTAATTTTTAAAAAGACATGAAGTGTACTTTAAAATCAGTCCAACCAAACTAAAAAAAAAAAAAAAGGGGGGGGGGGTTAGGCAACAAAGAATTTATCGAAAATTGAATCGATTTTTTTCTATTTAATTTGGATAGCCAGGGTCTTCTGTTTTCTTCATGTTTCAGTAACTTAAGCAGCCGAAATGGAACCAAGCACAGACAGCTCATGCTCAAAACAAACATCTTCCATTCACGAAGCTTTTCGTAGCTGTTGTTGTGGCCAAAATGGCATCTTATAAGAAAAAAATTAGATTTAAATTTACGATTACTCCTTCTACTTCCTTAACACAGATTCTAAAAGTACCTGAGCTCAAGCAGCTTATAGTTTCATATGCACTTTCTTAATGGCGGCTGGCGTGAAGGCTCGCTAACGAAGCTTATTTATAGAGGGTCTGACGGTGTATAATTTTCGAGTTGGTCGCTTTTGGCGCTAATGTATACGCATTCTTTACATGGCCGCTGTTATAAAGGCCTTGATTCTATATCTTGAAATGATTGCAGCTGTTTAGCAAAATTGCAGTAGGTTTGCAAAGAACTGTTCAAGAAATCACGATCTTTGTATTGGTGCGGAGCACCGTTCTGTGTAAAGACGGAAGTTCATACAAGGTCTTCCGCTAAAGAACTCCCTGGTTTTAAGAGTAAATATCACGGAAACTCAGATCGATAGAAGAATGAAACAAATGATATGATTTAGTTAATGGTAAATGAAAGCCATAAAAATCTGATACGGAAGTTTCAAAATTAGTTACAAATGTTGCTGACAAGTGGCTCTGTACATAATGCACGTAAGGAAATGAATGGTTTGCGCCATATGTGCTGCGAAAAGTGCACATTTTGAATCGATTGTGATGTGATTGCGAAGGCTGCTTGCAAAGAGCAGTTTATAGCCTATTTCTCGGATTCCGTACTGCAACTACAGCGTGCAGTGCCACCTGTCAGCAACATTTGTAACTAATTTTGAAACTTCTGTATCAGTTTTTTACAGCTTTCGAAATAAACATACCATTTGTTTCATTCTTCTATCGATCTCTGTTTCAGAGATAATTATTTATCTTTGTGGGACGCCCTGTACTATTGATTTGCAGTTGTGGCATAACCTTTTCCCATTAAGCACAGTCTCGCCATGTGGATGAAAGAATATTCTGGAAACAAAATTGACGTAATCCCCCAGATATGAACTAATTATTTCCTCATGAAGGTCGCAATTAACCTAAAATGTGTTTGATTCCTAATGGTAATTTGTTACGTTTTTCCTATTTATATCAACTAATAGGAGTGTTTCTCTTTTTTACTGGACAGGGAACAAATGCTAAATAGTGTTGTTCTCCTAATGATCATGTTTTGCCAAATCTGTTATTATTTTTGTGATATTTAAAATTTTTTTTTTTCTTTATAGATTAAGGTTTCAAACCGAAGTCCAAAAAATGATGGAGGACCATCATGAAAATGGGATTTACAATGCATCTTTTGAGTATAAAAATGACATTGATATTCTTCAGGATTTATTAAATTTAATTTGTAATATTGTTCAAGGAAAGACACTTATTTCCAAAAAAAAGACTGGTCATTTGTTCGAATATAAGATTAAAGCTTCTTCAACGCAGCCTACACTCTTACTAGTTTATGAGAACGGAAGAAAGGTCAAGGAAGAATTAAGCGATTTCCAAAACAATATTCAACCTGATACTAAAGGGCAAACTCATTCTCAACCATTAAATCACGGAAAAGAAAAGGTTTCGAATGTTCAAGTGTCATATCCATTTTTCGACACTGGGTCGACCATTATCCTACAAACGGTACCTTCATTATCTTGTGTTATTCCGTCAATGGTTACGTTACCAGTTCAGAAAGACACAGCTGTACTTTTAAACCAGAATCCCGTTATATCTTCATTGACCCATGAAACAATAAATGTAGTTCAAAACTCCTATTCGTGTGATAACGCAAAGAATGGGAAAATATTAATTCCTCGCTTAGCCGGGAAGAAACCCAACACAAAACCATATCGTTGTAATTTTTGTGAGAGAACTTTTTCCAGTAGTTCTTCTAAAAGGGAGCATGAAAGAGTCCACACAGGCGAAAGGCCTTATTCTTGCATATTTTGTGCTAAAGCATTTAATCATTTAAATACTAAACGAATTCATGAGAGAACTCACACGGGAGAAAGACCGTATTCTTGTAGCTACTGTAATAAAAGATTCGTTCAAATTTCCCATAAAATTAGCCACGAAAGAATCCACAATAGTTCGAAGTTATCTTCGTGTAAAAATAATAATAGCTGCGAAAAAACGTTTCCTTAGATATCAATAGAGAAAAAGCTTATATAAATTCAGATGAAGGAGAAACCTTTAAAAGTTTATGCATTAAATTTTGAAAAAACTTGCATTTGATTCAAAACCAAACCATGCCCACAGATAAAATGTCTTCGTCCTAGCTTGGTACTTGCAATTTTGTAAAAGAAAAAAAAAATAAAAAACTGAAAATCTCTGTAAATTTTTATGTTCTCATCAGTGTTTTGTGCTGTTTACACTTGTTTAATAACGTACAATCAGCAACTTTTAAACAAATATCAAATTCCCGTTTCTTTAGTTATAAAAAAATAACTATTATAACTATATATTGGATTCTCTATATACATAAATTCTATATAGAACACATTTGTGGAAGTTTAATGTATATTGACAAATCGTGTTTACAGTATTTTTATGTATAAATATCAATTTTTCTTTTTTCCTGGAGAAGAACATTTTTTATCTTCTTATTCCAAAACTGTGATCTTAGTTGTCATGTTATTTAATCGTTCATTCATTGCATTTGACTTTACGGCTTTTTATTCAATTTTTTTAAGTTGTTTTAGACAAATAAACAGAGTTTTCAAGCTAAATAAAAATGTGTAAAAACTTCGTTTAATTATATCTTTTTAAAAGCTGCTTTTATTCAATTTAAAAAAAAACAAAAAACATTATATTGAAATAATATATAAACTAATAATAAACTAAATTTTTTAAGAATTTATATTTTTGAAAGATTTTTAGCCATAATAATTTAAAAACTAGATTATGTCCAATGATATCAATACAACTTCTGGATTACTTACCTAATGAGCAGAAAGCGTTCCAGAAATTCAAGCAACCAGGAACGACAACTCGATTACTTTGTACTCACTGAGGCAGTTGTATTTAAGGCTGTAATTTCGGGAACGCGGAGGAGCTGCTTTCTGTATAGATAGGAACGATCCAAGAGGTGTATACATATTATGGGAGGATGTGGGGGAGTTTTGATAGTAACCAGGAACGATTAGTCGATTACTTTGGGATACACTGAGGCTGTAATTTCGGGAACGCGATTCAGCTGTTTTTTGCCCTTGGGTGAGCAATCCAGAAGTTGTATTGATATCATTGATTATATCTGTATAATATTTTATTTTTAAATATACAGGGCGTCTCATCTAAAGTGAAAGATTTAAAGAAAAGACAAAAAACAGAAATTGTTTAAACGAAAGCAGCATTTAATGTACAACCATTGTTTTGCATTATTGTAAAAATTTTACGTTCAAATATAAATATTGCTGTCTATTTTATAATCCTTTGTGTTTAGGAACAATTTCTGTTTTTTTCCTTTTTTCTTTTTTCCTAATTTTATATATGTATGTGTTGATAATGATTAATTTCGCGTGCGATATATTAATTTACAATGAGAAGCAAGACGATGACTCCGTTGACATCACCAAGAGAGAAATCCCGCTATTGAAAATAGCGTTCGGGATTTTCTTTTTTTTTTCACACATTTAGGGGTTGAAATATACAATTGACCCCTATGTCACGATGGCTAATCTTTCGATTTAAATAAAATTGATTTTAACAGATAGCGCGAGAAAATAACTTTCAAAGTCGATTTAGTTGAAGCACGGTGTAAGAAGAAAGTAAGTAGACTTTTTTTGTAAGTAGACCGTGGTTTGAACTAAGTATTCTTGGCAATTAGTGAATCGTGCCACTCGATGTGGCATTTTTAGTTAGGAAGATTATGGCATCATGCTGTTATCTTCCTTTATATCCTCTTGTTTTCTGATTTTACCTTGCGTAAATAAAATTATATACTTTTTTTTATACTGTGTACTCCTCTCGGTTTTCACACGTATTCTTATCTTTTTCACTTAAGTTCATCTTCCCAAACTCAATAAAGATGCTAAAAATGAAATAAACTCTCGTAAATTCTAAAAGTTTCTACTTCTAAAATTCATATTTAATTCTCGTGGAATTAATTTTTAATAAATAATGAAAACTATCAAGAGATGGCGCAAAGAAATTTTTTCGACTTCCCACAATGCAGTAGTTTCCTTTTTTCTCGTCCTCCTTCCAGGAATAAATATTGTAAGATTCCGACTATGTTTCAGTATTCTATCAAATTCAGGTGAATTTCTACATGAACCTCAGCCTACACAAAAAAAGAACGTAAGTTCACAATACTTAAACCTTTTAGAAATATGTATTTCTGAAATTAAGATAAGATACTCTGAACTGTCTTAAATATTCTCCTAAACAATATCTAATGACACTTGATGACGGCCTGCACGTAGATGACACTTGCGTTTTTTTCCTAACTTGCGTTGACTTTTAATACAAATCTTGGGTTCCTCTGTCATTCCTGGGGACTCGACGAAATATTCCGTTTTTATTTTTGGCGAGATATGAGTGTTTTTTCACTCGAAAGCAATCTCACCTACGTTTAATGGTGCCATTAAAAGACCATTAAAAGCAAGGCGTCTTAAAACCGGTGGCGCCATCTCTTGACGAAACCAACAGCTGGCGAGCAGAAAATCATTCTCCCACCTGGGAGTCCCAGGACGCCAAGACCTTTTAATTATTTCGCATGAAAAGGACGTTTTGCACACGCTAAACTTCAATCCTTAAAAAAAAAAAAAACAAACAATTCTGCATTAATGAAAACCTACCTTAGCTAACTCCTGGCAACCGACAACTGAACCGGAAGAAGTAGAATGAGAAGCGAAGCTCGTAATAGTTCTAATGCTAATTCAGTGCAATAAAAACAGCACCAATTCCCTGCAGCGGATGAGTCGACTTGAGGTCAACTTCCACTCCCTTCTGTTCGAAAGTTGCAATAGTTTGCTCCTTTAGAATCTGCCTTCCGTGTGCTCTTCATGTCAGTGTTAAACATTAAGAACAAAATTTTCGATGAATGAAGAGTTACACAATTGAAAGGCAGCAAAAGAGTTTAGAACAAGAGTTATACAATTGGAGCCACTTTACAGCACATCACTCTCCCTCTTCCCTTGGCGATCGCTCTTCCACAACTGACAAGGGAATCCCTCGAACATGTATGTCAGAGATTTCCACCAAATTGAAATATGTTACTCATATGATTTTTGTTATACTCATCTTATGGTATACTCTTCTCGCGATCGAATATTAATCATGCTGAGTTGTTCATTTGATACAAATTTTTATTTCATGTACACTAATATTAGTAAAACCGCCGTTTCTTCTCAATATTTGAAAAGTTAGTAAAACCATTTCTTTCTGAGATAAAAGAGCGTTCCGAAAAGCGGTCAGATACCACGTGACAGTTCTCTCAGATCTGAGTGCCGCCGAATGCGCCTAGTGTCATTTTACTTCCTGATCACAGACCACACAATGACAGAAGAAGTAATGGTTAGGCTAGGTTAGTTTAATCAGAGTCAGTGAAAGGTTAGGTTAAGTTAATTTAGGTTGGGTTAGGTTAGGTTAGCATAGGTCAAGTTTGATTAGCTTAGGTCAATTTAGGTTAGGTTAGTTTAGGTCAAGTTAGGTTAGGTTAGGTTAGGTCAAGTTAGGTTAGGTTAATTTAGATTTTTGTTACCGTTGGGTTCTAAGTGTGATGTGAAAAAGACGTTTCAGAAAAAAAAACTGACTCTTCTAGTGTTTGTAGGTGGGAATGTTTTTATTTTTTGTCTGTTGAGGGTGGGATGTTATTACATTGCAGTTTTATTTGGAATTAAATGAATTTGATTGCATTTGCTTGAATTTGAGCTTTTGAAAACAAATCGAGTATTTTAACGCAGGTTAGAAAAAATTCTGGTGATGGGTAGAAAATTAAGATTCAGTATATTGTGTCACATGTTTGTGTGGGGAAGTGGGGAATGCCTTCATGTTGGGTAAGTTGTGGGGGAAGGTGTAGCGATGTTGTTCTTATGTGTTGTTTAAGCTGGAGAAATATTTTTCTCGGATCACAGCTTTGATAAATGCATGGAGACAGTCCCCCCCGTAGAATTTGCCGTTCCCACAAAAATTCCGCCAGGTAACCCGAAAATTTGGGTTTTCGTTGTCCGTATCTGGGAATATTGCTCCGAATCTCTCTCCAAACCCTTTGAATGATTTGTGCGTGGGCGCCCGTAATGGGATCCACAAAATTTAAAGAGGACTTGACTTGGAGGTGGGGAAATTGTTAGAGGTTGATGGATTGGTAGGTGTGCTAGCATTCTGAAATGATTATCTTTTCCGGTAAGATGTGTTTGGTGTTGCGTCGATGAGTGTTTCAGCGTCCCTTTTTACCACCGGAACAAAGAAACATTCCTTAGCCTCTCTTTGGATGCCCCAAAAAATCCACTGTCTCTCGACAATCCGGCCACAATTGAACTGCCTCTTCCCCACTTTGACCTTATCCACCTCAACGGTCTTATTTGGGCCGCCGAGTTTTTTCCCCCGTGCCAGCTGCTTCCGCCACAAATAATCTATGAAACCTGTCTAAAACATTATACCAGTCCGTTATAATGTGCGACGCGCATCCCGTCTTTCCATAATTAGCTGCTGGCGCGGGGGCGACAAATACAAAAACTTGCTGACCAACGCAAGAACTTGCTGATACTCAAGCGCACATGAATGACTGAAAAACGTGCCAGCCTTTGCATCTGCTTGAAGTGACACGTTGTGGTTATCTTTTTTCGGCCGCCGCACTTGAGCAGCGCTGATCTTGATCCACAACGATACTGCTGGTGCTAATGTTTTAAACAATCTTCCGCACGTTGTGCGTTGTGCAGACAGCTTTTTGACATCGTGCTGCAATATGAAGTTTAATGCGGCTTTCTCTTCTCCGCTCTTACGATAGCTATTGACAGTTTATTTTTGCATCCGTCACAGGATGTTTTTCATCCGTTTTTTTATTGTGTTTTTCAAGAAGTTCTCGATATGCCCATGTATGGCACTAATGTACATCTTAGTTGACTTTAAAGATCTTGTATAAAATATTTCATTAGGCTATTACTATTATTAAGGGTAACGTTTATCATGACAATGAAATATTTCAGTAGAGACTTTTAAAAATATGTTTCAGTAAACTAAAAGTGGTTTCAGGGTTGAAAAATATTAAGTTTCCTATAACAATCTTAATTGATATTAATTTATTTTTTTTTTAAAGAAATGGTATTATCATTTACTGTTTTTTCTTTATAGGCAAGAGTCAATGGCATTTTAAATGAGAAGATTTCTAAACTTCTATGCAACTATGCAGGCCCCGCATGAAAATGGGCCTTGCTATACAGCATTCGATGATAAAAAAGACATCGATGTTCTTCATGATTTATTTCTCTTGATTAAGAATATTATTCAAGGAAATGCAGTTGTTTCCACAAAAAACGTCGATCAGTTGTTAGAATATAAGATTGAAGTTTCTACAATCCAACCTACACTCCTACTAGTTTATGAGAACAGAGAAAGAGTCCAGGAAGAATTACCTAATCAGAATAATGTTAACTCTTGTACTCCAGAGCAGACTCATTCATTAAATGACAGAACAGAAAACATCTCCAGTGTTGAAGTTGTGCATCCATTTTTCGATAGTGGATCGACAGTTATCCTGCATACTATCCCTTCATTATCTAATAAACACAATGTAAATGGTACACTAGTTCCACCAGTCATTGCATTGCCAGCTCAGGAAAATCATAATATAGTTTTAAAGCAGACCCCTGTTACTACATCCCCAGTAATCCATGAAATGGCTAAGAATCGGAAAATATCAATTCCTCGTTTAGTTGGGAAGAAAACGCCTGAAAAAAAGCCTGAGGTTGAAACGTCGTTTTTTTCTTCTTTTTGCGATATAACATTTACCAACGTAAAAAAGATCAAGCATGAAAAAACTCACACGAATCTCTACCCATGTCAGTATTGTGGGAGAGTATTTGGTAAAAGTGGTGTTAGAAGAATCCATGAGAGGACCCATACAGGTGAAAAGCCTTACAGTTGTAGATTTTGTAGGAAAACTTTCTCTCAACACAACAATAAGTTAGTGCACGAAAGAACTCACACGGGCGAGACGCCATTTAAATGTAGATTTTGTGGAAAAACTTTCTCTCAACAAAACAATAAGGTAGTGCACGAAAAAACTCATACAGGCGAGAAGCCATTTAAATGCAGTTTTTGTGACAAATCTTTTATCGAGAAAAGAAGGAAATTAATGCATGAAAGAGTTCACACAGGCGAGAAACCATATTCTTGCAGTTTTTGTGACAAAAACTTTTCTCAGTTATATAGAAAAAACTTGCATGAGAAAAGGCACACTGGTCTGGATTTGTTTTCTTGTAGTATCTGCGAAAAAACGTTTACTATTCCATCAAAATTGAGAAGGCACGAACAAATTCACATGAGGAAGTAACCAAATAAATTTGCAAGCTAATAAAACGTTACATTTGTCATCGTCACAATTTTCTGCTGAGTTAAGCAGTGACTTGGGATATCTTGGAGAAACTTTCCTCTTTTAGGTACACTGTTTAAAATGATTCATCAAGCTTCGAATTAAATATTTTCAACTATTATATTCTGTAATAAACTCTTCACCATCTTGGTATACACATATACCAATATTTATTCCAATACGAGCAGATTGGACTTAGTGTCTGATCACACATACTATCGACGAATTAAATTATAAGAATGCTTTGTAGAGGAAATTTCTTTAATTATAATATTAAAGAAGTATGATTATGGTAGTTTTCTAATTATTTTTTTACACCGTAAGATAGTAAAATTAAGAGTAAATGAGAAATAAAAGTTAAATAAATCTAAAGAGTCCGCCAAAAAAATGTATACCCACTTTACTTGATGTCATCTATAATTTTTTCCGTAACAGCAAAATCGAAAGTTACATCCTAATATTATTATATGCATTGAATAATGACGATCCCGATAAAAGAAGATAACAACTGCCCCTTGATAACAGTTTGCATAGGAGCAACTGTTCGGCGTATTCAAAAGTATCTCAACGCTTATGATAATCACTTTGAACACCTGTTGTAATTATAGAAATTGAAGAGGACGTATATCCATCGCTTGATGCCTGTACGAATTTAGTGTTATAACTTTTATAAAGTTTTTCTTTTGCTGAAGTGTTTATACATTTTTTTGGCGGAATCTGAACATGATTTTTTTTTATTTAAAGTTATTATAAAGCGAGATGTTTAACGTGAATAAAACTATTCAACAAAATTTTATTGAATGAGTTAAACCACTTGCATTTTTTTTTTAAATACAGTCTCATTCTTAACAGTGACTTAAGAAAAATTTCGTTTTGGAATCCTGTTAGCTTAGTGAAGCAGACCCTTTTTTTGTGTATGGGTGAACATTGTTTTTGTGCCTATAGAATGTCCTCTCATTATCTATTCTACTGTATAATGAAATTACAAGTTTCTGCTTACGTGTTAACAATTCAGATTTTTGAAATTTGAAAATTTAACTATCCAATGAGAAAGCTTATTATCAAGCTCATTATTGGGATCGACTGTTGCAATTGTTACGACTGTATAATTGTTAAGACTGTTTCAATTGTTACGACAGTATAATTGTTAAACTCAAGACAGTCAGAAGAATTTTAAATATTGTAATATTTTTATTGATATAATAATCAAAGACATATTTTTCTTTTTATAATGCACTGTCCATTCATTAATAACAGTTTTTACATTTGAAAAGTAAAGTATGTATCGGGTCGTAAATTATGTGATGACTTATTACCTGATATCTGGAATGTCAGTTTTCAAATTTTAAAAAATATTTATATGCAGTTATTGCAATCAATTACCTTTAACCATTAGAAATTTAATTATTCAAAGTAGTTTTCAACTGCGGCTTATAGAATAAAGTTGAATAGAAAGCTCCAGGAACTTAATTTCAGTTTAATAAGGTGCACTTTCTGTTCATTTATATACGTGCGTCATAATATCAATCATTTGAAATTCTAATATGATTAGAATTCGCTAAGTGATAAAAGCAAACATGGCAATGGAGAATTGTGGTGAAAAATAATATCCAGTCATTAACAATATGATTTTTTTGTGCGAAAATCTTTTCGCACGGGTTCTGATAGTTTCTGGAGAATTTATTTTGTTTGATGATTTGTTTATTTCCATTTTGGAGAATTAAAAATTAAAAATCAACTTTTGAGATGGAATGTACGTTTACTTCATACTGTGGTAAGATTATTTCTTCATGTGAAGTAAAATTTCCTATTTGTGTTGATTTTGGGAATCCCAGATCTCAGAGCTGTAGGTGCTGTTTTGGTTTCTCACTGCTCACAAAACTTAGGGAGGCACGCAAGTTCAACTATACTTCGCAAAGAAAGTTATTTCTGGATCACGAAAGGATCGCCAAATAACGTGATTTACTGAAATCTGTGGCTCGGAGAGCTATTGGGAGACTTGAAATAGGCCAAACTCAACGGACGGTGGCTGACGCCATTGAAGTGTCACGAAGTGTCGTTTGTCGATTGTGGAATCGTTTCCAGAAGGCTGGAAGTGTTCGACGAAGGTTAGGACAAGGTCGCCAATCAGTTACAACTGCACGTGACGACCGTTACTTATTGCTAACAGCCCGGAGAGGCAGGCGACAAACGATTCGCAATTGCCATGGTTGCCAGATTAGGTGGAATTCCACCAAATAGGTGAAATTTGGATACTTAGGTGGGCACGAAGGTGGAATTGCCTATTCGGAGGAATTAGGTGGAATCAGGACTGAAGTAAAGTGAAAAAAATAAATAAACATGCTGTTGCCATAATTTCGACCATAGCCAATATAAATTCTTCCAAACAGCCATGGGCTTCATTACCTAGGCCAGGATGTTATCTTGGGGGAGGGGGACGATATTCAAAAATTCCGGACCTTTTTTTCAAAAATTCCACTGAGTCGGCCTTTTTTCAAAAATTCCACTGAGTCGGACCTTTTTTCAAAAATTCCACTGAATCGGACCTTTTTTCCATATTTGGGAGGCGGACCTTTATCCATAATGGGTTGGTCCTCGACCCCCCCCCTCCCCCTGGCTACGGGCCTGTAAGTAACGGTAACGAACGGAGGCCTTGCTCTTGCTGCTGCTACTGCCACCAGAGACTACTGTATAGGCAGGCCTTTTTGCCCATACCTGCAGTACGAGGGCGCCACTTGTGGATGTTATCATATGTTTTAGTTCTGTTTGTTCAATTTAACTTGCTTTTTCAAAGTGAAACCCCATTGCTACATCGACTGAAACCAGGAGTATGTTCCTTGTTGAAAACGATGTGTGCAAATTTCATGAATCCACAGTATGTAAAAGAAACATCAGGATTAATGCTGACACCAACAAGCACTGAATTTCTTCCTGTGGATAAAATATACCTGGGTGTTGTAGCTGATAAGAGCATTAAAAATCTCAAAAACCTACAGTCAGGAGAAGTTAAAAAATTATACAAACAGTGTCAGAGTTTCTATATTGAAGCAGTGTGCCAAATTAAACAGATTTATTTTTACCGACAAACTTTATGATGTCTTAGAAGTTTGGCCTCTTCTAACTTATAACCTCTCTGGCTTTCAGATTGTGACATCAGTGTGTTACTTTTATCGTTCCAAGTTTATGATCTGTCATATGTAAACTAAATTTAAATCTTCAAAAACAACAACCCAGCACTAATTTATGATGAATGATAACATCTTGACAAAGTAAGTGGAATCTGGTGAAATTTGGCGGAATATTAGGGGACGGTAGGTGGCGTTCGAGTAGATCGAACTGGCAACCCTGCGATGCACCCAGCTCGCTGTGGCAACAAGTGTCAATGCAAATGATTCGCACCCCCTTTCATCGGGGTGGTCTTTATGCACGTAGGCCAATGGTATCTTTCTGTCTCTCTGCGCAGGTAAATATGGGCTTCGTAACTGTTGAGCTGTTGTGCAACTTGTTGCTTTATTTTCAATAGTATGACACCCATGCTCTTCAGCGATGGTAAGCTATCTCTTTTTCAACATTGTATAGAAGCGTTGAGTGTTGTCCTAAGTATAGTGACGATTTCCAAATTAGTGAGTTGATATTTTGGTTCGTCCATTTGATGAGTTGTCGTGTCTTTCCTACCTTAGTTTGCGAAGTTATACAGTAGTTTCGGCCACTGTGAAAAGTCTTGGCGAATGCCTTATCTATGGAATTACATCGGCTGTGGTCATGTATATAGATTTCATGAATTTATATGAATGCGTGAGATTATACACGTTCAAAACGTGAATTCACGTTTAAGTCAGTCAGGTTTCGTTCAGATATCTTATGATCAAGAATTGTTGCATGAACAAGACACTTGAAGGATTATGGTAATATTAATATGTAGTGTTAGATTGTTTATTTCTTTTAGATAGTCTCCTATTTCCTTTTTTTTTTTTTAATAAAAAATGGTCGTAAAGGGGATATAGACCTTTCTCTAGATGAATCTTCCCATCTCGTTTGAAAAACCCTCAAAATTAAATAAGCGCTAGAGGTTTGACATGAGTTTGAGTTTTTTAACTTCTCCTTAATTCTTTATAGAAACTATATATCGTAATTTTAAACTTTCATTAAGAGATGGCGCCAGCAAGTATATTTTTCAATATCCCACAATGCAGTAGGTTCCTTTCAGTCTTCGTTTCCAATCTCTCTTGCGTATTGTCTGATTTCGATCGCAAGTCCAGCTTTCAGATATAAGAAATCCTGATGAATGTCTATATGAATCGCAGCATAACACAATAGTTGAACGTAAGTTGAATTACAGCTTACGTAATCGTTGTTATTGCATAGAAACGCGAAATCTAAAATGGACATTTAATTCAGCTTATTATATATTCTCCTAGACAAACTCGACATATGCGAGTGCGTTTAAGTTATTCATTTGATCGCCGTTAGCGCTAATGTACATATTCACTGAAAATTAATAAACATTTTATGGATTTTTTTTTGTTTTTTTACTTATTAGCATATTTCATGAAAATGAACGATTTTAGCTGAGACCCTTTAAAATACAAAAACATTAAAAAAGCAAGCCGTCGCTCTTTTGAGCGTATACAATTTTTTTACGGATTATAATGTATAAATTAAATATTTGCATTTTTAAAAATGTAAAACTATATTTGCCATGATAATTTTAATCTGGCTTTGTTAATTTGTCTTATTTCTGAGATTCTTGATTCATTTCATTTAACTCAGTCTATTTAAGGATATCTGCTTATTGTTTGTGTAATATTTAAAGTTTGTCATTTTCTTTTGTTTTTTTATAGGTGAAGTCATATGCAGTTTATAATTTACGAGAAGATTTAAAGAATTCAATTTAAATATAAATTATGCAGGCTCCTTATGGAAATGCGTTTTCCAGCACATTTTTAGATCATAAACAAGACATTGATGTTCTTCACGATTTATTACTTTTAATCGAGAATATTATTCAAGGAAATGCAATTGTTTCCACGAAGAAGGTCAATAATTTGTTAGAATATAAGATTCAAGTTTCTACAATCCAACCTACACTCGTAGTAGTTTATGAGGAGAACAGAGAAAGAGTCACTGAAGAATTACTAAATCAAAATAATGTTGAACCTTGTACTCAAGAACAGACTCATTCTCATTCATTAAATACTGGAGGAGAAAATGCCTCAAATGTTAAGGTCGCTTATCCATTTTTCGGCGCTGGATCGACTATTATCTTGCATACCATTCCTTCATTATCTAATATAAATGGTGCTCTAGTTCCATCACTCATTGCGTTGCCAGCGCAGGAAAACCAAAATGCAGTTTTAAATCAGAGTTCTGTTACTTCATCTTCAGCGATACAAGAAACGCCAAATGCAATAGAAAATTCATATACGTGTGTTAATGCTGCGAATGGCAAAATATTAATTCCTCGTTTGGTTGGGAAGAAAAAACCTGAAAAAAAGCCCAAGGTTGAAAAGACATATTTATGTTCTTTTTGCGGTATAACACTTCCCAATTTATCAAAGAAGGTTAAGCATGAAAGAACCCACACGAAGCCTTTTGGTTGCCAGTTTTGCGGGAAAACGTTTTCTAGCAGTTGTACTAGAAGAATCCATGAAAGAACTCACACAGGTGAAAAGCCTTATTCTTGTCAGTTTTGTGATAGAACTTTCACTCAATACAACAATAAACTGGTGCACGAAAGATGTCATACAGGTGAAGCTCCATATAAATGCAGTTTTTGTGATAAAAGATTCACCGAGAAAGGAAAGCAGCAAATTCATGAAAGAGTCCACACCGGCGAGAAACCGTACTCGTGCAGTTTTTGTGATAAAAAATTTTCTCAGTCGTGCAGCAAAAAAGCTCATGAGAAAAAGCATACAGGACTGGGTATGTTTTCCTGTAGTATTTGCGGAAAAACTTTTCCTAATTCAACGAAGCTGCGAAGGCACGAACAAATTCACATTAATAAGGAACCAAAATAAATGTGGAAACGCCATCTATTGAATAGACCGAATATAACAACAGAAACGATTGGAAGTCCTAATGGAAGCAGTAAACTTGAAAATATCTAAGTATTCACGAATACTTCCGTTCTGGTACACAGGTTTAAATGATGAATCATCTAATTTAGAAACACATTTATTCTATAACTTAAATTCTAAGTCATTTTTCGTATGTGTATTTACTCCTGCGTATTTAAAATTGTAACTTTCATTGCTTGACGACCAGCTATCAAGCACTATATACTAGGTAACCACAAAAGTTCGTGCAGTTTTTAATTCCGGAAAACAAAATGATGTACACAAAAAGTAATCCCCAAAGTAATCCCTATTGGCACCTAGCACCTTCTACCAACGTGTCTCCAGTGGACCAATCCCCTGGCTGTAAAACTTACCAGTCTTGGATTCTAAGAAGTCCGTGAGTGCCTTTTGCAGGTTTGTATCATCTCCAGAGCTAGGATTTTCCACGAAGATAATTGTCCAGAGAATGGAAAAGGTGAGTACAGGTTCCCAGGTCAGTTGATAGCAGCTCGTAGTGAACCATTTGGCGTCTAGTCCACCCAACACGCTAGACTACAGGGTTCATCAGAAATGGCAAATTCTCCCGACCTGAATTATTCTGGAATTAATGCCTTGCGGTGCGTTCAATCACAGCATCATCCCAAAACGCAAGACACATTCGGCGAGTTGATGCTGCTGCTGACAAGCCCACCTTGAAGTCATAAAGCAAACAACACCTAATCATCTCCTTCGTTACCTCCATTTGTCTTCACTTCTGCACGAAATGAGATTGATGTGAATGCCCAACAGCCCTGTATTTATACAGGCTAGCTAACCTTCTTGCTCCCCCCAGACAGATTTTGGACCACATTGTACACTCATGATCTTGTACACAGATTTTGGACTACATCTTCTATCGCTTCCTTTTATGGCAACATAAAAACGGCAAGAACTTTTGTGGTTACTTAATACAATACAAGATTCAGAATGCCGTTAGTTATAAGTAAGCGCATATATTGAATTAATGGATATATTAAAGGAATCCTTTGACTATAAACTTCTTACACATACTAGTCTTCTTTGAAAAATAGGAATGTGGTATTTAATGGTTTTCTTGCGTCATAAAATCGGGGTACGAAATAAACAAAAAATAAAAATTAATTACGGCCGCACGACTGAAGTGTTTTCTTATTCTCTGATGTCATAAAGCAATGTATTAAGAATGTGGATAAAAATTTTCCAAGTATTTCTTAGATAAGCCCTCGGTACAGTGGCCTCTGTTCTAGTCACTCGAGTATCTACATCTATACTATCTGTGAATAAGCGATGAGCTCAAACAGTAAAGTCTAGGATCCAGCTGTGGCTTTTGCGTAAATATTTCTAATATATAATATTTTCAAATAAGATAGATATTCAAAATAATCCAGTATCGATCGCATCTCTTCCTCCTGCAAAGTCGAGGAATCCTGTATTAATATTTTGATCTACATTGTGACTCCACCAATTATAACAGGAAGGCATAATAGTAAAAAAAAATTGCAGACTGCTCCAGCTGTTCGTATGAAGGGTAGTGGCAATGAAGTTAATTGTCTCTAAGTAATGAGAGATAAATAGTAAGTGAAATTTTACTCGCTAGTGGAGAATAAACTGTTCACAAGTTCCTACTCCACTTCTTAATAATAATAATATCTGGAGGGGTAACCAGAAGCTTATATTATTATTAGTGAGGTAGTTGGAGCTCTTGCAATGAAAAAAAAATTAAAAAAAACAGCCTCAAAACATGTTGTTTCTGTTGAGTAGGAGGTATAAGGCATATATTTTAACTGATTTTTTTTTTCTTTTTGCCCGAGCTCTCTGAAATTGATTATAAAAATGTTTTTCGAGAAAATATGCTGACATTTTGAAGGAAAAAAATCCCGTCTGTACATTGTGACTAATTTTGCGCAGCTAACTCCTCCGATACGACAAATCGCAGAACCAAATGAAATTAATACATGCGAGACGTTTGTAACCAGAATTTTTTTTTCCGAAGGGGGGGGGGGGAATAGTCCTCCAAGTAACAGTTTGGGTGTCATGAACTATTTTGGAGTTATTAATGCACACACCCCCACCCCGCCATCAGAATTTTTTTTTATTTTTTTTTAAATTAATATATACTTAGAGATTCCTTAAACTATGCAATGATGTATTTTTCATGAAAATTGGTTAAGTCTCAGAAACGAATAATTTTTGTAAATAAATTGCTTGCCTCAGATGAGCCAATTTTGAGTTATAACGGGTTTTTTTTTTAACAACCCCACCCCCCCGGCAATTTTTTTTATTTTTTTTTAATTCCCATGATAAAATGGGAGACCTGTGCGAATGTCCATTTCAATTTATTTTTAATAATACCAGTAATATGGGTAAAACGTTTATCAGTTGGATTCAACTTTTTTTAAATTAAACCTTACTACCTTAAGGGTAAAACTAAATTAAACCTTGTAGAGTTGTCTTGTTTTGGTTTTTCCTTACAATATTGCTAACACAACTTCTTTTGTTATTATAGAAATTCAATTTCTTTTTTTTTAACTGATATATTTTAATTTATCAGATTTATGGGTGATTTTTATTTTCATTAAAATACAATTTTGTCGTCATAGAAATTTAACTTTTTTAAAAAGTTAATTACAGTATTTTGTTTGTCTTTGAGTT
>JAHWFO010020423.1:28546-47227 GCA_023313115.1 Rhysida immarginata
ATCTGCTACGTCATTTTGACGTCATCTCCTCATCCAAAGTGGTGTTACTCAACGACCGTGGGTGCATCAACAAACTTCGGTCATTTCTGAAAGGGCGTGTTTCGATAGACTCACGGACCTCGCGATAGTAGGGTTTCCTCTCTCTAAATCGTTTCGATAGGTTTTCGTGAGGTAGTCTCGCCCGTTTCGATAGAGCCGAGAACCTCACGAGAAGGGAGGCCCCCGAACAACACCCTCTAAACTCCGAGGTTAGAGGGTGTTGCCCCGACCCCACGAAACGGTCCGAGCTTCCGAGGTCGTGAGAACCGATTCAGCTTGTTTAAAGATGGCGGCAGCCCGTTTCGATCCTGTATGGGTAGATCGGTTATCGTGGTATCGCGGAGCTATAACGCGATAATATAAATGTCGATGTCTATTTTCAACAACGTCAACAGTAAATTACAGTTAGTATTGGAATTAAACAAGAAATAAACAAGAGATCTCCGATACAGCGCAGGAAGAAAGAGCGAAAACCGAAAGTGAAACAGCGCTTGAACAAAGATACCTCCCCATAGCGTTTCGATAGCATGATCGTCGCGATTCTCACTTTAGCTCACTGGGCACAGTGAACACTAGTGCCCTGCGATGGATCGATTTTCCGATCTACGATCGATCTTTTCCCATGTCGATCAATCCAAAGATCGATATTTTTACTGAGCGATAGATCGGAAAAAGATCGATCTTTCCCCTAGCTCTAGCTCAGCCAATCAGATGGATTTTTAAAGGAGAAGTTAGCAGAGACAATAAATTTTTGGGGTATTGAAAAAGCAAAAATCATTTGCTGTGTTACTGACAATGCAGCTAATGCAAAAAAATCAGTTGAATTATTTTTGGGACGAGGTAAGCAGTCAGGATGTTTTGTTCATTCACTGAACTTATTAGCTAAAGATGTAATGACTGATGTTTCTAAATTTGCCAGCATTGTTCAGAAAGTTAAAGATATCATAGCTTTTTTTCACAGAACCAATTCAGCTGCCAATGCACTTTTAGAAGAAAAGAAAAAAAGAAATTCTGGGTCCCATCCATTAGCAAAATAATTCCTCTTGTCAGATTGCCTGTCCTCCCTAAACTGAGGTAAGCAAGCAGTTACGGTTAAGTGCCCTGAAGCATACACAAGTTAGGTTCAAGAATGTAGAAAGCAATTTACTTTATAGTGTATCAACATTGCTTGATCCACGTTTTAAGAAGCATGATTTTAGAAGCCATAAAAGAAAAAATTTAAACACAACAATACAACATAAAAATCTCACATGTGTAATAAAATTTTACAACTTGCCCAATTTAAAATGGAACTACTTAATACTGCAAGTGAATAACAGAACCGGTTTACACATTATTATTATTATCAGGCCCGTAATCGGGGGGGGGGGGGGGGGCGACGAATCCATTATGGAAAAAGGTCTGACTCAGTCGAATTTTTGAAAAAGGTCCGACTCAGTGAAATTTTTGAAAATCGAACCCCTCCCTCCAAGATAACGTCCTTGTTACGGCCCTGATTATTAATATCTACTTGCATCCAAACAGGATAAAAATATAGAAAGTGGTAAGAAAGAAAAAATCAATAAACAATCAACAGAAATAATAACATCATAAAAATTTAAAATAACTACTCATTCTATTCAATTTAAAAATAAAAATAAAAAAGAGGAAATTACTTCTTTTCGGTTGATTCTATTGCGTAATTGTCCTATCTTCATTCCCTTCCCGGATTGGTTACATCAACATCTTTATCTCAGTAGTCTCCTCTGATTGGCTCCTGACTATCTGATGTTTGTAACTATTAGGGTCATGTTGGGAATTTATTTACTGAATAAAGTGAGTAGTATTAAAGTATAGGGGAGGGGGTGAAATAAAGTAAGTATTGGGGATTTTATTACCTTCGTATATTATCGTCGTTTTCAGTAATTACATTTTCACGGCCCAAAATCATAAAAGGGGAGGAGCCCATGCTAAAAATAAAGAAAAAGTAGTAGAAAATTTTTGTGTCTTGAAAGTGAGAATTTTTATAATTTTTTTTTAACTTTACTTAAATTGAATATATATTTTTAAAAAATTCATCAAACCCAGCCCCTTTTCGAGTTTTTAAAATTAAAAATAAAAAAAAGTTTTGGATTCCCGTCAAGAGATGGCGTCAAATATAATCCACTTCCCATAATGCAGTAGCTTCCTTTCAGCATTCGTTTCCAATCGTTCTTCCTTATTGTCTGATTTCGATCGCGTTTTTAACTTTCACACTTACGAATCCAAGAGAATTTTTACATGAGTCACTGCACAAGACAATCACTGATCGTAAGTTAATATCTACGTTACTTAATTACTAATAATTATATAAAAAAGCGGGTGTTTAAAATGAGATAGTAAAACTCCGAATGATCCCATTCCTATTTACCAAGGCAACATGAAACAAGCATAGTGTATTTAAGGAAGTTCTTGAACTGATCGTGTTTGGCGCTAATATACACTTTGTAAATATTAGGAATATATCATTGAATATGCATTATGTAATTAAACCTTATGATTTTTAAACATTGCAAAAAAATTTTTTTTTTCAATTTTGGTTTGATATAAATAACTAATTAACTTCCGTTAGTTTATCATCTTTGAGATTATTTTGATTCATTCCATAGCATTTAAGATAAATCTAATTACGTGTGTAAAGTCTAAATTTTATCATTATCTTTTGTTTCTTTATAGGTAAGATTAGACAGTATTTTTAAACTGGAAGAAAAAACGATTTCAAACTGAATTCCACGAATTATGCAGGCCCCTCATGAAAACTGGTTTTACACTACAGCTTTAAATTGTAAAAAAGACGTTGATATTCTGCATGATTTATTACTTTTAATTGAGAACATTGTTCAAGGAAATGCATTTGTTTCCGCAAAAAAGATTGGCCCGTTGTTGGAATATAAGATTCAAGTGTCTACAATCCAACCTACATTCCTAGTAGTTTATGAAGAGAAGAAAAGTGCCATGCCAAGATTGACTCATTTCCAAAATGATATTAAAGAGACCGCTCCTCATGCATTAATTGGTAATGGAGGAAATCAATCGAATTTTAATTTTATATATCCATTTTACAGCTTAGGATCTCCTATTATCCTTGATGTGATGCCTTCTGTATCTAACACAAATGCAGCAGTTATTCCAAATGCCATTACATTCCCAGTTCCAGAAACGAATAATGTAGTTATAAAACAAGAGCCTGTTGCACCTACACTGATGAAAAGTGAAAATAGTCATGTTTGTAATAATGTGAAGTTAAACTCTGAACCATTGAACACAGCTCCTCCAAATCTGGTAGACGTGAAAACTCTGGTTGACAATCCTGATGTAAAAGCAAAATTTCTCAAAGTTAAGACTGCTTCTAAAAATCTTGTCCTGTGTAGATTTTGCCACAAAAAATTCTACAGTCTTAGTAGCCTTAGCAGTCATGAAAGAATACACACCGGCGAAAAGCCATTTTCTTGTAAGATTTGTAGGAAATCGTTTTGTCATCGGAACAACATGCGTCTACATATGCAATCGCACATAGGCGTTGGACCTTATTCGTGCGATCATTGTGAAAAGTTATTCAGTTCTTATTCAAAGAAAGTACTACACGATTCCATCCACACGGGTAAAAAACCTTTTCCGTGTTCTTATTGTGATAAAACATTTACACATGCATCTTATAAAAAAAGACACGAAAGAAGTCACATGGAAAGAGGCAACCATGCATGTAGCTATTGTGGCGAGACATTTATTTATTTGTCTGGTAAAATAAGACACGAAAAAAAAACCCACATAGACAAGCTGGCCTTTTACTGTCAGCGCCCAAGACCTTTGCTTCCTAAGCCACCAGCGGATCAGAATCAAACCACTGGAAGTAGTTTTGTTTCCTTTGATCCTCCAAATATATTGCAACAACAAAAGAAATCGTGATTATATCAGTGATAGTTGACGCGTGTGTCAAAATTCTCTTGAAAATAGTATATTATATGAAATATATTTTTCGTGATGTACATATTTTTTATTATTTATTTATTTTTTAATTTTATTTTATTATTTTTTTACTGTTGTTGTTTCTGTTAAATTTGTCCGAAAATAATGACTAAATATTTTCAGCTTCCGTTTGAGATTAAAAAAATTGTTTCATTTTCTTTTTTATTTCTAGATTTCATGGTTCACTACTCTGAATACAGAATCGATAATTTAAAGTTCTATTTTCAAAGAAACAATATTATTTTTAAAAAAGATCAAATAACTGCATGATTGATTTTCAAATTAAATTTATGGTTCAGCAGCATATGCCTACTAAATGAGTTTGAAATTTCATTATTACATTATACAGGGTGATTCAAATCGTGTGTGAAACAATTTAAGGGGGTATTATACAGGTCAAGGTAAACACAAAAAGTCTTATGAACATGGGTCCGAATTTGAACGATAACTGAGATAGGAACAGAAATAAAAATGCCGCCACCAAGATCAACAAGTTAATAACTCAGGTTCTGTAAAGCTAGATTAATGAAATTTGGAGGAATAATAGGGTACATAAAACTGTGTATACCGTCAAAATTTGATCGAATTCCAACGAGAAGTTTCCGAGTTACACAGTCAAAATTTTAACAAGTGCTGGTTAGTACTCACAAGTGAATACGTGTTATGATTTTGAATGAGTAACTCGGCAATTTATTTTTGGAATTCGATCAAATTTTAACGCTATACAGTTTTCGCTCAAATTCGGGCCCATGTTCATACGACTTTTTGTGTTTACCTTGACCTCTATAATATCCCCTAAAATTGTTTTACACACGATTTGAATCACCCTGTATAGCTTACTCCCTTTGACTTGGATTTGATAATTCCTATAGGATGTATACTTCGACAGAAATAATTTGCACTTGGAAAGATAACCAGTTCCAGTTAAGTGACTGGATCGGGGATAATTTTATCAAATTTTGTTGTGTATCAGTGGTTTCCAACCTTTTTCAAATCTCGACCCCCCCCCCCCCCCCCATCAGGGGGGTGGTACATGGCGAAAGAGCAAAAAGGCAAAAAGTGAAGAGGGGGGGGGACCCCCCCCCGCCCCCCGGGGGGGGTCACGACTCCCAATTGTATAGGGCATCGTTTCACAGTGATAATGAGTAAGTAAAAGGATAAGAGTAGTCGTGTGACAGAATTTGCAAAATCCTGTATAGAACGTTGATAAAGTTTGACACAGCCTTGGAAAAATAGGTTTTCACTTGAAAAGAGATGGAGATATATTTTGATTGTTTAATAAAATATACACTCGTTGACTCATTATAGTCCATCTGGCCTTATACTCTGCCAAAAAGTTTGAAGGAGCGTGTCCAGTTAAATTTCAGCTTTCAATTGTTTAGGCATCGTTGCAAAATAAAATTAACAATGTCTGACAATTGAAATTGGAAATTTAATTGGACACGCCCATTCAAACTTTCGTTGGATAGAGTATAATTTCGAAGCCGACGCGATCTAAAGAAGCCGTGGCACTTTTTTGTGACATCATGCAAACGGATGGATTTTGTGACGTCTTGCAAAAACAAAATAAGCATATTTAAAATTTTAAATGATTTATTTAAGAAGTAAATGACCCATTTTATTAAACTGTATTTACTTATCTAAAATATAAAATTCACATTTCAAAATATCCCTTCGGTTTTCGTGACATTTCAAGAATAGAAGTGACCTAGTGCAAGGCTTTATCTAGATCGCGTCGGCTTCGATAGTTTGCGCAGAATGTGATGGAAATTTCAATTATGTATTATTTTATTTTTGTTGTAGCAAATGTCCAATTGAAATGGCCACCATATTTCGCGCAAACAAAGGCTGGATGGACTATATACCTGATATTTCAATAATGTAGTATCTTGTATTAAGCTTCTTTGTTTTTTCTTCTTCTTCCTTTTCCTATTATCTTGTGTATCTGGTTTTCGTGCTGTATACTTGAATACCTGTCAAGAGAATTTAAGTACAGTCGACTCTGCTCCTATGAGCTCAGTGGGGTAAAAAGATAAACTACTCTGATAAGCAGAGTTTACGAAAAGAATATCAGGATACCTCATTCATTTAATCTCAATTTTTTTCAAACACATTGTTCGTGGTGGCCACATTGAGCATATCATCAAGACTTTTCCACGGGAATAAAAACTCCGAACTGCCTAAAATATCATACTGAAATGCTAAGTTTGTAAACATTAATGGGTCAATAAATCATAGTACTGAAATGGTCAGAAATTGACTGAATCACCCTGTACATTCCATCGGAACATTTTTATAACATGGAAAATATCATATCATTACTTTAGAACAAAAGTAAACAATTAAATTCTCCCTTCTTGTTAACAATTAAGACAGCGTTAATTTTAACTGATGGTTAATTAAAATATCTCAGCGCCTGTATCTATTAGCACTTTTGCGTTTGTATCATTGATCTTGCTTATAATAATAAGATTCCGTGCTCCATTTCTGTCCACAAAATTAGCTTATGGCTGGTTCCTTTTGACTTTTGAAAAGAGTCCGTAACTCTTGAGCCGATGTAAACAAAACCTGATTCATTTTGCACGTTAGCCCATTTCAGGTGGACCTTATTTCTACAGTTTTCGCTCTATCGTGCACAATTTAAATAAGAGAAATTCTAGGGGAGAACACTTCCGATTTTTTTCTAAGATACTGGGTAAAGTAAACTAATCTTACAACGAGCATGAAGCGGCAACAAAATGGCGAATGCATTATCTAAGATGCATAGCGAACTATATTGCACCTATTGGCTGGCTCTAATTAATAATTCGCGTGGAAATCAAGACTTGCCTGAAAAATGCGTGCAGTCAAAGTCGAAGATTGCGATACTGGAAATTGTAACATCCTTCCATCCTCTCATTTTTCTGTGTATTCTGTAGTTTTTCTCTTTTTTTGGCTTTTGGTTTGTTTCCTGACTGAATTGTCAAACTTACTTTCTGTTTCGTATTTTGTGAATGACCTCTTGGATACATCGGGCTACTCATTTACTTAAGAGTATTTCCTGTGGTATTTATTGAGGAAAAGTGAATTTATTGGGAGAATTTCTTCCGTCCTACCTAAATAAATGTACATTCCTAATGTCGCGTATTTTTTTTCTCTAAAATCGTAACCGGGAAAAAATGTAAACACATGTATATTCTATAGAACAATTCAACTTTTATTTTTCCACATAATCTCCAACGATTGAGGCAACGATCCCAGCGGTGGACAAGTTTTTCCACGCCCTGTCGATAAAAGTCGTCCGGTTGAGTGTGGAACCAGTTGCGAAACTGCCGATTTCACCTCGTCGTCGTCACGGAAATGTTGACCAGCAAGTGACTTCTTCTGAAGATATGGTAGTCACTGGGAGGGAGGTCCGGGCTATATGGAGGATGAAGCACTGTTTCCTAGTTCCATCGCTGCAACAGGTCAGTGATCCGTTGTGCTGTGTGGGACGTGCTTTGTCGTGGTGCAGCGCGATGTCCTCCGTTGCCAAGTCAAGTCTTTTCCTGTGTATGGCCGCTCGAAGATTCCTCAGTGTGCCTCTGTAGCGTTCGGAATTGACAGTGGTATGCGGTGGAAGAAAATCAAGCAGTATCGGACCACGGCAATTCCAAAAACATATCAACAGGACCTTGCCGGAAATGGTGGACTCATGATTCATCGCCTGCGTTGATTCGGTTAAAAAAAATCCTGACTTTTCTCCTGGTATCAAGTGAGATGCAGCAAACAAGCATGAAACGAACACCTTGATGTTCAGCCGTCAACTGTCGTGGCACCCATCTGCATTACACTTTGCGAAAGCCGAGCTGCTCGTGAACAATGTCGTACGGTTTCCCATACGAAACGTCCAGCGTTGCAGCAGTTTCTCTCACGTAATCGGTCGGTTCTCCCGCACCTGCGCTTCCACAGCGTCAATGTTGCTGACAGTCATGGATTCCCGCGGCCGCCCAGAGCGATCTTCGTCCAACAGGTCCTCTCGTCCTTCTTTAAAAACCTTGCACCAAAGCTGTACTATTTGGAGCTGCACGATATCACCTCCGTACAACGACACAATTTCCTTACGGATATCGACTGGTTTCAGTCCTTTTGCACAAAGAAAACGCATAACAGTCCGCCGCTCAAAAGCACTGGACGATGAAATGAGAGCCGTCATCTTGTTTTGACTGCCACGTCGCTAGTGCCTGCTTGGCGGATGCACACGACAGTAACTGGAAACTTTAACAGTGAACCAAACTAACTTGCATATATCGCAATTTTCTCATATCTGCCGTCATTTTCGAGAAGAAAGATACGTGACATTACTTTTTGATCACCACTCGTAATTAAAATTCTTTTTTTTTACCTCGAGATATAATCTTATTTTGTGGTTGTTAATTTAATTTCTCACACAAGATTGTATCTATAAGTTCGGAGTCTGTTCGGATATTTCCAATCAGGCTTGGAGGAGAGGGGAACTATTTGACCGTGGTGTACAGGCACATACGAGGCGAGATGTGGTGAGGGGAAAGCCGCTCCGCAGTGGAGGGTTTTTCCTAGTGGTGGCCGACTTCGACTTTTATTACGAACTTCGAATAAAAATACCTGTTAATACCGTTTAGTAATCTTATTTTACCCTATACTACTAAATTCACTAAAAATATTAAGAACATTTTTTTCACGTAATCTATACATAGGAGGGGAGATCAAAAAGTAAGTTGCACTAACTCGCCGCAAGAGCGCGCTGTGTGTCGCAATCTTGGGCAAAGCAGAGAAAGGGATATTAAATGCGCAGACGTTGGATAGGACGGTTGCTGTGGTTTCCCATCGTGTTTTGTGTGACTAGCGGGCTAAAAGCAATGGCGTGTCAACTGGATGTCCACTCCAAACTTGAGGTGCGAGCAGCAATCCGATTTCTATGGGCCAAGCGAACTGATGCAGCGATTCAAGTGGGAGGTTTGGCAACATCCTCCATACAGTCCGGACTTAGCGCCATGCGACTTTCATCTTTTCGGTAAGCTCAAAGCGGAACTCGGTGGACAACGATTTCGAAACGATGAGGAGGTGAAAGCGGCTGTCACCGTGTGGTTACAAAACGCTGGAGGAGATTTCTATGCATCCGGAATCGAAAAGTTGGTTGATCGTTCGGATAAATGTTTAGGGTCTCTTGGGGACTATGTGGAAAAGTGAACCTACATTGTATGCTGCTATAGCCGTGTTGCTTTTGTATAGGTGGTGTAATAAATGGCCATACCGTGGAAGTGCAACTTACTTTTTGATCTCCCCTCGTATAATAAAACTGTAAGGTGTCCATGGTTGTTCGCGCATCACGCAAAAACTACTGGACGAATTTTGATGAAACGTTATATGGTTATAGCTTACAGTCTGGGACTTCAAATAGGGTACTTTTTTTTCTGCGTGAAAATGTCTCATTCCCACGAGAAAATTCAAAACGGCGCAGTGGAGTGGTAGTTAAACTTGCCAATAAATGTCGCCAAATAAGAGATATGCCTTCCAGAAAAAGGTGAAATCTTTCTCAGGACTCCAGAAATGCTACGAGAATGAGGCAAATAAAAATGAAGTACGTGTTGGTTATAACTTTTAACAAAGTGGCAATGGAAGAAATTGTGTGTCCATTGCCACTGACTTCGCGTCATCATGACTGATGACACCACCAGATGGCAGGACAATCTAATGCGCCGACAATTACTCTATAATGCATGGGATTCAATGTAAGTTTAACAGCACGAACGCTTTAAAAATACTTGTTTAATAAAATAAAATAAGATTGTAAACTTGAAATAATATGCAAATAAACTAATTAAATGAATTTCAAAGCAGTATATGTTTTATTTATTATTTAATCGAATAGCTGTTGTTATAAAAAGTTAAGCGCAGAAGATAATTATATGGAAAAGTGTAATGGTTTTTAAATTGAAATGTTCTTTTTATATTTTACAATTTTTCATAATTTATAAATTTTGATTTTCTGTGATTTTATAAATTATGTTTTTTACAGTAATATTGTTAATTCCTCATTTTGTTCTTAACTCATTTTTACGATCTAATTACAAAACAAAGTTACTTTCACATATGCTATCCAAATTTACTCACTATCAAATGCTCAATAAAAAAATTCGTTCTTAATAAGGCATACATAGTCTCGTGTTGGTCTTACCGATAGTGATGAGAGATTTGCACACTCGTCGTTGTATACACTCTCAAAATATCTTTAAAACATTAGAAGTAGCTACATAAAGATCCATATTTTCCATATAAATTGATTTTATTATTTTAAATTTAATGGAAAAATAAACGTTTCGTAATTTTTGTCTTGTTTTGGCCCATTCTCCCATGAACAGTGTATGTGACATGTTTTCATTCTCTATTAACGTTTGAATTATTATTATGCTGTCATAATATTACGACATCGTATTAATATATAAAAATGGTTAAATTAACTCACCTGAAATAAAATGGGAGCTGCATAATAACGAATATTTGGTTGGCTGCCAATCGTCTCCCTTACTGCTTGTACCTACTGCTTGCGCCGATTTTCGCATGTAGGGAACTGGTAAAATTTAATTTTACTTAGAGCGTTTGTTCCCGCTTTCATTGTACATCCTGGAGCACAACAACTTCTTGCCATGATTTAATTGTATATATATTATGATATACATGATTTTTTAAAAAGAATGTGGAGACTAAAGCACCTAGAAATGAAAGTTTACTTAAGATCGTTAGCGAACATAAGAACTTCCGGTTAAACCGGAAGCTTTGTTACCCTGGGTTCAGGTGTGTGATTTCGCGCATGCGCAATCATTGTTTCCCGTGCGCGGTGTCTATAATCATTTATTAGTGTGGTTAATATTTTTATTATATTCATTTTACATATGGTAACTAAATAAAATCAAATATGCAATATTTTATTGAGTACGTCTGAGCTTTAAAAGTATACTTTTCTCACGTTTTGCACTTTTTTCTTTGTCTAGTGTTTTTACTAGAAAGTGCAAGCGCGTAAGAACGTAGACTTGTTAATGCTATTTGTTACTGCAGTGTTATGGAGATTGCATCCGACAGGATTTATACGCATTACAGACAAACATTTTGCAATATTATTTAGCATTTCTGAATGCAATTCTGTTTCAAATTGTGAATGCATCTTCCACTTTCAAAATCAAATCAATTAATTCGGCATTTTATTTCCATTCGTATCATTAGTAATAATCGTCCTAGGCTATATTATTATATTTTAAATTTTAATTTAGAGACACAACGAAACCGTAAAGCAAATGTAAACCAACCGAGAAATGAGAAAAATGGCTATTTGATTAAATAATAAATAAAACGATTACTGCTTTGAAACTCGTATAATTGGTTTATCTGCATATTATTTCAAGTTTGAGAAATCCTGGGAGTATGCAAAAGAGGTCTACGCTTGCTTTGTGGACCTCGAAAAAGCATATGACAGAGTTCCTCGGGAGAAGCTCTGGCAAGTGTTGCAAGAGTATGGAGTGGATGGGCAATTACTGGTTGCTATCATGTCTCTGTACGAAAGCTCTGAGATGTGTGTCCGGATAAATGGCATTAAGTCAAGACCGTTCACCGTGGGTGTTGGACTCCGCCAAGGGTGCGTACTGTCGCCCCTCTTGTTCATTATCTTTATGGACTGGATAGACAGGGGGCAGCCGAGGCGATGAGCGTGTTTGTGTGGGCGACTGCCTGGTGGAGAGGTTGCTCTTTGCTGACGACCTTGTCCTCCTTGGGTCTTCTCGCACGAACCTTCAGCATGCACTAGACCGGTTTGCAGCCAAATGTGAAGAAGCTAGGATGAAGATCAGTGTGGCTAACACCGAGGTTCTGGTCCTTTCAAGACAGCCTGCTCAGTGCGCTCTCCATGTTAGGGGAGCCTCATTGAGACAGGTGGAGAAATTCAAGTATCTCGGGATTGCATTCACGAGTATTGGACGGCAGGAGAAAGAATTGGATACTCGGATCGGTGCAGTAAGCAGTGTCAGACGTGAACTGTGGCGATCCGTGGTAACGAAACGCGAGCTGGGTAACAAAGCCAAGCTCTCCGTCTTCAAATCTATCTTTGTCCCCATTCTCACCTATGGTCATGAGGCTTGGGTAATGACCGAAAGAGTGCGATCGCGGGTACAAGCGGCCGAAATGAGATTTCTGAGAGGTGTGGCAGGTGTTACCCTACTAGATAGAGTGTACAGCAGCACAATAAGGGAATCTTCAGGTGTTGAGCCGCTACTTCTCCGCATTGAGAGATCTCAGTTGCGCTGGTATGGCCACGTGATACGGATGCCGCAAGTAAGTAAGTAAGTGATGAAAGTAAGTAAGTAAGTAAGTTTACAATCTTATTTTATTTTGTTAAACAAGTATTTTTAAAGCAATAATGCTGTTAAATTTACATCACAGTCTATAGATATTCATGGTCATCGAGCTTCGGCCATTTTCCATTGTTTCGAGAAGCTAAGGAAAACCGATCGCGCCAGGTGCCGCATAGATTGCACTAAGGCCGACCGCAACCGGCGATAGAGATTTTCATTGAAACTGAATATGAAAATAAAATTTCTTTCTGCCGATAGGGCGGCGCTGCAGGCGCAGTTGGGACGATTGTACATGCAGCGCCACTTTTCAATAGAGTTCCCGCCCTACCGGAAGCTAGAAACTTTAGCGTCATTTTAACAATGGAGCACGATGACCATGAATATCTAAAGACCGTGATTTACATTGAATGCCATGCATTATAGAGTAATGGGGAAGGCCGCGAAACGCTTCTTACATTGACCGCCAGAGCGGCGGTAGTGTTCCATTCACTCTTCCAGTTGCAGTATAAAGGCTTTTTCATCCTCAATCAACGCGTAAAATGACGGGGTTTTCTTGCGTACCGTTTTGTAAAAATCAAATTAGGGGGGGCAAAGGACGTCTTTACACTAGAACGGTATGATGTGAGAACGGAACGCAACTAGTCTGATGAGATACGGTACGAACAGAGTGCGATAACTTTTTCTTTACACACACAAATAAAGAGACCTTTCCCCTAAACATAACTAACCTGAGATTGCCGGATTCCATCATCAACGATGCATTAACAGTTGGGCTGCAATGCAGAACAGAATCAATTTTCTCGAAGATGTTTCCCATTCGGTGGTGGAGTAGCCATTTTGGTTTGAATCCTCACGTGACCTATTTGAGCCAATCACAAATCGTTCCCGGTTCGCGATACGGATCGGGTATCGAAGGATCTCCGTACCCGGTCCAGTACGGAAACTGGAGTATTCCGTACCGATCGATTCGTTCTCCGTACTTGTGTGGAATGGTCGTCTTTCGGTCAAAGTGTACCCGGTCCGGTCTCACCGTTCTAGTGTAAAGACGGCCATAGATTCCCAAAAGATAAAGAAATGGCATTAAAATGGAGAAAGGCAATTCGCCGTGCTGATAAGCGTTCAAAAGAATTACGGAAAAATTCCAAAACATCGTTAGTTTGCTATAATCACTTTACCCCTGACGATTATTGTCCAGCAGGACTCCTAAGTATGTACTGTATCTGTCAGTTAGATGAAAGTTTCATTTATTACAAATTTACTTTAATATAAATTAACGAAAATTTTACAGGAGAAAGGAAGCGTTTGAAGAAGAATGCAGTTCCCTCGATTTTTGCGTTTCGTGAGGAAACTAATGGAAATGAAACAGACACCCACAGCTCGAGAGTTACGATCAGCTCGGAGGGAGAATGCGAAAGCTTTGGAAGAACTAGAGGAAATGAAACCTGCAGAAGATAATAACGTATCGAGCTTTGAAGACGTTGTTACTGAAATTACAACCCGAACAGTAGAAATGGACCAAGTAAGCGAAGAACCTAGTCCTGGCCATTGTGCTACTGAAGACTTTGAAGTTCAGTGTCAGCTGATGGCACAGGTTAACGAAAGGTTAACAATAGAATCGCTTGAAGCTCTCCCACAAATGATTCATTACTACATAGGATTTGAACATTACGAATATTTTATGATGATATATTCAATTTTAGGTCCAAGTGTTTTTCGTTTAAAAGGTTTGAAATTCTCTCATTTAATAACGCCTAAAAATCAATTGTTTCTTACGTTAATGAAACTTAGGCAGGCGAAAGATGATGTTGAATTAAGTTTCATGTTTAAAACTTCTACATCTTGTGTGTCTAAAATTTTTGTAACATGGATAAATTTTATGTATTTTCAACTGAATGAGGTTGAACTATGGCTAAACCGAGAAACAATTGATGCTCATTTTACCATTGATTTAAAAAAAAAAAATGGCAAAACTAGAGTGATTATTGATGCAACTGAAATTCTAATTCAGAAACCAAGCAATATAACAGGACAGAGCACGACATTTTCTGTGTACAAAAACAAGAATACTTCAAAGACAATTATAGGTTGCTCGCCTATGGGAGATGTAACATTTATTAGCTATACATATGGTGGAGCAACAATTATAAACGTGGTTATAAAATTGAATAAATCATGATCTACCTTTCTACTAAATCAATTTTACGTCCTCTTGTTGATGCTTGTCGGCGTGATAATTATATTTTTAGCGCCTTAACGGACCAACACCGATAGCCAGCCATTATGGTGCTTACACGCGAATGATTGATAGAACACACACGCCATTTGGCGGGATAAATTTCGGCGGCCTTCCCCATTGTCGGCGCATTAGATTGTCATGCCATCTGGCGGTGTCATCAGTCATCATTACTTTCTCATGGCTGCATTTAATATTCAATGAACACACTATTACTTTTAGCCACTGTACTTTTTTTAACTTAGTATAATTATAGCTTATAGTCTGGGTCAACATTTACGCTACTTTTTCCTGCGGGAAAATGTCCCATTCCCATGAAAAAAACACAAACACTGGAACCATGTGATGTTCAAAACTTTGCCAAAAGATGTCGCACGAGTTTCAGAGTCTTTTAAATCGCGCTATGGTTAATTTTTTCCTTTTGAAGTTAAAACTATACTACAAAAAAGAATTCTACGACAAGGTTTGCCACCTCTCCGGTGTTGGACTAGAGACTCCAGTTTCAGCCATTCTCCGGCGTTGCAGCCGTTACTGCGGGACTCGCATGTCTCTTTGAAGGTTTCGATTTCAGAAACAACTCAAAATCCTTGACACTCCTACTGCCATGGAATAAGGGGGGCTATTTCAGGACGGTACAGAAAATACACCAGCCTGTGTAAAAAGACATGATCTTGAAAAACTCCATTTGCACAAAAATTATTTAATTTAAAAGTTAAATTAAATTATAATGAAAAATGTTAATATCTCTGAAAAATTATTAATTAGATTAAATGGAGAAATTTTGTTTGACGAAAGTGGCAAGTCTAATTCCAGTTTTGAAACTCTTTGAAGGTGGCAAATTACGGAATTCGAATTTTCTTTTGCATATTGATTGTTGTTGTTTATCTTTTGTCCTTTGGCTGCAGTTTTTGAATTTTTTTTGTGCCGACTTTCTCCGCACAGCTCGTACATCTCCGCACATCTCGTAGCCGCGGGCACATCTAGTTATTAATAAAAAATAGCTAACTTAACCTAGGCCTATATTGGTTGAAATCATGACTGAGGTACACAGTAAAATATACCATTTCGGTTGAAGAAGTGAATATTCATTAATTTTGTCGTTTTAATTGTTACTTGGTGTTAGTTGAAATATTGTTCAGTCAAAATAAGTCTTTTCTATAATGTTGAAAATTAATTAAGATAGAAATTAAGTACAATGCAAATTTTTTTAAAAAAGATAATCATATTTACATTCTTTGGCTTCGCTTTTTGGAAAAAAGTGTGCCTGCTTTTGAGATTATTCTTTCTGCAGGAACCGAGGTCGCAGAATACGAAGGAACTGTTTTTGTAGCCTTTTTTCAAATCTTTACAGAAGTTAGCATTTCTCCACCATAACAACGGATCTTCTGCACGTGAAATCATTTTATTGTATTGTCTAATTTGGATCACTGGACCAGCACTTTCTGAAACTACATTCTGGATATCCACTAATTTGCCAAAAGCATCCCAAAAATTGCAATTTTCTAATGATGGTTCGGAGTAGACCTCTCAAACAGTGCTACAGTGTATTACCAACCATCACTGATCAATCAATGCAATGCCAATTTGGCTTAAGAGCTTTGTATAATGCATCAGTCATTGCATTGTAACTGTTTGCAAGGGGACTCATACTAACGTTTATTAGAAGAGGTTTAAAAAAATACCATAATAAACTGATTACCATGAAAATGAAGAATAATTCAATAATGCACTGTTCAAAGTACTGAATAAAGTGAACCATCGATGTTCAACATCGACATCGCCCACCACTAGTTTTTCCAATCAATGCGTGTCGATGAACTGTATTTGTTCGCGGTTGTCCGGAAGGCCGTGGTGCATTACGAGTTCGTACGACAGTGATCAAGGAGAGCTACGCCTCCGTGATGGCACTCAGAACTCGGGAAAAGCAAGAATTGGGCACTGCAACCTGACATTGCTCCCGCAAATTCGTCTTTCATGGTGCAGGCTGCGCTGGCCAAAATGAGAACGTCAACCCTTACAACTCGCCCCATGCGGCTTTTATCTGTTCTCCCGTCTGAAAAATTAACTCAAAGGATGCCATTTCAAGAGTGCATCTGACGGTCAGGAAGCAGCGACGCCACCTGATGATAGTCTCCTCCAAAGGCTTCCAGGAATATTTTCAACAAATGTACTCGCGTTAGCAGAAGTGCATATTTGTAGAAAGGGGGTACTTTGAAGGTGGCTGTGCGTAACGCGTGATAACAATAAGTCATATCCAGTTTCTGAATTTATTGATCGTCCTTGTATTTTTTATACTGAAATACATTTAGATGTATAGGATCCAATCGGGATGTGCAAATATGTGATGTCTTTTTTTTTTTTTTCATGGTTGCTCATAATTATGTGTATTGTTTTCTTCCGTTTTTGCTGAGTAAGTTAGTCTGTTCAACTTTAAGCTATATTGTATCTTATAGAATGTCCTATTCTATAGATTGTTTTTTTATAAGCTTTTTATAAATTTGCTGTGTTAGTTTGTTTAGGTCAAATCTTGTAATCAATATTAAACCAACTTTCCGACAAGCTAGGGAGCTGCAATTTGACACACTTATGCAGAATCGATGACAATTTATGATAAAGAAAAAAATTTTCAAATCGGTTCATTGGTTCGTGTTCTAATGGTACTAACTCATTACTACGAATTGATTGTTGTAACAATTGGACATTTCGTTATGGCGAGAGGTAAATGTATCTATTGTTTATTGTTGCAAAATTAAGCTGTATTGTTGCCACTAAATAAAACATTATAAAAGCTTGGTTTGATAAAACCTTTTTCCTCCTATCTTGTTACTTAAACAATTCATCTAACCTTCCATTCGGAATCCTTTATATTTAATAAATTCAAAACATTAATTTATATCAAGCTTTTATTTATGCATTTATTCAAAAAATTAATTTCAGGAATTATGCTTAAATTAATTTAATGACTTCATTTGTCGATAAAGTTTATTTACACATTTTATAAAATTAGGAAACCTTTAAATGCATCTAATAATGAGAGATGTGGAAAGGTTTTTTTCCCCCTTTGGCAGTGAAATTTGGCTTTGGGGAGTAATTCTCAAAAATGGAATTATGGGTAAGAATTATTCATACAAGTAACTGTTTTAATATTAAAAACTTTTCCGTATCAGCAATTTCAAGTCCTCTTATCATAATTTGGCCATATCACAAAATTCTGATAACGGCAATATTTGATGAGGGATGAATTCTAACAGATATCATAGGTTCTCCCAGATATGATTTTTGGTAGCTTTTGTGAATTTCTGGGATTCACTGCTTAAAGGTTTTGGCATGCTAGGAAGTACATATACACTATAACTCCACTGCATTGTTTCCTTGTGAAAATATGCTAAAAGTGAAATGACTATCGAAAACATATATCTTCAGCTTTTGGGTTGTTGTAAGCCGTTGACTCTCAGTTTCAGGAGTATATTCGCCGATTGCTGATTACCATGTCTCATAAGTAGAAGAATGTAATTACATGTATGCCATATGATTTTGGCAGTCATCGATATTGTTCACCAAATTCTCAATCCATTTGAAAGCCTACGTCAGTTCATGGAAGAGTAAGCATATGTGATAATTCCTAAATTTCGGAATATTTTGAAGATCTTATAGAACATAATTCATTTTGCGGCATTAATCAGCATGTATAGATCCTTTGGATGTTACACGATAAATCGGTCTGTAATAACAGTAAGAGACACGTTAATTTATTCATTTATTTATCCAAATCTGAATTAAATTTTTGTAAAACTCCTTTACTTGTTGCTGTAATCGTCAGTATGCCAAAACAGGTAATGTAGCTGTAAAATAAATTTTACAAATATATTACTTATTATATCAGATTGCCCGCACATAAAAAAAGAAAGCGCACTCATTCTTATTTGAAAGCCAAACCATGATCTCTATAAGCGCACTTCATTTTGTATAATGCAATATTAGATGATTGCGGTTTTAATATAACACGCAATCCGTTACACGTATATTTAATATACAGTAAAACCTCGTTACAACGTACTTCAAGGGACCTGGAAATTTGTACGTTTT
>JAHWFO010020423.1:47327-95867 GCA_023313115.1 Rhysida immarginata
TGTGAAAAATGCATATATTCATAGAAAAACATAAGAATACATGAATGCATTTTATTTTATTCAATACAAATACACTATAGGATATACAATATGTAGTGAAATGTTGAAATGAAAAATTCCCTGACTTTTCCCGGTTACATTCCCGTACCTATCCCGATCGCATGCGACAATCGACAATCGAACATGCTAGATTGAGTAGCATGCAGAGATTTCCGGGTTACTGACCAACCAATGAAATGTGAACTCGGCTTAATTAGCCCATTGGCCCAGTTGCAGCTTTCGCATGGGCTGCATTGACCAATCAGTGCAAGACATGTGAACGATGTACGTTGTACTGAAGGGATAATTTAACCTAGGGGATGTAAAATTAGTACGTTATTCTGAAATGTACGTTAAAGTGAGGTACGTTGTAACGGGGTTTTACTGTACTTTATTATCTCGATAACAGAAAGGCTTTTATGATAATAGTGTTATCCATTAATAAACGAAAAGTTTCATATTAAAATTTATTTTGAATAAAGCAGATTTTTATTACCAAATAGCTTATAAAATGTTATGAAGTTCTATTCTATTATGTATAGTTCTATAGTATAGATATCTAGAAGGTTTACTGAAGAATCTTGTGAAACAAATTTATATACATGCTTTAATTATAAATTAGTTCTAACTTAATTTTTCTGTTATTCATCATATAAGTGAACATAATAATAGTAATGAAAAGACTTACTGGCTTCTTCACCCATCTATGACCCATATCTTCAATCATGCAACAAATCTGTTTAAATAAAATTAATGTTTATCAGATTTCAAAGTACAAAAACGAACAATGTGTTAAATGAAACAGTATTTAGATATTCGGACATACATGTACATGCTTCCAATTTAAAAAAAAAAAATGCAATGTTATTTCATTGTGATGGGTGATGGTGTGGTTTTATTGATGCAAGTTGTTACCACAAATTAAAAATATCGGTTGTTTATATATTTTTTTGTAAATTAAATAACACTAATGGTTAAATTAACATAAAATAAACAAAAAATTATAAAGACAACAAAAGGACTCCCAATTAGACACCCCCAATCCCCGATAGTAGCGGATTTTTACTTAAATCTTGTAGAACACAAAATTATAAATGATTCAATACACAAAAACAAGATAATAATTTGGAAACAATATGTTGATGATATCATCATAATAATAACAAACCTAGGTATAGAAAAATAACAAAGAGAAGAATTAAATAAAATAAACAATCCACAATTATATCAATAAATAAGAAATTCTGGCAAAATAACAAGGTAGTTTACGAAATTCCATGTCAAAACTGTAACAAAGTCTATACTCGACGAATAAAAAGTGAGCACAAGATTAGGTGAACACGAACGAGCAATTAGACTAATTACACAACCCATAGAAAAACATAGCCCATCCTGGACTTACGTCAAAATTTTAACAAAAGAACAAAATAAAAATAAGAAATAAATATAAGAACCTCTATTTATAAAATCAAAAAAAAAAACAATTTAGCAAAACCAAGCATCAAAATATCAGACAACCATGGTGAGTCATTTAAACAAATTTAAAACAATTAGCAAATAATAAAAGTAAATAGACTTAACAAAAGAAACTACAACAAAACAAACAATCCACAGTAATTAAATAAATAGTACACTGGCTGACAAAAACAGTGAAGCACCCAAAGGAGCGGTCCAATATTATCCTATTATCCAAACATGCATACCATTGATGTGTGAGTAAACGATTAGATTCACAAGGATCTGTGATGTCTAGAACGCTTATGAGAGTGCATTCGTGATGTCACTGCCATGTTGTTGTTAAGTTGTTACGCAAGACATTCAAAGAGGATTACTGTACTGTACAAAGCACCCGCGATGCCTCGCAGACGCGTTAGATATCCTATCCACCAATTGACAGGGATCGCATTGTGGGACTGCATGAGGCTGATTGGTCATATCGTCCAATTGCCAGGCATGTGGGACATTCAGATGTCACAGTGGCTCGATGTCGGAATCAATGCACGTCGTGCAGGCAGTGTTGCCAAGTTAGTGAATTTTTCACTAGATCTAGTGAAAAAATTTGCATCTAGTGAAATTCTAGTGCATTGAAATTTCTAGTGGATTGTCTAGTGATTTTCTATTTTTATGACTAACATGTAATTTTTTTAAGTATTTTTTTTAATACATTGCTTTGCAATGAAATTGCCCCACCAACATAGAGTTACCTGACCTTATCCATATTTAGTTGGGGGGTTCGTCTACCTCCGACTAGTTACCAATTGGGTTGATACAGGGTGTCCGGGTGCCTGGGTTATGGTCTGGGGTGCCATCGGCTACGATACCAGAACGCCTTTAGTCACCATCCAAGGCACCCTGACAGCAGCCAGAGATTCCGCAGCCCGTACTACTGCCCTTTCCGCGTCTGCCGCTTCTAAGGCAGATCTGAGATCGTTTGGAGTCAACTTTTTCCACTAGCGGTTAAAACCCAACGCATCCCATCGCTTCAGCGCATGCGCATTTACAGTGTTGCTAAAAGGTGATGATTCTGTGGTGATTTTAGCAGCGGGAAAGCAACCCCTTCTCACTTAAAAGTTTACAGTTTGCATTTTATACGGTATCGTTTTTTGTTTGTTTTTTTTTGTTATAAATTTTCTACTGCATTTAAAAAATAATAATAAAATCAAGATCATTTGATTCAGAAATAAATTAAATTAAAATAAATAACAACAACTTAAAAAATTAAAGAAATCATTCCATTTTAAATTGTTTTCATCAATAAAAATAAAGAAATAAATAAATTTAAAGAGTTGTAAAGGTTTTTATTACATTATAACAGTATATAGAATACTCTTAAGGTCAATTCATGAGTAAATTTAATAAAACTGCATTTCAAGATATCAAGAGAATTTGACATTGAAATAATAATTATTCGTGTAACGATGGGAATGTCAATGTTAAGGGGCGGGGGACGGTGTTACTCTACTAGTTTTCTTAAATTATTAATTTAAGAATAGGTTAGGTTAATACTCTTAAATTGATCATAAGAGTAATCTATATACCGCGCTTGAGATCAATGAGAGCCGCATTCCAGTTTTTCATATAAAGAGCCACACTTTAGTTACATAGTATTAAATACACCATCTCCAATAGCAAAATATTAGTTACTTAGTCAATTTAATAAGATTCAGTTAAAAAGTTTCTGAAAAAACAGGTTTAAATTTTCAATAGGAGCCGTACATAAGCCTCATTTGCCCACGTCTGCTATATACTCTTGTAATGTAATAAAAACCTTTACAAAATTTTATTTTTATTTATTTCTTTATTTTCATTGATGAAACATAAAATGATTGGCATTTCAGAAGGCATTCTTGCCTTTTATTGGAATGCCGAGTTAATGGATAAATAATTATACAAACTTAAAAATAAAATAAAATAAAAAGAAGTTGCTCAATTGGTAAAATATAACTTATTTAAACAATAGAAAATTATTTAATTATACCATAGCGTATAGAAGAGAGTCTCTTCTATACACTATGGTTTTACAAAGTTTTGTGATATCATTCTATCAAAGATAGTTTATTTCAAAAGGAATTTTGAAATGGTCATGATTTCTTTAACTTTTTAAGTTGTTGTTATTTATTTTAATTTAATTTATTTCTGAATAATATGTTATTTATTTTATTACATTTTTAAGTGATTGATTTTTATAAATAGAGTAGAAAATCTATAATGAAAAAAAAAACAAAAAAAAAAGATACCCGTATAAAAAGTTAATTTAAGAAAGAAAAAATACATATATTGTAAACTTCTACGTGAGAAAGATTCTGCTTTCTCACTGCTAAAATCGCCGCAGAATCTTCTTGTGTGTACGAGGTCTGTTCAAAAAATACGTAGACTGACGTCATAAAACAAAATATACTTTATTCAGAAGTTACACATCTGGGTCCCCTTCAAAGTACTCTCCTCCCCGACGCACACACTTATCTCAACGGTGTTTCCACTTTTGGAAACAGTCCTGGAACGCTTCTTTTGTGATGTCCTTCAGCGCCTTCTTCGCATTTGCCTTTATGTCGGGAATCGTCTCAAATCTCCTTCCTTTCAAAGGTCTTTTGGGTTTGGGAAACAAGAAGAAGTCACAAGGAGCGAGGTCAGGTGAGTAGGGTGGGTGAGGAAGAACAGTGATCGAGTGTTTGGCCAAAAACTCTCGAGTTCTGAGGGCTGAATGGGCTGGAGCGTTGTCGTGATGAAACAACCAGTCACCTCTCGTCCACATTTCTGGCCTTTTCCACTCGTCCAGTGGCAGTTTTTCCGAGTTTAACACAAAATTTCACAGCAACTCTTTGCTCGTTCAAGTCACTCATTCTAAAAATCCGCCAAACGAAAAAAAACACACTTCACAAACAACCGCGTAGCTAATCAACCAATACTGATATTTGCAATCAAAAAACTGCCTTGTAATCAGCGGATCTGTCAGAAGATGGCGACACCAAGCGATTTTGATTGGGACCAACAGGGCCCGCGAAATTCAAACAGTCTACGTATTTTTTGAACAGACCTCGTATGCTACTATTTCACCTTTTAGCAACACCCTAAACGCGCATGCGCTGAAGCGATGGGATGCGTTGGGTTTTAACCGCTAGTCTTTTTCCTATGCGGTACATGCGACGAGAGCGGCAAGGTTGTCACGTGAATTCTTTCTACCAATCAGCGGTAATCTTCTTGAGAGCGCCAAAATGGAAGCATGGGAAGGAGTGGGAAGTGCTCTGACGCTGAAATATAGCTAATAGAAGTATATCTTCATCTATATCCGATGAAATAATATTTGACAGAAATATTCCGACACCTAATAAAACAACAAACACGTCCATCATAAAAATTTGCCAGTAATGGAGAACGATTGTTTACTTTTAACAGGAAGTACTTGTTCTGTGCACGCACTGCCCCTAGTGGCAGTATTTTGAAACGTCATGCGGAAAGCTTGAATTGCCGCGTGTTTGTGAACAGGAGAGGGATTGACGCATCGCATATACCGCGTCTTTGTGAACGTACCTTTAGTGTTACACAGAAGTTTTTTTTTAAAGTTAGAATGTTTTTGAATGCTAAGAAAATTCAATCCAAACATTTACGACAATATAGCCAATTGTTCAAATGTAGTAGAGGCTGAATTAAATGAGATTTTCAAAAATCTTGATTGTGAAAATTTATTTAATGATTTCATAAAGATGTAAAACTTCTTGTTAGTCAAGATAATCAATGTAGCTATTTGTGTTGTTAAATAAAATTTTGAAAATTATTTTTAAAAAAAGACTTATTAAATTTATTGAAATTTTTAGTGAAATAGAATATTTTCCTAGTGAAATCTAGTGAAATTTCATCACTAATCTAGTGATGGCGCTGTTACAAGACTTGGCAACACTGCGTGCAGGTTCAAGTCGACCAACAAAAACCACCCCAAGGGAGGACCGTCGTATGGTGCTCCAAGCATTAAGGAATCCCATAGCATCGGCACCCACCATCCGCGAACATATACTGGAGACTCTACAGCACAGAGTCTCGACGACTCACATCCGCCGGACTGGGGTCCTACCGCCCTAAGGGGTCGGTTGCCATCAACACCACAATGCCTGCGTTTAGAGTGATGCCTTGCCCGGAAGGCATGGACAGAGGACGAATGGCGTCTCATCATGTTCAGTGATGAGTCCCGCTTCTGCATGACCTCCGAAGACCATCGTGTTCGCGTATGGCGGCGTCAAGGGCAGAGGGCACAACCCTCCCATATTTTGGAGAGACACACGGGCGTAATCCCTGGCATCATGGTGTGGGGAGCCATCGGATATGCGTTCAAGTCACCTCTAATAGTGCTTCGGCAGACTTTGACGGCACAGCGATATGTCACAGACATTATGCGTCCTACCTCTTCTGGCACAGCACCCTGGGATATTGTACTAATAAGATAAAGCACGCCCACACACAGCGTGTATGTCAATGGATTGCCTACAGCATGTTGAGGTCCTCCCGTGCCCAGCAAGATTCCCGGACCTCTCCATCATTGAACACGTGTGGGATGACATTGGAAGGCGACTCCGTCCCAGTATCTTTAGCCAATGTATTTTGTTGCTGTTATTATACGTATTAAATCGAGTTGCCTCTTTACTAAAAGCCTCCCGTCTTTCTGGAATCCTTCCCACCAGCTTTTATAGTATAATTTTATTAACAGCATTTCATTAATTTTGAAGTAAATTATCGGAAGTATTGCACGTGAATGCTATGGAATAAATTGATCTATTCTTAATGTATAATTTAATCTTTCCAAACTCAGGATATAAGCAGTTTAAATTTCGGTTACTTACCAAATATAAGTTTAAATAAAGATAGAACCCTAACAGGATTATCATTATTCTAGCAACTTTGTTATGGATGTTTTCTATAATGGTCCTTATTAAAAACCAAACGCTGAATGCGAGTACGGCAATAATCACCAATCCCATCCATATTTTCGAGGCTCTGAAGTGAGATAAATATATTTGTTACTGAAAAATTAAGGAACAGTATAATGGACAGTTATTGGATTCGCTATTCAATTCCTTACATTCCATTGGCAAATCCGTTCATTAATTTTCGTGAGTTGGTGAAGGTGTAAAGTGGAATAAGAGCAAATGGCAAGAAAACTAACATAAACCCGTTCAAGAAATGGAGAAGTTGGCCGAGGCTATTAATATTATCGTCATAGAAGACCAGAGCTGGCAAAAGAGCTAAGCTTCGTGTTACGACGATTCTCATCCATAAACTCCATTTCAATCTCAAGAAACCCTAAATAAAAATAATGCGTTTGTCAATTATTTTAAGATATTATGTGAATTTGTTACATTTCTACTGTGATTTAAACTCAGAAAATATATCATTGAAAGTGTGTTGAGAAGTTAACTCGCCTCCATAATAAGTTGACCAGAATAAGTACCCGTAATTGCAGATCCTTGTCCAGCCATGAATATAGCAAGCCCATAACAAATAAATGGTATATATCCGTAATGACATAAAAAATAAAAACCCTATCGGAATACAAAGATAGAAATAAAATAACCAGAGAAAATTAATAAAAAACATTATTAACAGTCAGCACTTACTCCATTAACGACATTTGCCTCTGTTGTCTGATTACTCATCTGTAAAAATAATATATACAATCTTGTAAGTGGAAGTGTATAAGTAATACTTGAATGAAACGTGCAATATACAAACCTCAATTCCATAAAAGTTGGGACAGGGTGAAAACATGCGACACAGCAAAAATATTGATACACTGATGTATTGATTCATTTTATTTCAAAAGAAGACAGTTGATTGGGTAGGTATAAACATTTCGTAACCAAAAATTTAACTAATAGTGATAAATATTAGTTTTTTTGCGAACTGGCGGTTGCAACACACTCCAAAAATGTTGGGACAGTGGGCGAATTCCCATTGGGTGACGTCTCCCTTTCTTCTGATCACACTTGTAGCCATCGAGAAACAGATGATACCAATTACTGTACCGTTGCAACAGGAATTTGTTGCCATTCTTGCTGTGCGAAAGTTTTCTGCTGTTGAACTGTTCAGGGTCGTCGTTGACATAACTTCCTCTTGATAATTCGCCATATATTCTCTATTGGGAACAAATCGGGACTGCATGCAGGCCATTTTAACACCCGAATTCGCCTATTGTGTAGCCACTGTCCTATAATGCGAGCAGTGTGGGGTTTAGCATGTCTTGTTGATATAGAAAGGGACGGGTTCCAAAAAGATGTCGCAAAGAAGGCAACATATGTTCTAAAATTCCAATATATGCTTGTGCATTAACGGTGCTGATGCAGATCCATTCACACTCGGTGTAGCCGCAGACCATTATTGAAGCTAGTATCTGTACAGCAAGTCAGCAACAGGCAGGATTGTCCTTTTCCTCTTTGGGCCTAAGCACACGAGAACGATTTTCGCCAACAACAACCGTAAATGTAGATTCATCGGACCACAAAACACTTCGCCACTAGGCGCCAGTTCATTTCAGATGGGTGCATGCCCGAGCTAGGTGCTTACTTTTCTGCAGTTGTTTACAAACGCCTTTCGTTTTGCATAATAGAGCTTCAACTTTATTTCGTGATGTAGCGACAAACGGTATTCAACGATAAAGGTTTTTGACAGAATCCTCGAACCCATTATGCAATTTCTGTCACTGTTGAATGCCTATTTTTAATGTAGTGACGTCTGAAACCCGAAGATCCGAGCTGTCGGAATTGGTCTTCGTTCTTTCCCGTTATCAACGGTGGTATTTCCACTTGCTCTATTAATGCTATGAACCGTAGATGATGAAAGTCCAAGATTCCTGGCTATTTCATGCAGAGATACGTTGCTTCTAAATTGTTGGATTATTCTATTGCGCATATCTTGACCCACTGTCTTGCCTCGACTCATGTTGTCGTGTAAATGAGTGGCCGCACATTTACGTTGGCATTTAAAGAGGGGAAAGTTATGACCGTAATGTTCTCCAGAAGTTCGAGGATATTCATGTCACTTCTATGGCTTCCGGTGCGGTCTTTTCCTTCCGTTCCAAATATTATGCTGCATGTTGCCAACGGCAATTTCATTAAAAAATTATATACGACCAAAAAAGAGATGGGCATTTTTAAATCGTACATATTTTACTTCAGTCACTTCAAACATATTTATTATTTTTAATTTTGCTAATATATATTAACTCAATCTTATTTTATTTGCATTTTTCATATTGTCCCAACTTTTATGGAAACGGGTATTGTAAAACTTCCTTAATTTAATGTAAAAATCTAAAAAAAACATAATAAAATCTTATATATAAAATGCTAAATCCTCCTGCTCCGTGCCCGTTTCCATAGTGACGAGCAACAATACAACCTTCATTGTTTTCAACAAATGAAAGAGCACTGACTGTTGAAATCCAAAAATCGCAGCCGACGAAAATGACTATAGTCCATCCAGCCTTAGTTTGCGCGAAATGTGATGGCCGTTTCAATTTTTGGATATTGTTACAACAGAAATTGAACAATACATAACAATTAACATGTCCTTCACATTTCGCGCAAACTAAGGCTGGATGAACTATATTAAAGAAATCTTATATTTTTCGTAGGCTACGGTTCAAAAATATATTGTCAAAGATTTAATGATATACATCTATTGACATTTAAAAATAGCATACTAAAATAAATAAAAAAAAAATCAAATTAAAAACTAAGCAATTTAGCTATTCTAAATTACGAAATTCATTACATGTATACGATTCTTATTTTTTAATTTTAATAAAAAATAATAACATTCAAATTAAATTATGAAACTGATTAACAATTCAAGTCACAGCTAGGTAACATTAGTTTTTTACATTTTATGATATTCGTTATATGTGCTTATTAATAATTTTTCAGTTGAATAAATTAATAAAAAGGAAAAGTCATAAAATACAAAACAAAAATCCAATCGAATAAAATCAAAAGCAAATAACATTATTTTTTCTCATTTTATAATAATCATTAAATGTGTATAATTAATTTTTTTAGTTTTAAAATATAGTGGTCGTGCAATAAGCCTCCACAACAGTCTGCCGAGGAAATTGAGCAATGAGAGAGGTAAAAAAGAAACCGATGAGCCATTTTCACTGAAGAGCAAGGTTTACATATAACAGTTAAGATGTGTTTTTGTGTTAGGTTATAATTGTCAAATTGACAGTAATGACTTTATCACAATGTAACAGGACACATTGTGTTAGTATCGCCTTCATACTTAGAGCGACTTTTTTACTATTGGCAAAACTGTCAATTATCGCAGTCCTTTCAATTATCACAGTTCTGTCACAGATCAATTATTTTTAAAATAAGATCGAACTTATACTTTACGCTGTTGCAGGAATAGTCGTGCGCCGGGCTTTGGAATAAAATCAAAAGCAAGCTGTGTCTGGCGCGAACTGTGGTGATCCGTTGTAACAAACTTAAGCTAGGAAAGAAAGCCAAGCAGTCTTTTTTCAAATCCATCTTTGTCCCCATTCTCATCTATGGTCATGAGTCTTAGGTAATGATCGATAGAGTGCCGAAATGAGATCCTGGGAGGTTTGGCAGGTGTTCCCTACTGGATAGAGTGTTCAGCATCACTATAAGGCAGTCTTTAGGTGTTGAACCGCTACTTCTTCGCATTGAGAGGGCTCAGTTCCTTCGGGATGGCCACATGTACGGATGCCGCAACTGTCTTCCTAGATAGTTGCTATTTTCCAAGTCGGTGATCACATAAGAGACCAAGAAGTCGGCCTTGAACTAGGTGGCTAGATTACATAGCGCATTTGGGTTCGAGTCGCTTGGGTATTACTATTGGGTATTACGGAAAACTCTAGTCTCTGCCCCGCGCGACCTTAACGGATAAGCAGGTTTGTAAACTGAAAGTAAGAAAATATTTTCAGCTTCGCTTTCTTACTGACAGCGACTTATTTACTATTGGCAGTCCTGCCAATTATCACAGTCCTATCATAGACGAAATTTTATAATTATAATCGAATTTACAGATTCACCTGTTGTGGCACCGTCGTATGACGGGCTTTATTACTAGTTAATAATAAATAATAAAGATGATGGAAGTCACTTTTTGTCCACAATTTTGGGTTTCCTCATCTTTATTATTCATTATTAATCTTATTTATTTTTTATTTTTACATTAAATTAAAGAAAATTTTATATTGCATGTTTCATTCATGTAAAAATAATATTTTAACATACCAAATTTTTATAAATTTTAATAGCAGAATCGAAACTCTTACTTACAGGACATTCTGTCATCGTTGTGATATTATGTGCCTGACAAGATTTATTCTAGAATTTATAAGGAATTAAATAAAAAGTGATAAGAAAGTCAATAAGGAAAACATGAATTCCTTGCCAAATAATACTGAGGAGCATAATTTTCCTAAAACATTTGAAGACACATACCACATCTATGTTGGAATTTTGATAGAATTGACTAGCAGAAGTAGAAAGGATGAGTACGTTCACGACTAGGGAGAAGGCGAGTGCTATGAATGTCTCAATGCTATAATAACAATTTGCCTTCTTGACAGCTTCGTCGTGTCTTCGGTCTAATTCACGAATCTACAGATTAAAATATTAATGTCTTTATTTAACATTTACTCTATAAAAATGCCAGTAAATTCTATTTGGATCTTGAACTGACATCATGATTGCATTCTACTTCTTGTCAATAAAAAAAAAAAAAAAAAGCGGGCAGGTCATAAGAAAATCATTGAGGAAAGATGCAAACCGTAGTTAATGATGAGTGTAGATACAGATTATGGGGAACGAAGCAAGCACCCGCAAGATCCATAATTGTTTTGAAAGTTCCGAGATCACCGGTTGTGGGCACAATCAAATCACTAAGCATAGCGTTTCCATCTGGTTTGGCTAGACGAAACTGTAATATAAATTTTAAACCAGTTCTGTTATTTCTTTTTTATAAAGGTAAAAAATATCTTATTTACTTAATTATATTGAAAGTTTCGGAAAAAATAGTGCTAACCCTCACTTCTTCAATTTTAAGCTAGAGAGAAAAGAAAGTATATTCAAATCCAAAATCTGAAATAAAACAATAAATAAATTTATATACATTTTGATGTTTAATGTATATAAATAAACATCAATTTGGATATATTTATTAGATTACATATGGTTTTCTAAGATAAGTCAACACAATTTCTAACTCTGTGTACTATTCTACGAATTTTTCAAATACTGAATAGATATCGTAGGTTGCACTATTTTGCTCCGATTTTTCAAGTTTTTATTTTGAATCTCGAACGCATTATACAGGCAGGGTGTTCACAAAGTCCGGATCCGATTTCCAACGGCTGTAGCGCGTGAACCGTTTATGTTACGTGAAGGGCCCTCTCACCATTCAAAAGAGGATGTTTGGGCAATGAAAAAATAAAACCTAACCCTCAACCCTTTGAGGTTATTTTAGGATCAAAACAGTGCTTATCAATACTCTTTGCTGTATCTTCAGTATCAGAACTCCTTAATACAAAATCAGGACTCAAAAAGTCCTCTAAATCGTCATGTTCATGTAAAACTCGCTTGTTGCAGCCAGAACCATTCGTAACGGAACTTCCTTCCATTTTCACCGTGAGGGTTGGCACTGTTTTGGCGCGAACTTCCTGCCATACGTTCGGCCTAGATATTAGAGAAAACTCTGCATGCGAGACCGCAGAACAACACGAGTGTACTTTTTCACGCGCCAAACTCGAAATTGATAAAACTGAGGGTTAGCACTATTTTGTCCCGACCCCTTCAATTAAAGAAGACGTTTTTTGTTTATTTTAATAAATAATGCTGATTCATTCTACAGTCCTTATTAAGTTTTTGTATTTACTCTCACGCTCAAATTCAATTTCCCTGATATCTGATGGTTCAAGTGTCAGGTTAAAAAATTTAACAGAAAGCAGAAACAAAAGAGACTCGTAAAAATGAATAAAAACGTAAGAATGCAGAAATCTTACCAAATATGAAAATACGCCAGTTAAACATGCTATAAGAATGTAGAAAAAAGCTTCTAAGGATTGGATACCACCTTCAAATGATTCCAGCACAATGACACTTAATGTATCTACAAAAGTGATCAGTACGCCTCCCCAAATAGGAACTCTGAAAATTGTATAGCATATATTTACATTTAGAATTAGTAACTATTAGAATAAAAGATACTATAGAATTAAATTCACATGAGTGTTTTAGATAACCCAGATTTACAAATGGCGGTTTACAAATTAGATAACCAGGCGGTTTACAAATGGATGCAGCGGTTTGAGCAATCGTTCTAATAGCATTGTGATGAAATTTGGTTATATAAAACAAGCACAATTTTAAACTTTGTTGAGCTATCCGCCACTGCAAAATTTATGATCTTTTTTTTTTTTGCGGAAGAAACTGATCTATCTGAACATTCTTGAAAATCGGTTCCATCAACAGCTGCAAATCAACAAGGTGGTGCTCCGCCACATTTCCACTATCAAGTCAGTGATTTTTTTGAACATCATCCTGCCTAGACCACTGCAATTTTGTCAAACCGCTGTAAACATTAGTAACTTCCTTGTAATATCATTCTAAACTCCAAAACATACGATAGTTGCTAGAGAAACGGGAATTTGTTTCTAACAAACAAAATCAAACTTCAAACCAGCCAGCAATTACTCTGTCGACAACAGGGCTTTTCTTGTGAAGTTATAAATTTGTTCAAGCTTGGAAAGTGCCCAAAACATCATAAACTTAACAATTTGAAAAACCCAATATCAAAAATAAACTTAAAAAATCATAACAGACAATCAAAAACTTAACAATTTAATAGATCACCTCCCCTCCCTAAAAACAAGGAATGTAACGCGCTTACCGTAAAAATATTCTTTGCCAAAACTGGCTAATTAAACCTTACAAAAATCCTTAAAAAATATATAAACTCTTTCAATTTTTTTTTCATATTCCTACATGCAGTAATTTTAAATTTTACTTATTTAATGAATTTTTAAGTTTATTTTTGATATTGGGTTTTTCAAATACTAAATTTATATTAAATTTGAATTCTAGGAGAAAGTTTATCAGATCACTGTCAAATTGCTATTTCTTGTGTAACTACTCTCGTACATACTTGTTTGACAATAGAAAATAATTAGCGTTTGATAATTAGCCATTACCTGCATTGCGACAGAATATAAATCGTTATGGCCGTCCCAAAGACTTGTTGTATATTCGACATAACGACTGCAATTTGCATTAAAATCCATAGGCCGATACGTGGCAATCTTTTATAAAAGTTATGGCAATGAAAGGCTAAGGAATCACCTGTGACGGTTCCTAAACGGGCCGCCAACCGTTGAAACGTAAAACCAATTAACGTTGACCAAGTCAAAATCCACAACAACTGAAATATGATAATTTAAAAAAAAAAATCACTTTTAGATTAGCACATTTTGAGTAGTTTAAAACTTGTCTCACCTTGTAGTTTTCTTCAGCGCCTGCATGGATATCAACTGCAATACTGCCAGGATCCAAATAAATCATGCTCACGAGCGCTCCCGGCCCTGAAAATCCAAGCAACAGACGACAACAACCCTTACCACACTAAATAAGAAAAAAAAAATACTGATGTTATATTTATGCGCTTTTTTTAAATATGCAGTGCTTATAATTGTTTTAGTTAATTTATACATTTGTGTTTCAGATTCAAATTTTCATCAGGTTACTTCATATAATTTTAGAGGATCAACGATTATTAATTCTTAATATTTAGACACGTTATTAATTGATTATGCCAGTATCAAACAAAAGAAAATCATTATTAAGTTTCATGGATAGAATTGAAAGTATTTTTTATTATATTTTATTATACAGGGTGCATCTGAACAGTCTGTACAAACTTGGAGGGGAAGGTAGTAAGCAGTGTTGCCGTTTGGCGGGAAATTTCCCGTACGGCGGGAAATTTAACATTTTACGGGATGTCGCTTGGGAAATGAAGAAAGGCGTGAAATGCGGAGAAACCGTAGATCAAAGAAAGTACTTTGTTTTTAAAAAAATTCTTTTTTCGGTTTTTTAAATTTTTTCGAAATTCGATAGTACTTCGACGGGTATGGTTGGTTAAGTCAAATCACTTAAAGCCTGTGTAGATCGCATTTTAGAGCAATACTAATAATAAAGCCCGTCATACGACGGTGCCATAACAGGTAAATCTGTAAATTCGATTTTAATTATAAAATTACGTCTGTGATAGGACTGTGATAATTGACAGGACTACCAATAGTAAATAAGTCGCTGTCAGTAAGAAAGCGAAGCTGAAAATGTTTTCTTACTTTCAGTTTACAAACCTGCTTATCCGTTAAGGTCGCGGCGTTAAGGTTCGAGATTTTCCGTAATACTCAATGGTAATACCCAAGCGACTCGAACCCAGATGCTCTGTGTAATCTAGCCACCTAGTTCTAGGCCGACTTCTTGGTCTCTTATGTGACGACCGACTTGGAAAATAGCAACTATCTAGGAAGACAGTTGCGGCATCCGTACATGTGGCCATCCCGAAGGAACTGAGCTCTCTCAATGCGAAGAAGTAGCGGTTCAACACCTAAAGACTGCGTTATAGTGATGCTGAACACTATCCAGTAGGGAACCCCTGCCAAACCTCCCAGGATCTCATTTCGGCACTCTTTTGATCATTACTCAAGACTCATGACCATAGATGAGAATGGGGACAAAGATGGATTTCAAAAAAGAGGACGGCTTGGCTTTCTGTCCTAGCTTAAGTTTATTACAACGGATCACCACAGTTCGCGCCAGACACAGTTTGCTTTTGATTTTATTCCAAAGCCCGGCGCACGACTGTTACTGCAACAGCGTAAAAAGTTCGATCTTATTTAAAAAAAAATTGATCTGTGACAGAATTGTGATAATTGAAAAGACTGCGATAATTGACAGTTTTGCCAATAGAACAAATTCGCTCTAAGTATGAAGGCGATACTTACACAATGTGTCCAGTTACAATGTGATAAAGTCACTACTATCAATTTGACAGCTATAACCTAACACAAAAACACATCTCAACTGTTATATGTAAACCTTTGCTCAATTTCCTCGGCAGACTGTTGTGGAGGCTTATTGCACGACCACTATATTTTAAAACTAAAAAAATTAATTATACACATTTAATGAATAGTATAAACTTCATATAAATTTCATTCGGTTTCAGATTCGGATAGACCATCAAAAAGTAAAGGTTACAACAGGCTCAATTGTCATATCCTGTCGGAAACTGGCCACAATGGCGGTTAAAGTTTGGTCAAAATTTTATGTTTGTGACGTAAAATTTATAGGCCAATAAAGTGACATATCCGCCACGATTTTGCGTCAGGTTGTCAGGAAATGTCATTTCTTTGACCGAGATAGGCATTAGAAGGACTGATATGTAGGGTGGCCAGGTGTCCGGATTTTTAGTCCCTTGTCCGGTTTTTATCCCTCTGTCCGTTTTTTCCCAAATGTCCGGTTTTTTAGGTCGAACCTCAAATTTGGCAGTTTTTACCGAAAAAAAACTGCGATCGAAATTAAAGGTCAACGTTGGAATTAATTATCATGGCGTCACACCTTAGTCACACGAGGCCAACGAGAGACAAGCCAGGCCACTCAAAAGTACCTGATCATCGGGGTCCAAGCAACAATCCATCTTTCATTGTTTTCAAGCAACAATCCATCCTTCATTGTTTCCAACAAACGAAAAAACACTGATTGTTAAAATCCAAAATGGAGACTAGATTGTTAAATGAAGGATGGATTGTTGCTCGGACCCCGATGGTCAGGTGAAATTTGAGTTCCCTGCCCTGTCTCTGGTTGGCCTCGCTAATCACATGGCACCAACATCGTAGCCAGGATTTTATTTCGGAAGGGGGAGGGGGGGCATTGCTCTTTAACAGAATTGTATGGAATTTTATTTTATTTCGGAAGATGGGGGGGGGGGGGGTTAGCACTGCATGTGGCACTGCATGGCACACTTTGATACGATTGAATTTGTATTCGCTATTACTTCAATGAAAGCGGTCAGCAACAGGCTGTTAGTATTTATTATTTTACCCTTCCAGAAGGACAATGTTTTAGACTTATGAAAACCCTTTTGAAGACTCCCAGCCCATTAAAGATGAACTATGTCGTGTCATTAACGAAAGGAAACTCAATGTGTCCGGTTTTTTCAATGGGATCACCTGGCCGGTAATATCATTTATTTTTAATTTTTCTTCCGTGCATAAAAATATATTAAATCCCGGATTCTGAGAAGTATAATTAGTATTACGTATCTCTTTAAAAATTGTAAATTAGTAAAGAAAATCTTGAATATAAATGTTTTGACATTATTACACACTGATGTTTATGACATAAAAATGCTTTATAAGAAAACTCATTATAAATCTATTTACCATTGACAGGCTTGATTCTTGATTTTCTGATTCATCATCTATAACCTGATTTACTTGCATCTCTTCATCTGTGAATAAGTATTATATTAGTATTCTAAATATTTTAATCTAATATGCCTGAAGGCTACATGAGCAAATTTCTAAGATTTAATGGCCGACCACTAAGTTTTCCGCAATTCAAAAAAATTCTTTTCTAAGATATGTTGAAATTTTGTAGGATAAATCCAACTGTACGTAAGTAATCAATTTTGTGCAGCTAAATGCTCCGAAACAGCAGAAGCAAATGTAATATTAGTGCTCTAAACTATGCCTTGGCATATTTTTATGACAATTGGTTAAATCTTTTTAGAGATAAATCTGTGGCTGTAAAATTTATACAAGTGAACCAAACTCAGTAAATTCGACATGTACGACATCTAAGAGGGATATTTTATATAAATATATTTTAGCCTTGCGAAGGGAGATAGGGGTTTAAAAAAATAAATGAATAAAGTAGATAAAAAAAATAATTATACAAAAGGATAATTAATGCAAACTTAAAGACACAGTGAAGGAAAGCAAACAAAATAATTATAATAAATGGCATTATAAATTTAAGGAAGTGTACATAATAATGCAACCGCCTCTCGTTTAACTACTATTTCCTCTAACCTAATCCATTCTACCTCTTTACATCCTACATCTCATAAGCTAGCTTCCTCCGATATTTCATTGATAAAGTTCTTAAACTTCCCCTTAGCCCATCCAACAGAGCAAACGAATTCCATAACATATGCTACCTTGCTTCCAATAATGGTTTCCCCCTTCTACTATTTCCAACATTATAGGTTCAAGAAGACGTATACTATCCCACCCTGCAATACCTAATCGCGAATAAGTGGGTATCCTTAACCTTCCTTGACCCGTGCTACTATCGCTTGTCCAAGTTCCTATCTTCATTCAATCTCCACGTCTCCTTCAAAACCCCCACATCGTGCCGTAAACCCTCTGTCCCTTCCAAATTCCAACACAACATTTGTGCCCAAGCGGGAGTGTACCGTATAGACTGCAAATAATGTGACTGTTTTTTGTTTTTTTTGTTTTGTTTTGTTTTTTTATATCGGATTAACTTCCCGAAACTTCTCCACGAGATATAAAGAACACGAGTCATCCTTCGTTAAGGACAAGAAATCGCAATACGTTGCCCACTTCATAGAAAAAGGATACCCCTAGGACAACGAAAAGATTCTATGTCAGTCATGAGCGTAGGATTTTTGCCCCACAGCGTTAACGGGAAAGTGGATATTTGCCCAAACTGCTCATACTGTAAATTCAGTATCCTTTTTATTTTCAGAAAAAAATTAATAAATCTATATAAGTATTGCACAAAATTGATCACATACAGGAAATTAAATTTAATGAAAATTAAATAATCTATATGTATAAAAAAGAGTGTTTGGAGAGCACACAGACACAAACTATCATGTACATCCATGCCACCCAAGAAGAGAGCTGTTTCAACACCTCCTAAAAAGAAAGCCTGTGCACTGAAAATTCATACATTGTTACACCATCACCATAAAGAGGCATTGCTAATCGTATTTCTACCAATAATAAGCCTTAAATTATGATTTCTTTTGATCATGTAACAATGTATGAATTTTCAGCGCACAGGCTTTCTTTCTAGGGGTGCATATACTTTTCAAATAGCAGCTAGCACCCGGAAGTGACGAAAGTAGCACACTACTAATACGGAAGAAAAGTATTCGACTTCTAATGTTCTAGGCTTCTAGCTGAAAAATACATGCACCCACGGTGGCTGGCATCTTGAAATCGCCGTATTAGCTAAAAGAAATATTGGCTTTTCTGGCACACAAGCAGTAGAAAAGTATACGCAACCAAAGTGCGCTAATAGCTGAAAAGTAAACGCTTCATCGGCCTCGGTGGCTCAGTGGTTGCGTGGTCACCTCTGATGCCCGAGGACGATGAGAAATTTTTCAGGGGGAAAATCCTGAGATCACGCACTTCCTTCGGAAAGGATGTAAAGCCGTTAGTCCCGTGTTGTCGTTTGCCGGCTGCACGCTAAAGAATTTGTGGCCCCTATAATGCCGTCCTGAAATGACCATGGCAGTTGAAAACGACGTTAATACCAAACAAACCAACCAACAAACAAAATCAAGCGCGCTTCTAGAGCTAATAGCTGAAAAGTATATGCACCCTAGGAGGTGTTGGCTGTTTCGTCAAAGTTATTGTGGTCATATATTTCCACATCAACGCCGGGGTGATAATGCAACAATATTTTCAAGATGATGCAATCGGTAAAATGAATGCACCCTTGATAAAACCTAGAATGAACGGCGAAACCAATCGGGAAATCTTGTGTTTTCTTCCGTTATGTACTTCAATAAACTTCCATAAACTTCAATGAACTTCCATAAACTTCAATGAAAGCTTCAGCAAGTTCTTGTTTTTTAGAAAAAAATGTATACATGTATCTGCACAAAATTGGTCATATACGCACAGACGGATTTTTTTTTTCAAAGTTTTAACATACATTATCTTCTCGAATGACGAGTTTTTAAAAAAACAAAAAAAGTCGAAGAAACGAATACAGATGACCACTCACTAAGAGTGGCTGACCTGTATTTGAGATATTAGAGGTAAAGTCTAGGGGAAAATTCAACTCTATTGTTTTTGCATCAAAAAATTAATTAAGAATATTGATTTTCGATTTAACCTAATATATTATTTGAAAAAATGCTTTGGAATATTGAAAAATTAGCTCTCTGGCCCTCCCCTCCTTGCTCATGAGGAAAATAGCAGAGCAGGACGTCATTTTCTGCCGCGTAAACTTGCTGGGTATCTCGTCGCCTATAGAAATATTTTCGATTCTATAATCTCGAACGACTCCACATATCGCAAGCGTTCACTAATCTATTTCCTGTGCCGAACGCTTTCGAATCATTCCTCACTTAGGTGTTTAAATACATAAGCTGATAGAAACTTCGGTACTGCAATTCATGATTCCGAAGATTCTTTGCACTCCTTCATACCTTGTGACGTCCCAAATACCGGAAAAATGGAGTCCCTCTCGATCTCAGGGGGAGGGGGGGGGAAGAAAGTTTTTTCATTTTTTCATTAATTTCATGGCGTCCCTCTCAAATCAAAAATTTTTATATATCCTAAATGAATATTTAACTAAAAGATGGAAGCCTCTAATCCACAACGGGGAGTGGGGGGTAATATCGGATACGCATTTTGGGTAACAGGTAACCATCTTCAACGACCAAAGTGATTTAAGCAAATAAATGAACTTTCGTTTTAAGCTAAGTTGTATGAGACCTAGAATTTACTTAGAAGATATGCAAAATATTCACTAACCTAAGTTATACTGTAGCTTATAATTGGGTTAGTATGGAATATCTAATCTGCTATTTAAAACAGATGTTTATGCAAAACATTTATTAATTTACTGTAACAGATATTTTAGTAACTATAACCACATTAAAAAAAAGAAAAAAAAAAAAACAAGCATCAGATGAAACAGTTGATTGTGGCGAAGTAGCAGCCGATAACTCGAAAATCAAATTATGAGGAAGATTTATATAGAAAAGAAATTTTTCATTTGTAAATTTCATTTTATACATTACCATCAGAATTGTTGTTCTAACAAACGTAAAAAATTCTACAAGGTAGTACAAAAGAAACCTTTTTTATTATATAAGAAACCAATCTTTTAATTTTCGAAGAAAAATTGGAAAAGTCTCTTCAGTGTGTATCCTCGCTTAGTTGTTACATGCAAATGTACCATACATATGGAGATTCTTTTCTTTTTCTCCTTTATTTTATTTTATTATATTTTAATTTAATTTATTTTACCTGAAAATATACGGGAAATTGGCACGTCGTTTATCTTAGTTAACCACAGGCAGATAAACAGAAGAAGAAATAGACGTAAAAATTACTTCTTCATTTGAGAAAAAGCCCTAAAACTTGTGGCCATATATTATTTTTAAAAGAACATTTTCTTATTTGATATTAAATGCTTAAACTAACACTAGTTCTAAATCGTTTGAGAAGATCGCATATTTAAGAATGAAGTGCTGCTAGATGGCACCACAATCAAGTGATCACGTGATTCATAAAGAACAGTAATGAATTAACAGGTATTTGAATTTTAGAAACTTCAATGGGAATTAAGTAATAAAACTATCTACTACAACTAACCTGAACCATTCAGTGGAGTGTATTCAAGTCTATGATTACAGTGGCTATCTCTAATAGCCACTTGGGGAAAGCTTTTCATCTCCATGCTCGGAACTTTCTCGCAGTGATTCCAACTCGAAACACGGAAACCCAAATGCGTCACTCGGTTTTCCCCTTCACTTTCACGAAAGTAATTTTTTGTCACTAGAACTCAGTTCTTGTTTTAAGTCCAGTGCTTGTTTCCGCCGTCTCACTGCTGGCGAGCACACTCTGGTCGTCGACAGCTACTAATTCTATAAGCAAATTACTTTAAAAGATAACAGAATTTATTTATGAAAATGTCATTCTCAGAAGCGACAATGACACGCCCAAAAATAAATAGATACACTCAGAAGTTGGGAACATAGGTTTATACATTCAATCTATACGGCAGTCATTACGTTGAAATCCAAATAGATGTAGATGAGATAAGCTTATAAAAATTCATTTTTCGATATTTACGGTTATCGTTAAAAAAATGAAACGAACTTCCGTTGATTAGAAGGTCACAATCACAATTATTTTCCCTGTTTCCTTTTTATTATTTTCTATTTTAAAATTCAGTCTTAAATACATGAAGCATTACAGATCAATTTGGGTTGTTTAATTATAATTTTATTTATTGTTTCTGTTTTATTTTTCTTCCTTATTTTTTTTTCCTAATTTAAATAATCCTGATACACCATCACAGTTAAATACGCCTCTTTACAATTTACGATATATAATTGCTTTAAAATTGAAGATTTTTTTTCAATCGAAGCTGTACATCTTCTTTAGTCACTTTTAATTACAGTATTTTAGCGTCTAATTTTTATTTTTTAGTGGAGGTGAAGTCAGGTTTAGTAGTTTTCGTGCACGATTCTCGATTGTTCAACAGCAACTGTGCCTGTCAAAATTGTTACGTACTCTCATTTATTCACTACATTCATATATCACTGTCCAATTTCATGAACGGATATATATTAAGAGAAGGACGAGACACAAGAACCCTGGAATACAATAAATAATAAATATAAATTAAAAATACAAATTAGATAAAAAAAAAATAATTAATAAACAAAAATAATTAATCTAAATCAAAATAAAATAACTAATCAAATCAAAATAAAATAACTAATCAAATCTATTTTGATTTAGATTAATTATTTTTGTTTATTATACCTTATTTTTTATCTAATTTGTATTTTTAATTTATATTTATTATTTTTTGTCCAATTTCATCAAATAAGTTGAGACTTAGTTGAACCATTTGTTTGATTCCTGTTTTTTTCTTCCTTTGCTTTATTTTTCTTTATTATAATTTTATTTATCTTTTTTTTAATGTTTAATTATAATTTTAATTATCATTAATTTGATTTGATATTTTATTTTATATTTTTTAAATTGGTCTGTATTTTTATTTATTTTTCCTTGAACATGAATATATTTATTTAGTTTTAGTTTATTATATATTTTTATTTATTTTATTTATTTAATTGATAAATTAATGTATTTATTAATTCAATTTTTTTATTATTATTTTCCTCTGATTCCTGTTTAATCTCTTGTTGCTTTGTTCCACGGTCTATAGATATATATGGTCATCGTGCTCCATTGTTAAATTGAGTAAAGTTTCTAGCTGCCAATAGGGCGCGAACTCTATTGAAAAGTGGCGCTGCATGTACAATCGGCCCCCAAAACGCCTGCAGCGCCGCCCTATCGACAGACAGAAACTTTACTTTCATTTTCAGTTTCAATGAAAAACCTCTATCGCAGGTCACGGTCGGCCCTGGTGCGATGTATGGGGCACCTGGCGCGATCTGTTTTCCTTAGCTTCTCGAAACAATGGAAAATGGCCGAAGCTCGATGACCATGAATATCTATAGACCGTGCTTTGTTCTCATTTTTGTCACATTTTCATTGTTTGCCACATTTTAATTGTTGTACTTCTCAATGTGAAATTGATTCCTTGTATTCTTTTCTTTGGTTGGCACTTGAATTTTTCTGTATTTTAAGTGAATTTCTCACATGCTTTACCGTATTCATGAGAGTAAAAGTTGATTATTTTGTTTTGGAAAAGCTGTATCCTAATTAGATTCTCAATGCTACGAATAGAAGCAGACGAAGAATATTTTAACATGACTCTTTCAAATAATCCTCAACCGTCAAAACTTTATAACATAATTAAATTATTTATTCAATTATTGGTTTAAAACTAAAACTTTCCATTGATAAAATCCCAAAAATCTAATTACATGTGTACAATTAAACTACTGTATGTACATTTAAAATTATTTACAATATCTGCAATTCATTTCTTTTTAAGATTATTTACACTTTCTTCATTTCACCCCCCCCCCCCCCCCGCCCCTCCAGTTTAAATGTTAAGCAGTTTTTTAATACCTCCTTTGAAAAAAAACAGTCCACTTATCTTCATATATTGTTCATAAGATTCGAAGATAAAATCATTGAAGATTAAGGTATGTGTTGATTTAGATGTTGATTTAATCTCCATAACGGGTGCTAAGAATGTTTCTCCAATGTTTAAGAATATTCATCTCCAAGGAAATGTCCTGTTCATCGGTGTTGAATCCAACATAAAAATTAAAAATTTTATACCATGCTCATTCATGGCTTTATAATTAACGTTTACGAGCACGCCTGTACTCATCATCAGATCATTTCATATCAAATCTAAACCTTAAAAATACTTTCCCTCCCAAAACGACTTGAGTAATATGGGGCTTATCGAGAAATCCATGGAAGGAAAATGTATTTCCATACCAATTGTTCTCAACTTAGTCTAAAGAAAAAGAGCCGCTATGTAGGTTGAATCAACATCTAGATCAACACAGTGGAGATGCCTGACTAATTCTTCAATGACTTTATCTCCGAATTTTATGAAGATATGGACTGTTTTGTTTCAAAGGTGGTGTTAAAAACTGTGTTTAACGGTTAAACTGGGGGGATGAAATGAAGAAAGTGTAAATAATTATAAAATGATTTGAATGGAAGATATTGTAAATAATTTTAAAAGTACATAGTTTAATTGTACGTATGTCATTGGGTTTATGGGATTTTATCAGTTGTAGTTAGTTAACGGAGGGTTTTTGTTTTAAACCAGTTTTGGGTTAGAGAATTTAGTCAGCAATTGAATAAATAATTTAATTATGTTATAAAGTTTTGACGGTCGAGGACTATTTGAAAGTTTCATGTTAAAATATTGTTAATTCTTCAACGTAATTGTAGTAATTGCAGACAAAGAATAGGAGGGAGACTGAAAGCTCAAATAAATCTCAGATTTACTATTGCGTAGTTTCAATCATTCAAGAAAATGATATTGCTTTATTAATAAAATAGTGTGACTACAAAATTGTGAGTTTAGATCGTATGTTTTTAAATCATTAAGTCTCTGTTTTCTCTGGATGTTTTGGGTGATGTTTGGAATAGATGCCAGATGTTTGAAACATATCCTCGAAATGCTCATCTAAATTCACTGTCTTCCATAAGTAAATTTTCTTGATTAATAAATTCAACAAAATACAAGGGCTCTGATAATTAAGTCTGTTAATCCAGATCTTTAAGATCTGAATTAGTAATCCAGATCTTTAAGATCTTAATTAGTAATCCAGAGCTTTAAGATCGGATTAGTAATCCAGTGCTTTAGTTGATCTAATGATAAAGCGCCATCTGGTGATGGGAAGCAAATTCAATGGGCTGTCTTGAATTATACGATCTTTATTTACAACATATTTTCATTATTTCTCTGGCAAGCTAAGCAACCGTTCCACATTTATGGTGCATCAATATCAGGAACTTGTGATATGAAAGTCTCTGCTCCCTTATATTGGCTTTCATTCTCATTTATATTTTCCAAACAAAGATAATTGGATTCTTTAAAATTAACCAGGTGACTATAATGACTTCTCTCTTTAGAACAAATTAAGATATAGAGAGAGGGTTTGACTTCTCGTTTTCACTCATAGGTTTATACAAGCTCTCTTTATATAGAAGTCGATTTTCTAGGTATTTATACGGTTTTTTTCGATATTAAGTGGATTTAATTATCTAGAATTTTGAATCTACAGAATTCCATTTATTTTTGCTTTTGATAATAGAAGAGAGCTTTCTAGTTAGCGATTTCGCCGTTAATGGCGTTGATGTACATTTATATCTTTCAATGTTTAATATAACAAGATTATGTAAAAAGGGTTTTATCAAACCAAGCTTTTATAATGCTTTATTTAGTGGCAACAATAAAGCTTAATTTTGCAACAATAAACAATAGATACATTTACCTCTCGCCATAACGAAATGTCCAATTGTTACAACAATCAATTCGTAGTAATGAGTTAGTACCATTAGAACACGAACCAATGAACCGATTTGAAAAATTTTTTCTTTATCATAAATTGTCATCGATTCTGCATAAGTGTGTCAAATTGCAGCTCCCTAGCTTGTCGGAAAGTTGGTTTAATATTGATTACAAGATTTGACCTAAACAAACTAACACAGCAAAGTTATAAAAAGCTTTTAAAAATACGTTCACTCACTCATAATGATATACACATTTAATATAAATAATCACAGTTAAAAAAAAAAACACAATAATTATCTTATTAACGAGTAAGCAGAAATGCAAGCCATGCCGCTAGTTTTAAATTAGAATAGTCGATTTTAAACAGTCCGTTTTGCGTTTAATTATTTTTTTATTATGTTATTATTTATTTTAATTATGTTTTTTTTTTCTTCATTCAGCTCTACTCCATTCACAGTGATATTCAGAAGTAATGGATTATCAGAAAGGCTTCTCAAACCAGACGCTTATATTAAATGACTTATTTGTGACAATTGAAAACATCATTGTTGGTGTATCTAACATAATAAAAAGTACAAACGATAACTTCACGGAATTTAAAGTATATTCGCAATCTAACCAGCCTGTAGTCTCTTTATTATATGATAATTGCTCAAAAAAGAAAACCATATATGAACCTACAAAAAGATATCCAGACAAAAATGTTGTTAGCAATGGACAACAGCATGAAGAAACTCCTTTAGTACTATCAAAAAACATTAAAACAGAGCCTGACATGGACATATCCCAGAAAATATTATTTGAAAATCTTCAACTCATTAAAGCTGAAGGTAATAGAAATAAGATTTCTAATTTGAATAATGGTCCAACGACATTAACAAGCGACTTAAGGAATGGAAACTCTATAAAAATTGTTCAAAGGGCTAGCAATTTATCAATTAAAAGAGAATATAATAATACTCCTATGAATTCACAGAAAGAAATTAATATGCAAGGAAAGAAAAATAGAATTAGTGGAACGATGAATAAAAACTTATTTAAGGACGAAAAACCGAAACAGCAGCTATGCGAACTTCCGATTTTAACTAAAACACGTATTTTTATTGAAGACAGTCCACCCTCTGTTTATATATATCAAAAAAATAATAGCATTGAACAAAAATCACATGCTTGCAATCTCTGTGGGGAAACTTTTGAAACATTATCCTTAAAAGAAAAACATGAAAAAGAAAATCCAGACCACAAACCTTATAGCTGTACTTATTGTAAAATCTCTTTAAGAGGACTTCACGATAAACAAATTCACGAAAGAATGCACACAGAGGAGAAACCTTTCAAGTGTGACTTTTGCGAGAAATCCTTCGGTACTATAAGAGATCAAAAACGCCATCACAAGCGTCATATGGGTGAAAAAACATACAACTGTTCTTTCTGTAACAAATCTTTCACAAGCCCAACAAGTAAGCAGTGTCATGAAAGACTTCATACAGGCGAGAGACCTCATAGATGTCAGTTTTGCGACAGAACATTCCTCAACTTCCAACACAAGAAAGTTCATGAACAAACGCATACAGGGGAAAGGCCCTATAAGTGTGATTACTGTGACATGACCTTCATTCAGTCGTCAAATAAAAAGAATCATGAGAAAATACATATACAAGACAAACCTTATAAATGTAGTCACTGTGACCAGACTTTCACTTTCCTTAAAAGTAAACTATCCCATGAAAAATTTCATAAAAAAGAAATATTTTATGTAATGTAACCATAGATTTATGCATGTATGTAAATATAGTTATTATTGTAGTCAAGATAATAATAATAACCATTACCATATCTTTATCATAGTTCAGATAGACCAGATTATCAGAACTGCCACTCAAGATCTTTATTATGCAATATTGAATATATCCAGAAACTATTATCAGTATAAAAAAAATAAAAATAAATACAGGGAGTACCGTTCAAACTTAATACATTTCTATCAGAAAATATCAAGTTCGAAATATTAAGATACATGAAATGCAAAAAAAAAAAAAAAATTATTTAACACAATATCCATTCTATATACAAGTTCAGTATTCAAATGAATTAAATCAGGTTATTTTAGAAAATTTCCAGGCCTAAGAAACTTTTTAACAATATCTCGATTAATAACAACAGATACCCAAAAACAGTGAATACTCACGAATAACAAAGATAGGCACCACTTTCTCACAAAGAGAGATGTTTTACTTCCACGAATAAAAAAATTTTACAACTAAATCTATGAAACAGCTTCTTACCTCTTTCATGAAAAGTGGTCTCTTATCTCACCTTTATTAATATGGCGATTGTTTTCTCATTAGGCACAACTATAATACACTCCTTGATAATTTGTTTGGTCTGGAAGGATTGATTTTTGTGTATGTTTCTACACACCATGCTACTGCTTGCATGCTGTGTCAGGTCAGTTTCAAAGTCATAAAATGAAAATCTCTGATGTTTTCTTTCTTTTAATATTCAGTATAGTCCATGGTTATTATCATTTGTTTATGATGAGTAAGTAAAATTGTAATATTTGAACGGAACACCCTAAAATGTACACGTAAAGGAAGAAGATATTATATAGTTATTACATTGCAACTTTCAGCAACAGAGATTCACTGTTAGATTAATTATTATTTTTTTCACTTTATGGATAGGAATCTCTCCTCGAATTCATAGAGAAAACAATACCTTATTGCATTATGGTTGTTTTAATAAAATCTATAAATGAGAAACCCTAAACCTTTTGTGATTTTTAGAGTTTTCTTCTTTTTATATAAGTTTCATTCCACAGTTCCTCCATTATTAGTAACATAGATTAAGTGTTCGATAACTTTTAATTTTCTCGTGTATTTATGCCTTTACTTATGTTGTTCTCATGCTTATGTACTTATGTGTTTAGTGCACTTTAATTTATACGATATTTATATAACGAGCTCTGAAATGACCGTTTAAATGTACTTTCAATTGTCAATTTGAAACTTTTAAATACAAATGATGTTGAGAAATTGTTTATTATTGTATACCCAGATGTTATTAAAAACTCTTTAATCTCGATTTCAGCAGTTGATCCATTTTATTTTCAAATAACTCATCTGTATGAAATTCTAAACAAAATTAATAATTCAGAAATTTCTTCATTTGAAATAAACACACGAAATCTCATTTAAGTTCTTATTCTGAGAAGCTGCTAAATTGCAAAAGGACGAAGTGTACATTTCTTCGGGTGGGACGAAAGCGGTGCTTTCACGAAGCTCACCCTACCAGGATAAATTCCACATGAAATAGGCAATAAGCCTGACTAACCCAAAGAGGAAAAAGATAAATTTAGATTTTGAGAAATACTGCAATGAAACACAATAGAAACCTGTCGCTTGGCTCATGGCTATTTTTTTTATAGCATATGTACCCGTAGTAGCGCTTTGCTTGGCTCCCCGGCTCCTGTAGGGCTCTTGTTGGTGCTGCCAAAATAACGTAGCGATCACATATTGAACTAGAGTTGTGGAATGGACTCGACGAAATTTTCCTACTACGACTGTCAAATGCACATTTTACATTTTTTTTCAGTAATAATGGTATATTCTGTATAAAAAGCATGTCTGTATAATTTGAAAGATTAAAAAAAAATTCAAAGAAATCAAACTTTGTACGAAAATAGTGCGAACCTGTTTGTACGTTTCTCGCTTTGAACACAATTTTCTTTCGCTCCCAATCAATACCTATATCAAAAATGTTAATAATTCCCAGAAGATACGTTATAAAAATCGAATTTATTCCGTGTCGTATGGTTTTTATTTGAGACGCCAAATTTTTATTCGCCATTAATCAGACCTCCAGTTTAGTGCGATTTGTTTCCCCCGAAAAAGTTCGCTTTTTTCCCTACTATTGTAAGACAAACGAATACCAAAAGATAAATGAAATGGTACAATATTCATTATATCATTTTAAGTACTAAAGTTATATTCATTTACTGGGTTATTTAAATATAATAAAATAGATATTACATTGAAATTATTTTTTGGCTAATAATAAATTAATTCTCGTCAGTTTCGCCAGATAAAAGTGCAAACTGATGATAAAGAGAGACGGTAAACTTGTTGTTATTGTTGCAATGTAAAAACATGCACGTAATGCCTGCTCAGATAATGATCCCATCGTGATTCTAAAATAATAATACAGATACTTTTAATGAGTTCACGTCTGCAGAAGATGAAACAACATTAATATCTACCGGGATTTTCCGTTAAAAGGCCCACCCAAATACAGACCCAGATGGGCCTGTATTTGGATTTTCTTTCCAAATAGAAGCCCATGGGCCTTTATTTGGGGACAAATTATAATATTTATCAGCTTTGCCGGTAGATGTCTTTCCAATTAATATGAACTGCGTGCGCTCGTCTTTATTCCTTGTCAGAACGTTTAACCCTAAAAATGGAATCAAATTGTTCTATTGTTGCAATGTTTAAATAAAGTAACTTTTCCTTAATCAAATAAATATTATGTCAAAACAAACCTGTTTCCGTTAAGAAGCCCATGGGCTTCTATTTGGGGCCAACATGAGAACCTTAAAATGCTGAAAACCAAATACAAGCCCATGGGCTTCTTAACGGAAAATCCCGGTACTATCAAGGATGGATGAAGGGATCCCACCCTTCATCTGTTCTTAATTCTATACTATACAAATATATATTTCTATATTTACTGATCTCAATATATTTTACAATCGCACTAAACTGGAGGGTCTGGAGGGAAGAGAGTAAACAACGAATTAGTGTTTTTCCTATACATTCGATTCATCGATGTTATATGAGAGAGAAATCGAGAAAAACTTCGATGTTTTGAATAGTTCTATTATCGATGTTCAATGTTTAGTAAAAATTATATCAATTATATTAAACCAATCCGAAAGCTTTCAGATTGTTAAACGTCTTTTTATGTGTATGCCTTCTCATTGGTCACTTCATTCAAATGCTGAAAACTATCATTTACTTTCTATAAGTTCTCTTCTAGACCCTACATTTTCATGATCCGTTAGCGGTTTCAAGAGGCATTTCACAGATCAACATGAGCAGGTTTCATGAGCAGGTCCTGCACGCACCAGACAAGTACCGCCAATTAACCATCAAAATATGTCGAGCGATCTTTGGGCCCATCATGAAGATTTAATTTCAAATTTACGTGACAATGACGATCAATGGTTTGATCCAGCTTAAACAATATTTAAGTCAAAAAGTTTATAATAGATCTGCTTGTCCCCTAAAAAAATGGAACTCAATGCGTTCCGTTTACCCTGAACTTTTTCAAGTTGCCAGAAATTGCCTAATTATTCCTGCAACCAGTGTGCCGTGTGAAAGTTTATTTTCGAAAGCAGGAAGAATAATGAATCCCTCAAGAAATCGGTTGAGCAGTGAAAAATTGTCAATGCATCTTTTTTTTACAATCTCTGGATATCTTAGAGTGGTAATAAAAAGTGATTGTAGACAGTGAATTTCAGAATGTATGTTTGTTTGATTTTTTTTTCCGAATAGATACAAAAGAAAACTATTGTAATATTCTAAAAGAAAATGCTTCGTGTCTAAAGAGAGAACAAATATTAAAATACCAATATATTGTGTTTTAAGCGAATAGATGAAACACCGATGTCTATTTGCAGATACTCGATGTATCAATTTCCGATTATCGAACTTTCGATGTTTTCTTTCTCAGGAAAAACGCTACAACACTTATTTCAGATAATAAGTTAATGAAAATATTACACTCGAGTCCACTTATAAGAGCTCCGGTATAGTCGATACTTCCTTTGAAATATCGAGTATCACGTGATGTTTCTCAGAATCCTTATTTCTGGGCTGATTTTTTTAGTTCACTTGAAAATCCTTGAAAATATCGGCAGGTTCATGAAGAAAATATTATATTACACCTAGCAGTAAAATATTTATGTGTTAGTGCACACATTGTGCCTTCTGAACGTGCAGTAGAGTTAATCTCAAAAAAGAAGTCAAGATTAAACCCAAAAAATGTAGATCAATTTCTATTCATAAATTCAATGTATAAAATGAATGAGGATGAATAAAAATATAATGTAAAAGTAATGTCATTTTTCTTTTTTTTTAGTATCGAGTATCGGTAATTATATCGACGATATCCACATCGAGTACTTCTTTTGAGTATCGCTCAACACTACTCCGGATAAAAGAGAAGTTTGCTTATAATAATATATATTAACAAACTTCCCTTTTAATCTTGGATTATGAATACTTCTGTAAGGTCGCTGCAGCTCGTTCCGCGATCAGTTACTGACCGATTTTTTTTTTTTTTTTTTTTTTTAATTTTCCAATAAACAATTTCATGACAGAAAATAAAATTTTTATTTTATTTTTTACATTTTTTATGTTTACTTTAAAGTATTCGTTCCTATTTTCTTGAAATATCTCGATTTTACGTTTTCCGTATTGTATGTATTTTGCCACCGGGCCGAGAAAAACGTAAAATAAGAAATAACAGTATGAAAATACTTCATTAATTTAATGATTGGAAACCGGGTAAGTTTTTCAATAAAAAAAAAAAAAAAATAAAGGATAAATATTCAGCTTGTCTCAGTCCACTGCAGGACATAGGCCTCTCCCACGGGGGAAGGTATTTGGTCTAATCTCCCATGCTGAAATAACATGTCTAAAACAGTGTGACCAGATTTTTTTCCCAGAAAATACTAAATGAAACGGCAAAAAAATACCAAAAAATACTAACATATAGTGCTTTAATACTAAGTAAAATACTAAATGCAAAAGTACTTTAATATCACAGATACAATACATTACTATATATCTGTGTTTAATACTAATTAAGATATTGAATATTACTGCGTAACGGAAATGGAAATCGGAATTGATCACAGGATTATTGAGATTAAAGCAGCTAGAAAAGCATTGCAGTGCCATGAATTAAATCGACAATCGAACAGTGAAGTGAAAAGGACATGAGCGGTCCGGTAGCCGGGCTTCCATAACACACTCGCCCAAAAAGTAACCAGGGGAATTACACTGAGTTAGAGGAGAAACCTAATCACCCTCTTGAGTCATCCTGAGGATAGCGTCCTTATTTTGTAGGAGGAGGACTAGGATTGTGGATTGACGTAGTGATAACCCCGGACAAGTGCGGGTTAGGAGATCCAGTAGTCAGGGAAGACGCCCTTGTTGAGATCATCAAAGTTGACTTCTAGGACATGACGGGGTCTACGAAACCTTAAGGGACCCCTAAAAGCTAAGGAATGATCCAATATATTGGCTACCAAGGAATTATCATGACTCTCAATTTTCGTGAGCAGCTTCTTGAGGAGCATCTGGACAAAGCTACCAATGTGGCCCATACCGAAGTCTTCATGTATGGAGTAGTTGTTTGCGACTCTTCTGTCGAGTTGAGCAATGGTCCTGAGAGTTATATTTTGGAAGGTCTGGAGTTCCTTCCATCTCGACTTGCATATAGTAGCCCAGGCAGGCATTCCGTGAAGCAATATAGAGCGGATCACAACCTTGTATAGCAAGAGCTTATTATCTAGTCCAAGCGCACTGTTCCTCCCCAAAAGCGCAATCAGGCTGAACTTCGCCCTTTTTGCCTTATTGAGAGCATATTGAACGTGCTCATTCCAGTCCAATCTAGAATCAATCTTAACGCCAAGGTACTTGTAGCTCTTAACCCAGTCAAGGTTTCTTCCATATAGTATGAGGGGCCTTGGGGGATACCTGCGTTTCCGAGTGATGAACATGGCTTTGCATTTATCAACGCTAAGCTTCAGGCGCCATTTGTCGAACCATTCTTCGCACTGAAGCAAGGCCTTTTGTAAGCGACTGATGACGTGGGCTGGGTTCCTTGCGCATGTCGTGATGGCCGCATCATCAGCGAACAAGTACAGGTTACACTTAAGGAACTCTGGAAGGCCATGAATGTAGAAGTTGAACAAGGCCGGTCCCAGGACGGAACCCTGGGGAACACCAGCGTTAATATCACAGGGGTCCGACAAGGAATTACCAACCTTGACACGATATGATCTGTTGGCCAGGAAGGAGCGAACTAGAGCAATCAGCTCGTCAGGGAAACCGGAGTTGATCATTTTATAGATGAGGCCGTCATGCCAGACTTGGTCAAAAGCCTTATGCACATCGAGAAAGACAATTCCGCCGTACATCGAATAGTTGAGAGGACTGTTCAGATCTGCAACGAGCCTCCATATCTGGAGTTGGCAGGAGTGATTCGGGCGAAAGCCAAATTGCTCCTTGCGAAATAGATTATGAGACTCGCAAAAGTCGTTGAACTTCTTCAGGATAATGCGTTCGAAGACCTTAGATAGCGTGGGCAATAGGCTAATGGGCCTGTAGCTGACGGGGAGAGCAGGATTAAGACCCGGCTTAAGTATAGTAAGGATGACTGAGTCCTTCCAGGCTTTGGGGAAGTAGCCGTGGTTCCAGCAGTCATTTAGGATCCTGGTAATAAGGCAGATAACCCTTGGTGGTAAATTTTTCAGTGTACCATTGGTGATGGAGTCAATACCAGGAGCCTTGTTGCTCTTTAGACTTTTAATTATGATTGAGACCTCGGTGACGTCTATGGCTTGGAGAGGGTTGAGTACACAAGGGGAGCGATCATAATTTATGCAGCCTTCTTGCACTTGGCGGGTATTCTCGATGCTTGCCGGTCTATCTGCCATGAATTAAAGGTGTTGCGTTGCTTTTCTAGCAGCGAGTTTAAGCGTCTTGAAACTCAACAATGATCTGGTCTCGGATATAATAAGAGGCAAATAACAAAATCGGTTTCGGGTTCAGTTTTGCAAATTGGAGGATTGGAACGGAATTGGTATTGAAAAAAATCAAAAGATGTATGGGAATCTGAATTTGAATTTAGCCATTTAACAAGGTGATTAATGGATCAACATATTCGTGCTGACTGACAGACACTGAATCGACAATCGAACAGTGAAGTGAAAAGAAAGACGCGAGTGGTCCAGGAGCCGAGCTCACTTTGCACGCTCGCCCAAAGAGTAAACCAGAGGAGGTACACTGAACTGGATGAGAAGCCTGATGGACCTCTTAAGTCCTCCAGAGAAGAAGTCCCCAGAAGGGACGAGAGTCAGATTGTAGATTGATGAATAGAGTCCCCAAAAATCAGCAGGATATAAAATATCCAATAGTTGGGGAAGGCGGCTTTGTTAACGTTACCAAAGCAGACATCCAGGATGTGGCGCGGTCTTCGAAACCTGAGGGGATTCTTTACAACGAGTGGATGGTCCAGGATACCAGACCAGGGTGTTTTCATGATTCTCCATCTTGGGTAGCAGGTTCTTCATAAGTGTCTGGACAAAGGGTGCCTATGTGGGTCATCCCCAAATCGTCATAGATAGAGTGGTTGTTGGCAACTCTTCTGTCAAGTTGGGCAATGGATCGGAGAGCAGCATTTTGGAAGGTATCGAGTATCGGTAATTGGTATCGACGATACCCACATGGGTATCGAGTACTTCATTTGAGTATCGCTCAACACTACTAAATAGGGCACAGTACCTTTAACTATGTACATGGAGAGTTCCGTGGACATTCGTTGAGTATTTTCTGAGTTGTAAAAAGACAAACACTCCAACGGACTCTAATTTATAAGTTTCCGAGTTACTCATTCAACATCAAATCAGGTGTTCACTTGTGAGTACTAACCAGCACTTGTTACAATTTTTTCATATCTGTTTTTTTCGATTTTTATTTCTGTTCATATCTCAGTTATCGTTCAAATTCGGACCCATATTCATAGGACTTTTTGTGTTTTCCTTGAACTCTATAATACCCCCCTTAAATTGTTTTACACACGATTTGATTCACCCTGTGTATGGATTGTTCCTGTCATTATACAATGAATGAATAATATTTTTATAATTGTTGTATAGCTTACTTATTTATATCAATAAAAATTTCAAGTACCATGAACTATTTTCAGACAAAAATTATCAAAAATTTATTAAGGTCAGTGAATATTTATTTTTTGAAAGGCTTGTGGAAACGGGAAACAAAACCCCAGTTAGAAATGTTTAAACTAAAACGTTTGGTCGAATAACAAATTGGTGATTGGTGCAAATGCTGATTAACAAATGAAAGCGATTCATTTGTTAATCGTTTTTATTTGTAATAGTTAGCCAATCAGGATTCTCCGATCTACCTGGCGTTGTTGCTTATAAGGGCTACATCGGGTTATAATTGTGCAATATACAGCGATTGTGCATCGATTGTCGATAATTGTGCAATATATAACTGCTGTAATAGAAAATATTTTAGTCTTCAATCAACACATTTGGTAAGTATTCATCACATTTTTTTTAGACCCATTAATTTTAGTTTAGTGCCCTGCGATGGTCAAAATTTTGCAATCAATGGCCACCTAGAATGAAAAAAAAAGTGCCATCGATGGTTTTGTATCCATAAATTTCACGCAAATCGTTATAATTGTTAATAAATTATTTTCCAATCGATGTTTTAATTAATCTTCCATGAATATTCTGAAGATGCTGTTTAAAGTTAGTTGTATTGCCCGTAATTTTTAACCACTTAAGGAAAAGTTTACATTATACATGTGTACAGCCTTTATCCTTTTTTTCAAAAAAATCTCATACATCGGAGCGTTCACCACCACGCTTTCTTTTCGGCGCCCTCACACAACCCAATTCTCGAAACCAGATTGGCTACTGTATTCTTTACAATACGAACAAAAAAAATTGAAAAAAGTAGTTATTAGTAATTTATTAGTAAACTGTGAGCGCCGCCATCTTTGAATGACCATCAATGGTTGTTCGATGCATCGCAGGGCACTATTTTAGTTTATTAGACCTAGGTTTCATTAATTCGTTTAAACGTTTAAAGAATAAAACATACAGTCATTTTTCTTCTAAATGCCTTTGTTTTGTACTTCAAAAATATTCTAATATAAGAGATAAGCGAAGTAAAAAATGTCTTATACTTAATATCTGGAGTTTATTCGTATATATCCGACATTTATATTTTCTATGAATAATCTACATTTATTATGCTGCATTTATAATTATGATTTAATTACGGTTAAGTAAAAATTATAATAAACCAACTGTTACCATTAACATATACTATATGCGTTAATGATCGTTTAAAAAAAGTTAACTACGTACGTAATAAGAAAATTTTTATTCTTGCTATATTTTGCTTAGTTGATTGTAAATTTATCTTGTTATGAAGCTTAAGATTTTATTTGTTCTGTCGCTTTATCGTAGAAATATTGTACTTGATATAAAGGAACGGAAAATTTGAAAAGTTTCAATAATATTCTTTCAAGATAGATTTTCTTTGCTGCTTCTGGTCAGGGAAGATAGCGTGATCAACCAGGAAAAGTCAGGGAATTTTACGAAATTGTTAGACACCCTGTTGATACTTTGAATTTATTCTAAATTATGTAAAGTGCTTATGATGTGGAAGGGCGTTATCCTGTCAGTTTTCAGTAAAATAGTTCGGGATAATTTTGAGTGAATAAGTTAAGATCTGAAAATCACCAAGGACAGTGTTTTTTTTTTTGCAAGAATTGTCTTTATAATTCAGAGATAGATCTATAACGCTGGTAACATCGAAGGACCAAACTAATCTTTAGGTGTAAATCTTACTTTGGTTCTAAAAGGCAGTTGGTATTTCTTTTAACAATACGATTCATTTCCATTTGTTTGTGTTTTTTTTTTCGGTGTTTGAAGCTGGCGAACTGGTTTTTTTTTCGTTACATTTCAAAGAGGAAAACAGAGTTTTTATTTATTTTTTTTAGCATTAATAATGAAATAGTAGTTGCAATATTGCATTTGAACAGTTATTATCGGTGATCTCTAGAAATTTAAGTGTTTCTCGATTCCTGATTTTAAATTTGCCGCGGGCTGATAGGCTACGGTTACAATAGCCCATGTCTGCGGTGTTCACATTTTTTTATATTCTCAAAATCTGCCTCATTATTCAATTTATTTGATAAGACTTCTCCAATGTAATTTTAAAATTTCCTTTCTTTCTACGAATAGAATTTCTAAGATGACAACCAGCCGGAAGAACATATCAAAGCACAAGCGCGTTCTATATGATTTGTTTGTGGCTGTTGAAGATGCTGTACTTGGGATTTCAAGGATTTCAAAGGATGTGGCCACTGAGTTTATAGAATTTGAGATCAAGTCTCTATCCAGTCGTCCAACCGTTGTTGTTGTTTATAGAAACAGTAACCTAGTCAAAACTGTGCTTGGGTTAACTGAGGTTACTAATCTCAAGCGAATATTGTATGATTTATTCGTAACGATTGAGAACATTATTGTTGGTATGTCTTCCGTTTCACAGGATATTACCAGTGAATTAATGAAGTATACAATCGAAGGTTTTTTATATAATCCAACGGTTCTTCTTTTATATGATAAATATACGAAAATGGATATGGAGAATGTCTCTGATCATACAAATTCGTCAGATAGGTGGCCAATAGATATTGATGTTGTCTTAAATAACATCGTGGAGGACAGTGAGTCAAAAGCAGAAAAACGATGTAAATTTTCACAACTTATGTTCGAATTAACCGCTCTTGATGCAGATACGAATCAGAGCTCTGCTCAGTTGGCTACTGTGGAGAATGCAAAAGAAGGCAGAGCAAGGGCCATCTCCGACAAGTCTCATGAGAAAAAAAATTTAGAGGAAACTGTTTTGCGGATTCAAAATGATCACACTTACTGTCGTGAAGAAGTTTCTTCGAGTGGAACTCGCAAAAAGGATCAAAACGTGGTAGAATGGCCTTTTAAATGCGACCATTGCGATAAAACATTCACTCAAAAGCAACAGAAGACCGTACACGAACGATCTCATATACGAAGGCAATCCTACAAGTGTTCTTATTGTGAAAAGACTTTTAGCTTATCGAGAAGCAAGAGCAGACACGAGATTTCTGTGCACTGTAAAGAAACTACACCAAAGAGAAGATCATGTACATCCGTTTCGCTTAAGCAAGTGGATAAAACTCGCTCGCCCTTTTCTTGCTCCTATTGTGGAAAGAGTTTTTCGACTAAGGGTAGTATGCAGTTACATGAAAAAACTCACAGCGATCAAAGACCTTACAAGTGCAGCTATTGCAGTGATGCCTTCAAAAGGAAACATCACTTAAGGAGACATGAAGAGATTCACACCCGTGAATGGCCTTTTAAATGCAGTTTTTGCGATAAAACCTTCAAGCAACATGCTCAGAAGAAAGCCCATGAAAGCAAAAGTCATCAAAAGTAGTCCTGAGGTGGCGTGACGAAAGCTTTCGGCGAATACAAAAAGCTTTGGACTGAAACAAATCAATATCTCGTCAATCAGGATGGATTAAACATAAAACTTATTTTATAACGAATTTTATAACAAATTCCTATATCTATCTCTAAGGTGTTATTATTTATATTAAAGATGAAATAACGAGTTGTTTCTTTATTTTTTTAAAGAGTTGTACAGTTCCGTTTCTTATCAGAATTTCATAATTTGCGATAAGGAGGGAATAAACCTCCAAGAGAGCAAGCGTTAACTTTTTTTCAGTGTTTAACCTTTATTTATGGATCCATAACGAAAAAGAACAAATAGGGGCTTATCGAAGTAAAACTTCCGCAGCTCTAGTTCTAGTGGCGCAAACTGGAAGAATACGCAATGCAGTTTCGTGCAGGTTTCATTCATAGCTCATTTTAAAGCTTTAAATGTTGGCTTTAAGACTGTATATTTTCAGAAATTAAAGAAGACTATTTTTAAGATGATTTTTCAATCATTAATTTTGAAAATGTTATGTTATATAATTCTGTAAAATATATTAGCCAGTGTAGCATTTTTGAGGACTAAAACGAGGCATAATTGAAGTTGTAGCATATTTTTTGTAAGACAGTTTGTATAAGACAGGCATAATTTGTAAGAAGTTTTTGTAACACAAAATCCAGATACATGAGACGTCATCTTGAGTCACCAAAGCACTTAAGCCAATGGCCTCTTTATGGCAGCACGGTTTGCAATGGTAATAACATGGCAATAGCATATATCTGCAATCTTCTGGGGCCAATACGCGCTCAACAAAGCAAAGAAAGCGAAACAGCGCTCTTGGTGTAGATAACAAACTCTTGATATACAAGGTTGTGATTCGTACTATCTTACTTCATGGAATGCCTGCTTGGGCTTCTATTTGCAAATCTAGGTGGAAGGATCTCCAGACCTTCCAAAACGTTGCTCTCCGGTCCATTGCCCGACTTGACAGAAGAGTTGCCAACAACCACTCTATCTATGAGGATCTGGGGATGACCCACATAGGCACTATTGTCCAGACTCTTATGAAGAACATGCTACCCAAGATGGAGAATCATGAAAACACCCTGGTTTCTGGTATCCTGGACCACCCACTCGCTGTTAAGGGTCCCCTCAGGTTTCGAAGACCCCGCCATGTCCTGGACGTCTGCTTTGATGACGTTAACAAGGCCGTCTTCCCCAACTATTGGATCTTCTAGATCCTGCTGATTTTTGGGGACTCTATTCGTCAATCCACAATCTGACTCGTCCCTTCTCGGGACTCATTCTCTGGAGGACTAAAGAGGTTCATCAGGCTTCTCTCCCAGTTCAGTGTACTTCCTCTGGTTTACTTTTTGGGCGAGCGTGCAAAGTGAGCTTGGCTCCTGGACCACTCGCGTCTTTCTTTTTCACTACACTGTTCGATTGTCGATTATTGCAATCTTCTTTTTTGTATAATATGGAAGACTGCTTGGGTTGGTTAGGCTTCTTGACTACCATCTTATTTCATTTGGAGTTTGTTCTGGTTGGATGAGCGCTGCTTTCGTCCCATCCTAACAAATGTACACTTCATTGTTCGATTGTCGATTGCAACTTTGCAGATATTCTGGAACATCCACTCACGTTTAGAAGTTTCTTCAGGTCGCGACATGTCCTGGACATCAATCGACGACGACAGTGTTAAATGCACGTGGACCATTGTGCTTTTATTGTAAAATTCTAATTATTGAACATATACATGACGATGATGGAACATGCATATCATTTACACCATCAAATGAAATGTTATCACGTTTTAATAATGATATGTATCAAAATATTAGTGAAAATGAAACTTTTGAATGTATGAATGCAAATATTTGAAACTTTGTTATTGATGAAGTGGTTTATTTCTTTTGTGTTTGGCAATCACCGTGATAATTTATGACAGGCTTATATGTAGCATAAAGCGTAGCATAATTCAGATGGAACTGTAGCACTTTGCGTTTTCAAAACCTGGCAACACTGATACTAGCATATTTCTTAACATTTGTTCCAATGGCCACCCAAATTTCAAAATGGAATTCCTCTCATGTACGTATTTGATAAGTAATTTGATAAATGCTCTTTATTATTATTACTATACCTATTTAACAACTGAATGCATGGAAATAAGTAAAAACATTAAGTTTTTTAAACAGTGAAACTACTATGCATGAGTTGTAGGGCATGAAACAATTTATTGAAGGCGTTAGACATATCCTACATTGCATATACACAGATACCATCTTGTTCTAGGTGGATTTTCTGTAGTTCTACTGCTAAACAGTGCGGGCATTCTTTTGAATGAACCATTATTAATTCTTTTGGTACATCTTGTTTCAAAATAATGACTCCAAGATGGCAGTAGTTTCAACAATAAACGAGGTTGTTTCATGCTAAAGCCACTGTGTAAGCGAAGCATATACAAACTCGATGGTGGTTTCAAAGTGGAACCACTTCACTGGAATGGGCTACATTCGTTAACTGCTCATGACGTGATTGTCGTTTCAAGGACGTCGCCTGAGCCGCCTTTGTTGTATTCCGGCTGCTGCGACATCAAAGCAGAGTACCTGACCCCATAAATAGTTTAATACTTGTAGAACTATTTGATATTCCACCTTGTAATTTCGTAGTGTTTATGCAGTGGATTTGAGGGAATTAACTCTGTTTTTTTTTATAATTTTAGAGCATCGTTTTCTGGTTCAGTGCTCCCGCTAGCCTATTTTAGGGGGGCGCTGCGCCCTGCCGCAAGAGTGGTGCGCTCGTTCCCAAAAACAGTGCTTTTCCGCGAAAGCACACAATTAGGCTTAGCCCTATCCCTGCCCCACGCCCCCCTTCCCTATGAGATGCCTTGACAATGCATGATGTGCCCTCTTGCTGCAGTTGACACCCTGCCCTCTGTCAATTTTAGTGGGAGCACTGTGGTTAATATATGATTTTATAAGATTGAAATGGATTTTCCTCCTCATATTTCATTTCGAAGTCCATAAAGTAAATTAAATAAAAAAGTGATTTATTTTAATTTCAATTTGACATATACGACGAATATAACCAGAGCTATGCTTCGTTTTATGTGATGAGATGCGCAAGATTTTGATAACTTTGAAGTATATTTTCATATGGCAAACATAACCATGCATGTCTTATATTTTATCCACTGGAAAAAAAAAAGACTGGTAACGTTTGAGAAAAATCGGAGACCCTAAGGTTAATTATTACCCGATTGTGTTCGATTTGACGTGGAATGACTCATATCTGTTCGTGTTCGCTTATTCAATCTAGACACATGACCTTAAAATTGAGAGCCATGAAAGTGAACGCGGCGACATGATTCCACCTAAGAAGATAATGGGATGCAGCCATAGCCCCAGGTATAAAACCCCTATTGTTAAAGTGTAGAAGAGAGGGGGAAACGCAAAGTAACTGCACAAAAGAGAACAAAACCCCCAGTCAAACCAACCATCCGGAATTATTTCTAACGAGGTTAGGACAAAACCCCGAAGCGATATTTCAGCTTGTACATGAGCAACCATTAAAACATTAATTTTTATCAATAATATCAAACATTTTTCTTTGTTAATACAAATTTAACGTTATATAATCAACAAAAATTTTTTTGCATCTAATAAAAACTATAACAGTGTATATGTAACAAGTAATAATAATTAATAAATAATAATAGGCTAAAGCCATCCCCAATTAATTAATTCGGTAAATTAATATTAGGAAAAAAAAACCCTTCAGAATATTCAGATAAAAAAAAGCACCCCCCCCCCCCCCAAAAAAAAAAAAAACAGTAAATGTCTCAATCTGATCGCAAACGTGTTATTCAATCTAGACATATGATCTTAAAATTTGGAGACATGAAAGTGTATGTGTTACCGCAATATATTCATTTAGATCACATGACATATGAAAGTGAAATAAAGAACGGATGAAGGGGTCGTACCTTCATCTGTTCTTGGTGAAATCCTTTCACATTTAAGTTTTAGGTAAATGCGATCGAAAGAATTTTTATTAATTTCCATGAATAATCATGAAAAGTAAAAGTCCAAGATCATTTAGTGAATAAATCGAACACACTGATTTCGATAACTATGAACTATTATAGGAACCCGATAGTCATATATTTTCCACATATAAATCCAATTCTATTTGTTCAATAACTTAATGGACTTCCTTAAATACAGTTCTATTAGAGATATCATTAATAATCCTTAATAATAATAGGAGTATATATAGGATGTTAGGAACTTCGAGTCAATCTTGAAAGAGATGATAGGGGAGGTCAAAAAGGGCAAATTAATTGTTCATATGTAAGGTATACCATTTTATATAATAAAGTATACTGATTAATTTGGATCATTATGACTTTTTTCAAGAAACATTTGGTTACAACAATGCTAATCTATGAGGAAGACAAGAACACAAGAAAGTAGGATTTTTTTCTTCATCTGTTCTTGGGAAAACTTAATTCACAGTAATTAAGGTCTAAAATCGATTTAGTATTCGAGGAAGAAAAGTATTTCCTCATCCTAAATATAAAATATTCTTTAAACTTGAATCTCGCTACCATCTAATCCAGAAAAAAAAAAATCTCCAGGAGCTGCAAGGGATGTAGTTCAAGATTTCAATCATTGGAGAAAAAAAATACATCGCTTAAAATATATACCTAATCTTATCAACAGATGGCATAGAGAATATTATTTCCTCGTATACCCACAATCCAATGAGCTTTCTTTCGAGTTGGTTCTTTCTTATGAAAGCGTAGTGAATAAATCCCGTTCAGCCCTACACTTTGTCCTTCGGATACGAAACCTTAAATCAAAGAAGCCAAGGTTAGTGCTTACAAACACTATTCACCTTCACTTTTAAGCTCATGGATTCATATAACGGATTTTTGAAATTTAATGTTACCTCTGGTCAAGAATTTATGAAGGAATGTATTCATGACATGTGATAAATATCTATTATAACCGCGCGATCTTTTAAAAACAGATCCCATTTATAGAAATGCACTTTAGCTACAAGGAATAATCATTTAAAAGAATATTTTATGCGAAACAATTTGGAGGGGGGTCTTCAGGATATGACCACAAAAGGGAGGGAAAGGGTCAAATTCGTTTTAAAATCATTCAAAAAGGGGCCTTTTTAATATCAGTGTTGGGGGAGAGGGTTAATTTCTCTGTTCACATAAAGTTTCAAACATGACATGAAGGTGGGGGTAAAATAGATTTAAAAAAAGCGACGTGTGAGTTGGGGGAGTGGGGTATCAGATATTGTTTAAAGTCAGATAGTGTTCCGAAGAGAACAAGACAGCTTCGATTGGCTTGTTTGACACCATGATGTATAGAGTCCGTATAGGGGATATGTTTAATAAATTAATTTATTAAATGCCGTTGCAGCAAAAATTGACTTTCCCTCTAAATATTGTACAATTTAGTGGACTTTGAAGGTTACTATCTGGTTCAGATTAATTTTTAAACCCAGATATTTTATTGAACGTCAATATCAACTTCTCTAAATAATTTGTTTGCTTGTCTGAGTTTCTTGTGACATTCCAGAACAAAGTTGTAAATTAAAATTTTAATGATTAACTTCTAAATAAGGCTTTATTTCCGAGAAAAAATTCCTGACCTCGCATGTGTTTGGTTAAATATCTTCGAAGTTTGTTGGGGCGGATTAAAAAAGATTTCATACAAAAGTTGTTATTTCTTTATATAGAATTAAATGCCGATAAAAAGCGATAGATACCAATTTAAAAACAATGAAGTTGACCTTGAAAACCAATGCCAAATAGAAAATAAAAAGTTAGCCCCCTTCAAATGTAACATTTGTTCAAGTATTTCTTTTTGATAACGCTTTAATAACCAATTTTTGCCAATCATTTTTATTATTAACTTCACCCCTTTATATTACGAAACATGAAATAATGTTATGAACGATCATGATCCATAAAAATTTTTAATGTTACAGGGTTCCCACATTCTGGAAATTCAGGGATAGTCAGGGCTATTTTCGAAAAGTCAGGGGAAATATACGAGACATCTATTTTACTGGAGACTTAAATTTATATGTCCAGTTACGGACCAGGAGGCAAAAATCATTGAACAAGCCTCGTAATACTGATACTAATACTAATTGTATATAATGTGACAACTAATAATAATAGTAATGATAAAATTGTGTCTGAAAAGTTGTTGTAGAGACGTTTTTTTTTAAAAAAAAATTACGATTTGATCAGGGAAATGAGATACAGATTTTCTGTGGGAACCCTGTATTAAACAACATTTCTTCATCATTTTAACAGGCCTCGAAGTTCTCCTATATTTCCTAAGTAATGAAGAAATCGTTCAAAAATGTCCTATATTTCGTATCCATCTATATTTTAATAAATAGTTTAACTGCTACTGCATTACAAACATTACCAATATGTCTAGTCATCCAAAATTCAATCAAGAATTAAACTGCAGCTGAAAAAAAATCCTTTGCATTTGAATCGCTAATTTTCCAAAGGGCGTATAAATATTTATGACTAGCACCGGAAGTATTGTGTGTAATTCAGTAGCGGCAGCTAGGTGGCGATCCCAGCATTCAGTACGAGATTAGCCTGGGATATAAAAGCTAGGACGATTAATACGATTTTACTTATGTGCCATATTAATACTTTTACCTACTGCATGGTTTCTTAATTGAAGACGTTATGACAAGTAACTGTTCCAATGCTATCGGCGCGCCCCGGAAGTACTGTAGATGGCACTTCGAGCAATCTATGCTTCATTTATCAAATTTCTATAAATCATTTTGAATCATTTATTTAAGGTAAAAACTTAAACTTTATAACCAGTTGTATTTTATGTTGAATTCTATTGTATATCTGATTATTTAGAGCAGACTTTGATGTTTTGCCATCTGGTGGTCAAAATAACAGCTGGATCTCGTTTGAATGGGAGTGTCAGTTAATATCGCAAATATATCACAACCGCACTATTACATCGTCATGGCTTTCGTGGCCAGTTACTCGAAAGAAAGTAATCATGAGCAGGTAACGTTTTCCCGTGAGAAAAGTGAAATGACGAGGGAGAGTGGCACCCTCTTTTAAACAATATTCAATTTTGCGCGGTGGCACTATTTTAGCGCGTTTTTCTTTTTCTAGCGCAAAATTTAGCGCGATGGTAATATCTTAGCGATATTTTAACACTTTTTAAGCACATGAATTATCATTTTTGTAAATACAGTAAAACTCCTCCAATCCGGACTTATATTGGCTCTGCCAGCACCCTCTATCAGTTAGATATAGAGGGTGCTGGCTCTGTCCTGGATAAATGTACACTCTGAAGGTAGATTTCCATGTGCGCGCTTTTCTGCCTGAAAATGCGTGCTGCCAAACGCGTACTGCCAATTGTAAAGTAGGAAAGCAGCGCGCGCTTTATCGACAGCGTGTTTCCATGTGAGCATGATAGAAATCATGGCGGCTGTTCAGGCATGTTTCTTTGTGTTCGTATCGACATCTCGCCCAGCATATAAGTAATATATCAATCAAAATATACTCGACGATTATATGGAATTGATGGATATTATACACGAGTCTTGATTTCGTAGAATAGAAATACGTTAACATTTCCATGTTCACGATGAAAGACCTAGTAAAAGCGTCGGCATTCCGTTCGGCACTATTTGTAGGCCTAGACCATGCGTCAGCGTAAACGAAGTCGAAGATAAATGATTAATTAACGTGGATGTTAAAGCGAATGTAAAAAGATAGCACATAACGTAATTCTCGAATACTTTGTACGGTAATATTTTTATTTTAAACAAAACATTACGATTGTGGGCGGCGTGGTGATAAAGGTTTCATTCCGGGTCCCATTGGTTCCATTGCCGTCCTTCGTAGTGTCAAACTCGGCGAGTGTTAGCCCACCTTCGTAAAAACAAGCTGTTGTTGTAAACCACACTGGAGACACGTAGATATTAATGCGGATATATTAGGGCGAACATAGAAAGGATATAAGCAACTTCATTTTCAGACAGTTTACGTTACATGTAATATTTTTATTTTTTAACCGATGAAAGATGACTTGTTGAACGACGGGTTTGAAATGTAAACATGTAGGCCTATTTTTTAAAACCCAGCTCTTTGTGTATAATTCGATGAAATAATAGAACCAATAATAATATATTTAATAATAAAGCATGCCTTTACACACTATGACAAATTATGTATTTTGTCGTGCCTGCTGGATAAATATTTTTGACGATTATATGCCAGTTCGGACCGCTAGATCAAGCTCGACGGCGATTATCCATGATAATTCCGAAAATCCACCAAAGAAGCTGAATTAATCGCTAGATCAACATCGACCGATCTTTATAAAAGATTTTAACAAAGAAATATTATGACACTCGATTATAAAATTGTAAAATATGGCATACAATTTTACAAAATAAATGAAGCTCTATAAAAATCTTTAGTTTAAATTAAATAAAATAAATAGATAAATAAAAATTTAATTCTATAATTTTTATAAAATATTATATTATATTTTAATTTTATAAAATGTATAATTATAATTTTTTATATTATTATGTACAAAAGAATGCAACAAATAATCTGCCAGAACTGATTTTACAAAACAGATAAGCTCGATAAACATCTTCATATTTAATAAAATAAATAAATAACATTTTGTATTTATTTATTTATTGACGAATCCAACAAATTAAAATAGGCAGATTTGTCAAATAATCTGATAGAAGAGTTCCTGACTGATATGACCTGCTCAAATCGGCAGCAAAGTTGTTCCAGAACAACTGCAAAATTTTCGAGAAATTTGCAGGACGCGCAGCGAAATTGGTTCGATGTATCCATGCGAGCAGCAGCGAAATTGGTAGAAACTGCCGGTTTGGGCGGAAAATGACGTCATTTGACGCGTTGGCGCGCACATGGAAAACTGACTAAGCCAATGGGCAATGCTGCTGCTGCCCAAAGGTACCCATGTTCGTTGCATTACTTATAATAAATGATGTAGATGTTCATATAATGCTAAAAATTTGTTTTTTTAAATGGGGCTATCATATCCTTGGTGATTTTTGCTCCAACTTAGTGTTTTTTTAACGCGTTTTCGACGAATTTTAGCGATGTTTCGGCGCGTTTCAGCAACACCGCTAGCGCGATCTGAAAATGTGAGTTGGCAATACTGGAATAAAAATCAACAGAATCACGTGACAATTAGTTAAAAGTAAGGATAAAGGATATGTTTCTTATGTTAGATTAATACAGCGTACATTGGCTGCAGTAAAGCACAAGACAGGGCCGTAGCCAGGACGTTATCTTGGGGGGAGGGGGGGTCAATTTTCAAAAATTCCACAGAGGCGGACCTTTTTCCATAATGGGTTGGTCCTCCCCCCCCCCCCCCCTCCTGGCTACGGGCCTGCACAGCAAGATACCTTAAGTATTCTACTATATTGCGAAATATATTGACCTGAAAAAGCACCCAAAATTTGCAAGACAGAAAAATAAGCGCTGCAACGACTAGGGAGGGGGGTTGGGGGTAAAACGAACTTCGATCTGACGAATTTCAAACGAAACTAGCATATAATACACTGTAATGTACCAGCATATTCAATGTTATACACTAGTTCGTTAGGTCGAAGTTCATTTGAACTCATCC
>JAHWFO010020423.1:95967-107162 GCA_023313115.1 Rhysida immarginata
CCCCCTTAAGCCTGGCGACAGAAAAATCAATGGAAAATTGAGAATAAAGGCAAATTAAATTGTATAAATGTAAATAAATAAATAAATAATATACAATAAACAAAAATGGGGATCGCATTAATTAATATAAACAGGCCTATAATGCATCAAAATACATGTAGTATCCTATATTTTTTTTGTATTAGCCCCTATATTTTATTTATTTCTCACTTCGAGGCCTGTTTTATGATGTACAGAGATTGGATAAAATAATACGAACCCCTTTTATTTTAGACGTTTTGTCGAATCCTGAAACTTCAGGGGTGTAAAAAGCATGCAATTTATTTCAGCAAAGGTTTTGTCCCGAAGGCAAATTGGGGACCAGCAACAAATTGAACAAAAGAAAATATTGTTTGGGATCACCCTATAAAAAGTAATATACTTTAAATGCGTTGCAGCTGTAGCATATGATCATAAGGCTTCTTTTATTTTACTTATCTGTGTTCATTTGTTTGAGAATAGCACGCATATTCATGGAGATATAACGGTTTCTTTAAAAAAAAAAAAAGTTCTTTCGTAAGTTTTTTGTTTCAAGCATTATTTTTTACAGGGTAACTCCAAATATTGCTTTTTTTTTCTTCCTTTTTTTGCTGGCCCTCTATTTGCCTTCGGAACAAAACCTTTGTTGAAATATATGAGGTGTAACATGCTCTTTACACCCCTATAGTTCCAGGATAATTCGTCAAGTATTTTTCTAGATATTCGAAAAAACGTCTAAAATCAAAGGTGTTCATACTATTTTGTCCAACCCCTGTAGGTGCAATCCACTTTTGAATCACTTTTGAAAAGTTGCTATTAATTTTTTTTATTAATATAATTGAATATAACCTTATGCTAGTTGAAGTTACGTTATGCGATTTTGTTTTTCTTTCTTTCTACAGAAAACATTTGTAAATTCAACCGAGTATCGTCCAAAATCCAAGAAAGTTTTCAGTGGTATCTTTTAAAAATACCATGGAAGGTAACCCAAAAGACATTTTAAACCAATGCAATATTTTAAATGACTTGTTTATGACAATAAATCAGCTGATTTCTGGTGGTTCATTTATTACCGAAAAAATTATGGATAACATTTTACAATATACAATACAGTCCCATCCCGACCGACCAGTTATTTACATCGTATACAAAAATTGGCCAAGGATTGACGTTAAAGATGAATTTACGAATTCCATCATAGAGGGAAATGATGAAAAGTTCATTAACGAAGAACTCTTAAAAATTCTTAGTGGAAACAGCTCATCATGGAATAATGTAACGACGAAACGCTTACGATCAAAGGAAACAAAGTGTTTAAACCAGCTTTCGAACATGGAGGAAAATATAGTTGAAGCTTCTCCCATTTCTAATGTTGTTAAGACTACAGCAATTTCAGAGAATAATTCTGTAATGGAAAAGGTGAGTTTGCGAATGCTTTGATCGGCTTAACGAAACCGTCTACTACGTAATTATGGTACTTTGATTGGCAAGTATATTATTAGCATAATTGGATCTCCGCGTACACAAAAGTGCATTGATGTAGTTCTAGGCTCTTCATAAATTTTGGAACGTTATGCACTTTGGTATACGAAACTTAGGTCTACTTAGGAGTAATAAAGGAGGTCATGGTTCTACTAATCTCGGATATATCCTCAGATAGCATTGGAAGGTTTAAACTTAATAAATGGCACTAAATGGAACATGGTTTTGCGCATGCGTTTTCTGTGGGTGCAATTAAATATGATCGCACTGATCTATAACCATAAAGGCACTCTACACTGATCAAAGCAGGCACGCCATCCAACACCACCATGGAGATTTAGTATGAGATCACAATGTTTTCTCTCAATGAAATGTTTAAAGAAATCTCAATGTGAATATAGAAATTATTATTATTATTAATATTATTATTATTATTATTATTATTATTATAGTTAAGTTTCTTTTTCTAATGTCCTCTTATATAGATAGTTAAGTTTTTTTCCTTTTGACTTTTCTGACTTCAGGCTCAATCTTGCCGATTATTTTAATCGTGCAATTATTTGGGCTTGATATTTCTTATTTATGACCCTCGTTTTAGTAACCCCCGCTTTTGGGCTTCGGCCTGTTGGGGGCGACTCTTTTTGTGAGATGTCGTACATTATTATTATTATTATTATCATTATTATTATTATTATTGTTATTATTATTATATTTTTTAATTTCATTTTATTTTCTTATTTTTTTATTTGATTTAATTTTAATGAAATGAATTAAAATTTGATCGAATTCCAACGAGTAGTCAACATTGTAATACGTGGTGGTTAGTACTCACATGTGAGCACGTGTTACGATGTTGATTGCGTAACTCGGAAACTACTCGTTGAAATTCGATCACATTTTAACGGTATACACAATTATTCCCCCAAACTTCATTATCCTAGGTGTTTTAGAACCTGAGTTATTGATCTTAGTGGCGGCATGTTTATTTCTGTTCATATCTCGGTTATCGTTCAGAACTTTTTTGCTTAGAATCATTCATACAAAACCCTCCTCTAAAAGTTTGTGACAGGGTTTCAGATTCACCCTGTATAAGTTTTCACTGAAGTAGTTTTTTTTTGTTTTTTGTTCGTTTGTTTTTTAATTTAAATAAAAGTGAATAAATTTTTATTTTTTAATTTTTTTTTTAATTTTTAGTTGGGATCTATGTGTTAACAAAGAAAAATTACAATAAAATTTTTATAACATTTTGTCAATTACAATAAAATTTTCAGTTTATAAATATTTATACATCTGTCCGCACTAGATCTGAGATCGCCATTTCATTATTTTTCTAGTAGTATTTAAGTTGTAGTATTTAATTTTCAATCATTCTCAGTATTTGAATACGCAAAGTGGATTGGAGTAATAATATTGTAGCGGATGGATGGTAGGTAAATTCAAATAAACAAGGAAATCATTTTTCTAAACGGGAATGAACTAGTGTTTTTATAAAAATGAACGAACCACGAACGTGTACGGACTCCTCTTTAAAAGATTATTTTTTCTTTTTGTAAAAGAATTTTTTGGCTGTGATGACCCAGAAATGGTGAACCCCACAAATGGTTCCTGGTTCGAAGGCATTTCGGGACCGGTCATATACCACGTGGTCAATTTGCCTGGGGGGGGAGGGGTCAAATATTTGACCACTTATGACCAGAAAAGGGGAGAGAGGGATCAAGTACTAACCATGTGGTCAAATTAAATTTAAAATGAATCAAAAATCTGCACGTTAATACCTTCGTTGGGGGGAGGGTGACTAATTTCTTTGAACACGTAATTTTTAAGGGTGGGTTCAAATATGACCACCATTGACTATAGAAAGGGAGAAGGGTAAAAAAGGTGAAGAAAAATTTGGTGTCTAATAAACCCTCATAGAACATTCTTGATTTATTTATTTTTGGAGCCCCCATCCCCCTAACAGGAAAAAAAAATCATTTTTTTTCTTTTCATGACAAAGTGCGAATGTACCATTCCAATTTATGTATGGATTGTGATGCAACTAGAAATATATTGTGTATATTTAAACTAATAATCCTAAAAAAAAAAATATGAACTTCTTTTTTAATAATTTAGTTTTTCCAAATTAGTGAAATAGAATTAAAAGAAATAAAAATCTCAAAGTTATATATGCAGAGAAGTCCTTTATTAAATAGAAATCCCAAATAACATTTGTAAATAGAAACTGTTCATTAACAGAAAATAATCAAAAATTGTACAAATTTACAAAATGAAAATATCGAAAATTAAAATTTTAATGGCATGAAAACTTTTTGATTTCATTAAAATTAAATTAAATACAATAAAAAAATTAAGAAAATAAAAATAAATTAAAAAATATAATAATAATAATAATAATTTTTTTTTTTTTTTTTATTAGAAATTAATAAAGTTTATTTATAATTCGTAGATATTTAACAATAATCAATTAATGTTATTGAAACGCTTAGTATAAGAATTTACAAAATTATTACTAATTAATAAGTGATTTAAACATTTGATATATTACAAAATATTACTAAATTGCCCAAAAAAAAAGTTGAGTAGGTCTTGTATCACAAAGAAATCAATGATTTTATTTGCGTAAAGTGGCGGTCCTTTAAAATCACACAAAAGAATTCCGTGTTTCATGTTTGTAAGATTACCAACAATTAAAAGGTTATTTATTTATTTGGTATTAAAGGTATGAAATTATACGAATAAGAAATGAGTAAAGAGCGTTTTAATTATTGGTAATTCTACAAATGCGTAAACACGGAAATTTCTTTATGTGATTATGATTTTATTCCCATAAACGGCCGGCACTGTATGCAAATAAATACTAAAAACAAATAAACCATCTGATATACATAATAATAATAATAATAATAATAATAATAATAATAATAATAATAATAATAACAATAATCAACACTTAAATCAACACTTTATTAAGCAATAAAAAATAATTCACAAGATAAATTTCTTATTTGTGAAAACAGTGTGGATTGTAGAGCGATATTATTATTATTTATTATTATCATGATCACCATTATTATTATTATTATTATTATTATTATTTTTTTTTTTTTATTTAAAATTCTTTCAAAATACAAAGAATGCAACCAATTACATCAGCAATTCATATAATAACAACAATAATAATAATAATGTGACAACAACTGAGTTAACCCTCCCAAGAGGCAAATAACCCAGACCAGGATTAATGAACAATAAAAGAGAAAAAGGGAGGGGGGGGGGAGAGTAGGAGAACAAAAAAAAAATAGCAGGGAAAAACCAAGAGGTATGATATTAAGTAAATAAAGGGCCGCAAGCAAGGTCGAAATGCGCCAAGTAGTTATTGATAACTTTCATAATTGGATTTAGAATAATCGTTCAGTAAGGGGTCCATAGTGCTATTTCTATCGATAAAATTGGTAGAGACTTTACAACACAACAAAGGGAGAACAGAGTTTCCGACTAGTTTCGCCATTTATTCCCGGCTTTACCAATTTTATCGGATTTAGAATAGATATCGTGGTTCTCCATTTAATATTAGAATTAATGACAAAGCCTCTGCGTGTCTTATAATAACTAGCGAAATTAAAATCGTCAATTATAGACAAGACACATAACCAGCCATGAAAAGCATTTATTATTATTATTATTATTATTATTATTATAATGAATGGTTTCTTTATTCACATTGAGATTTCATACTGGTGGTGTTGGCTGACCTGCATGCTTTGATCAGTGCGATCACGTTTTAGTTGTACCCAAAGGAAACGCATGCGCACAACTATTTGTCTATTTCAGTTCTATTTACGCGCCAACGCCGATAGCCATTGGAATGGTTACGAGTGTCTATAAACTCTTCGAGCATCGAAAAAGAAATATAGACAGGTAATCTAGATCTAATCTGCTGTTCACTTGATTCCTACGTCGTATTTTAAAGGGGGGAGGCCGTGGCCTAGTGGGCTTCCACTGAATACAACTTCAGGGAAGTTAAGCAACATCAGGCACGGCTAATCTAGCCCATAGCCTAATGATAATGTTATTATTAGGCTATGGGCTAGTCACACCTGTAATGACTAGCGCCTTCAGTAATCCTTGTGTGTTGGGACCAACGAGCTAGAAGAGTAAAGAAGCGACTCTTCTAGCTCGTTGGTTGGAACTCTGCGAAAAAAGTGAGCGAGTGATATGATTATCGATCACTATTGCCTGGTTTGCGCGGTCCACTCTCTCACACAGCTGGGTTGTTTGCGCGCTGCCACGTGCGTTTGTATTGACAGTAAATGCGAAATGCTTAAAATTAAGTGATAAAATATAATTAAAAAAATGAATCATAAAAGTAACTGCATTTGTTGAATACTTGAAGGCTTCATAATTAATTGCAAACAAATTACATTTTCACGATTTTCATAAAATTAATTTCTGTATGTTGTTTTTTAAATACATATAACACGTTTCTTATATCGAACTTCGCATAAATAAATAAAAAAGGTTAAAAAATATGGATGTAAACAAACCAGAGGGAGAATTTTAGAATATAGTATTGTCCGATGGTGACGGGTTTCTGTCCGTTGAGTTTTGTTTTTTTTGTCCGTATCCCATATATTACGTAAGCTACGATAATACCCATAGCCAACAAAGATGGGCGTAGGCCTAGATGGGCGACCATCAGTAAGATACAATCTTCATCCCCCCGGCTGCTGCGCCCCATCTTAATCCAGGTCCCCAACTCGTCGGCCTCTGGCCATACAGGCCCTGGATGGACGTATAGGATTACAATAAATAAATAAATAAATAAATAAATATAAGATAACACGAAATAATATGGAAAAGACACTTTCAAATCGAAGCGGACTGGAAGTACCGCTCAAATTTACGCTCATAAATTTGAGCGAAACGGCTCACAGGTATAAGTCGCTATCTGACCTCTCGAGTACCGTATATCAAATCCGAATATCTATGGTTTATTCTGGTGTATATCTGAGGATGGTATAAGTTCGTTTTGACTTATCTGAGCTTTATTCCAATACCTATTCTATATGAGGATTTATCCGAGTTTGGTAGAACCGACCCTTAATCAACGAATCCAATGCAAGTATTATTCGACTTCAAAAATCACGGTTTCATGATATGATTTTTGAACTTGAATGTTGCGTCACTGGTGAACTTTTTAAAATTTAGAATTTATTCATGAAAACCACTAAAACCACTAATTGCTGATAAAAGGGGGAGTGTTCTGCTTGTCTTATTAAGCCCCCTCCCCCCTTTTATCAGCAATTACATACTTCAGCTGAAATTTAATATTGATTAAATGCTTAAAAATATTTAAAAACATTTCTTTTCTTTCAACCTAGAGTACTTCTCCTGTCAAAAGATTTGAAATAGGCCGTGGAGCGAAGATTTCCAACCGGAGCTTGCTATATAAAACTACTATGAGAAGTTCTCGTCGAATAAAGAAGGCCAAAGAGACTCCCAAAAAAACACAAAATGAAGATAGGCCTTACAGCTGTAGTTACTGTAAGAAAACTTTCAAAAGACCAGACCACAAGCAACTGCACGAAAAAATTCACACGGGCGAAAAACCCTTCATTTGTAAATGCTGCAACAAAGCGTTTTCTCGTTCTGTTAATCTTATTGCTCATGAAAAATTGCACACCGGCCAAAGACCTTTCATATGTAGATTTTGTGATAAATCTTTCAAAACATCACAACATCTAAAGAGACACGAAAGGTCTCACACGAATGAGAACCCCTTCAAATGTAATTATTGCGAAAAAACTTTTAAAAGATCAGAAAACAGAACACTCCACGAAAGAATTCACACGGGAGAGAAACCCTTTAAGTGTGATTATTGTGATAAAACTTTCGCCCAAATTCCTCATAAGATTGCCCATGAAAGAAAGCATACAGGAGAAAGACCTTATAAATGCCATTATTGCGATAACTCTTTTTCCTATATAGGAAATAGGATTGCACACGAAAATTCCTGTCGTGGAAACTCAGATGACTAGCCTTAACCAAGTTATATAACTATAACTATTATGGGATATTTTTAAATATAAAAATGACTGTCCATAATTAGAATTTAAGGATATGTATTCTCTATTAATTTGTAATCAGCAATATTATTAAAAGTGAGATTTGAATTTATTGCTTTATTATTTTGTTTTTATTTCTTCCCAATTATTCATTGGCTCCATTTTTAAAGGTGGTTAAAAATCCGATCTATAGTGTGAGGAAGTGATAAATTTTGAATGATTGATGATGATTCAACCACGATTGCTTTCTTCAAACGAATCGTATTGAGGAGGGTTAAATCCAGTTATAAAAACAAGATTATTTTTTTTCCAGCGGGATTACTAATGAAAATAAGTGAAATTTTATTGAATTTTTTTTTATTTTTTATTTTTTTTTATAAAATATTGCTGATTTAATCTGACTGTTTTATCTAAATATCCTATATATATTTCTCATGTCGACATCCCTTTTTCTATTTACATACAAAACTATTTGATTATTGAGGTATCAAACAAAAGGTTTTTAACAGATTTCCGACATATACACTCACATTTCGTTAAAACACGTTTGTTACTTTAAAAACTGCGTTAGTGTATTCAAAATAACGAAAAAATTGCCCATTACCGAGTAGTGGACCCGCCCCAAAAAGAAATAAACAAAAGGGTGGGGTGGGGGAAGAATTGCATTGTAATCTCAAATGTTGTGTACAAAGAAATGTGTTTAAATTAAAATTTTAGTATATTTCATTTTCTATTCCAATTTATTCAAAACCATCTTTGTCTTTACACGTCTTTATATTAATTTTTTAAAAAATACGTATTTTAATCGAAGATTGTAGTGCGAAAGCTTCGCACGATATACTGGTTTAAAAATATCATTTCTTTTGCCAAATTAACATTTTTTAATTATAATAACTTCAAATAATTTAATAATGCAAACCTAGTTAATAAAATAATAATGATGATGAAAAGTCACTTTTCAGTCCACAGTAGTCAAAATTTTGGGATCTAGATGTCCAGATTTATGTGTAGAACAATATAAACCATTGTTACGTCAATCTGGTGGTGCTATTACCATAGTATACTATAGTACTTCGAGCATAAAAATAGAGCTATTACCATTCTATTTTTATGCTCGAAGTCATAGCATTATAGAAGGAGAAGTAGGGAAGCAACGACCTACTAAATACTACCAGAAGGTATCAGAAATACCATCCAGTAGGGAACCGAGGCCTTCGAGATTATTGTGGTATGAGGGCGCTTGCAGTTGACAAAATACATTGAAACAAGTAATAAGAAATTTTACAACAGGTGTCCTAAAAGTTTGTTCTTGTTACTAGGCGTTTATTTCAAAAACGGAATAAATTTATAAACTATTATTTCTGATTTTTCAGTACAGTCTATTAAAAATAAAAAATGCAGAACAAAAATGAATAAAGTTGATATGTATTATTTACCAAACTTGGAACGTTTCGCTAAGAGTCGACCTGGTTTCTTTTAATCGTTTTAATAAATTATTTAAAATAGCTTTATTACATCAACATTTTATATTAATAAAATAAAAAGTAAAAAAAAATTCGGAAAAAAAAATTCCATCCAAAAACAAACTGTAAATATAAAAGTTTTTTTTTTTAAGAAGTACACCCCTACGAAAACATAGTACGTTTTCTTTTTTTTTTTGTAACAATCTATCTATTAATATATACATAGATTGTTACAAAATAGATATTATAATGTCTTCGTAGGGGGCGTGCTTCTCAAAAAAATATATATTTTTATTTTATTTTTATTTGTATTTGTATTTATTTATTTATTTATTTCTTGGTTATTCTTAGATTCATTTGATAATAATAATTTTAATGTATTTATAATTACAATGAAATCTAATAGTATAATAGTAAAATATTTATGAATTTAAGTAATTTAAATAAATCAAAAAGCAATTACAAGTTTGTCAAAATACAGCCGAAGCTCATATTGGATATGTTATAAACATGGTCTATAGATATTCATGATCATCGAGCTTCGGCCATTTTCCATTGTTTCGAGAATGTGACCTGCGATAGAGGTTTTTTATTGAAACTGAAAATGAAAGTAAAGTTTCTGTCTATCGATAGGGCGGCACTGCAGGCGTTTTTGGGCCGATTGTACATGCAGCGCCACTTTTCAATAGATTTCCCGCCCTATTGGGAGCTAGAAACTTTAGCTTCATTTTAACAATGGAGCTCGATGACCATGAATATCTATAGACCGTGGTTATAAATAAAAGCTAAGACTAAGGAAAATAAAATTTACAAAATTTTTTATGCCGGCTTGGTGGCCGAGAGCGTTGAGGCGCAGGTCTTGCCGCTCTCGTAACCAGCGAGTTGCGGGTTCGAATCCCGCCAAGGGCATGGATGTTTGTGTTTGTCTATTTTCATCATCATCCTTTCATCCTATACGGCTAGTCTCCTGGAAGAGGGAGATGCGAGCTGGAAATCCATCCATCCATCCATCCAAAATTTTTTATATAAAAATATTTAGACTGGAAAGGGAAAATATTAGTAAATGAAAAAGAAATCCATTTCTTGATTTCAGTAATTCTTAATCAAATGTTTACATTCGTTTTATGGAGGAATGAGATAGTATATTCCTTTAGAAACAATATTGGTGTGAGGCAAAGGGAAATTATTGTTTTTGTTTTTTTTATTTTTGATTTTTTTGTGTTGAGATAATAAAGGTATTTTGAATGATAATTGAATCCTCAATGTTTAATGACTCTTCCATTTAAAATAATTTAATCTAATCATTGCAAAATACTTTGGTTTGGTTGGTTGGTTTATTAGAATTTTTGGCGTCGACTACTAAGGTCACTTTGCGCCTTTTACACAAGTTACATCTGTACGCAGCCCGGACAAACACAAACATCTATGCCCACGGCGGGATTCGAACCCACGACCAGGCGGACTCGAGAACTAGAAAGCCTACGACCTAGCCCTCTCGGCCACCATTGCAAAATACAACTCTTTATCAGACAATGCTATTATTAATTAAGATGACAATCTTTTATTTAATTGGCTAATTAACTAGTAATTTCACATCATTAAAGGGCGTTATCTGCTAACTACAAATGGCGGAAATTGTTATAAGTTGCTAATTAACAGTTAACAAAAAAAAAAAACATTTGACTATCAGCAATGGGAAGAGGGAAACCGTTGTCCGAACTGGACACAAGATAGCTTTTCATATAGGGAAGTAGCCAATAAGTTAAAATGCTCATATAAACCTGGATTATATAACCTTATTAATAATTTTTTTCAAATTGGGTCAAAAATATGAACAGAATTAACGAAAAGGAAGATCTCAGAAATTAATAGCAAGGGAAGAAAGAGCTCTGTTACATGAGATCAGGGACAGATGCAAGATTAGGTCATTGGCTGCAAGACCTGATGTAAATGTGTCCATATCAACTTTATCAAGAATTGTGTAAATGTCTGGGCAACTTGGTTTAATGAAATGAGCTCTGAATATACAAATCAACACAAAGAACGAAGGCTATCTTAGGCACGGGAACCGATATCACGATCCTGGCTTATTACTGGCATGATCTCAGGAAGGAGGGAAAAACTATTCACCAATCAGCAATATGGAGAGGGAAGAGCGTTTGGATGA
>JAHWFO010020423.1:112246-133039 GCA_023313115.1 Rhysida immarginata
TTCCAACAAGAACACTCCTTCCTTTTTGGGGGGGGGGGGGGAGGCAAATTATTGGGTGGACCCTTCGAGCGGACCTAAACTTTTGCAACGCACTGTAGATCTATGGATGCTATGAAATTCTCTCTTGCTTATAACAAATGGAAGAGAGTACGCAAATAAACAGGAAATAGAAAGTCGTAAATTGTATACTTTTCTTTTTTCCTTCGAATAACTGTGATAATTATATTTGCTTCACTTGAGTAACCAATATTTGGGATAAAATTGTAAGCACTTTTTATAAAAAATATTTTATACAAAAGCAGCTCTATTTTCCTGTTCTAACTATATTTACGATTAATCGTACGATAATCACAACTTCAAAAAAAAGTTCAAAAGATATTATCATCAAAGGTGTATATGGAATAACCTTAAACTCCTATATTTCCAAAGTAATTTTAAACTTAAATCTCGCTGCCATCTAAGCCAATAAAAAATTTTCCAGGATATGCAAGGATTTAACTTGAAAATATTACATGGTTCAGGATTCATTAATGAAAATTGAACTAAATTTTAGTGGCGAAATGGTACATTTGCACAGGCCTACCACCAGGTCATGAAACGGAATCAAAAAAGAATTTTTTTTCTGTTGGTAGGGATGGGTCCTTAATACCTTAATTACTCCAAAATTGCTCTTCACAGCAAAACAATTTCGTTTCAAAAAAAAGTTCATCTCAATGAGAGGAGGCCGTTCATGTCGTTTTTATTGTGTTTGGGTCGATTGCTTCTCCATTTCTTCATTTTAGAAAAAAAATTAATTTCTTAATAAAGGCTTAGCCCATTTCCATGAAAAATACGTCAGTGCATTGTGGATCCCTCTTAGTACGAATTAATTTTTTATATATTAAAAAAAATTATCAGGGATGGGGGGAGGGGACATTAATAACTCCAAAACGGCTCATCAGAGCCAAACAAGTCATTTACAAAAAAAAAAAAAAAATCTCCTTAATAAGAGGAGTCCGTACATGTCGAGTTTGAGTTTCGTTTGCTGGTTTGAATGCTACAGCGATTTTTTAATTTTTAGAAAAAAATAAATATCTCTAAAAAGGCTTTACCCAATTAACATAAACAACACGCCAAGGCACAATTTAAGCTACCCTCTAATTATATGTAATTTTTATTGGTTCCGCTATTTGCCGTTTCGGGGGCACAAAATTGGCCACATAGATACAGATGGATTTTTTTTTATTTTTTTATTTTTTCAAAATGTCAACATGAGATTTTAAGTCGATTTCAGAAAAAAAAAATTTTTTTTGAGTGATGGCCCAAAAATACATTACATCGCGAATGAGATTATCATCAACAGATGGCATATATAGTTGTATGACTTCCTATACCCACAATTCAGTGAGCTTTCTTTTGAGTTCATTCCACTTATATAAACGTAGTGACAAATTTAGTTTACCTTAATTCTTATGTTCTTCTGCATACGAAACCTTAAATCATAGTATTCAAGGTTAGTGACTACAATCATTATTCAACTTCAAAATTTACGGATTCATAAAGTGAGTTTTTATGGAATGCTACCTGATGTTTAACACATCGTCGCTGATGAAGCTTATTTCAACCTAAAAGGCTATTCATGAATGACATCATACAACTGTTCTCCTTATTATTAATAACTTCACTCCTTTGAAAGATATAATAATTATAGGATGGCAAAGGTAGTGGAAGGAGAGCAAATAGGTCATGAGTGAACGGTATGAGCTTTAAATAATTTTTATATTAAACAACATTGCTTCATCAGTTTAAGATACAGGTGCAGTCTATTTATTGATGCTGAAATCCCTTACGAATAATTAAATCGTTTTGAAAAGGTTGCTATTTAAATTAAAGAAAAAAACAAACAAACAAAAATCAGAATAGAATGTAACGATATTAATTGAAATTAGATTATGTAATTATTATTTTTTTTCTTTCTACAGAAAATATTATTAAATTCGACGAAGTATCATCCAAAATCTAGTGAAAACTTTCAGTAGTAATTCTGTATACCATGGAAGATGACCAGAAAGACGTTTTAAAGCAATATAATGTTTTAAACGATTTGTTTATGATCATAAATCAGCTGATTTCTGGTGCCTCGTCTATTACTGAAAACATAATGGATAACATTTTACAATATAAAATACAATCTCATCCCGACCGACCAGTTATTTACATAGTTTACGAAAATTGGCCAAGAATTGAAGTTAAAGATGAATTTACGAATTCCATCATAGAAGGAAGTGACGAAAATTTCTTTTACAAAGAATCTTCGTCAGAACTCTCAAGAATGCTTAATGGATGCAGCTCAACATGGAATAATGTAAAGACCAAACGCTTACGATCAAAGAGAACGAAATGTTTAGACCAACATTCGAGCTTGTTGGAGGAAAACATAATTGAAGTTTCTCCCATTAGAACTAATGTTGTTAAGACTTCAACAATTTCAGAGAACAACTCTATGATGGAGATGAGTTTCCTTTTAGGAGGAGTGCACTACGAGTGTGATTATTGCGAGAAATCATTTCTTGGATTTGACCAGAAATTAAAACACGAACGGATCCATTTAGAGAAAGTTTTGTACCCGTGTAAATATTGCGCTAAATGTTTTAACAATTTGAGTAATAAAATACGCCATGAAAAATTGCATTTAGGGGAGAGGCCTTATAAGTGTGGTTACTGCAATAAAGGTTTTGCTCGACTCTATGAAAAGACAACTCACGAACGGATTCATTCGGGAGAACGACCTTACAGCTGTGATTACTGTGACAAAACGTTCATCCGGTCTCGAGAGAGAAACATTCACCAACGAGAACATACCGGAGAAAGACCTTACACGTGTGATTTTTGTGACGAAACTTTCTCTAATGCTTGCAAGAAAAGAAAACATGTACAAATGCATAAAATATTTCCCAGTTGAAGAACCAAAATAGGTATCATTTTATATTTTGAAGTCGGCAAACTCGAGAATGTGGGAGGGGGATTAATTAATTAATTTATTTATTTTTTGTTATTTTTATTAACCAGAAAGTTTTATGTTACACAATTTATCGTCAGTCGAATAAAATGATACTGAGTGGCTATATGTAACTTTAGTGGTTTCTATCTCTTTGAAAGGATATTTTTAAACATTTCTTATTTATTTCGTTTTGTGAAAATTCGTTGGCTTTGCTGATTTACATGTATCCAAGTTAAATTACAAATTTTAGAATACTATTCTTACATAAAGCAATCTAACTAGAAACGCATGAAAAAATTAAAGTTTAGAAATTCAGCAAAATATGTGATGGTAAGATTATCAGCAATGTCTTCTTAAAACTCGAAACTGTTTCCCTGAACTGCTGTAAGAGCCTGAAGATAAAAAAAATATCCATACTCCTTTTCTTCCACATTTTATTAAGCAGGGTGAACCACAATTCGGAGCCATCTGCAACGTAAGGCGCTCCTTTTGGTAGGGGAACTACAACTCCAAGACAAAAGTTTAGCAATGAGATTAATTCTAATCTCCATCAAACACAAAGTTCAAATTATACAGAAAAAAAGAAATATGATTATTTTATAAACATTATATCGATGAAGGAAACATTATTACTTCTCAATGCATTATTTACAACACTATTGACTTATCGGTTTGTTTGTTTTTTAATATTTATCAGTGTCACACTGAGACAAAAGTTTAGCAAGGTTTAAATCTTGAGACAAAAATTTAGCAATTTGTATAAAAAAAGTTGATCATAAGTGTCCAATTGGTCACACTATTTTTATTTTTTAGAACTGCCTGTATTCTACGTGGCATTGATTCAACCAGTATTTTACACTCCTCTGCTGAGATATCCACACAGGCATTCATGGCAGCTTCTTTTAGAGACATCAGAGATGTTAGATTGTTTTTCTTATCTTTTTTTTTTTTCATCGTTCTCCAAATCGAAAATTTTTTCTTCTTATAACTTTCTAATATTGGGATTTCCTTGTACCTAATACAAGGTTGGATGCATGCGATGGTTTTTTTCTACCCTCCAACAGCTAACAGAAACCGAAAGTTTTTTGTAGGCTTGGCGCAAAGGATGCAATAGAGCTTCTTCACTACGCGTCATTGAGCGTCATTGTGATGTCATCGACGCGACGCCGCCATATTGGATAACAAGCAAACAGGTACTCGCTTTCTTCGCTATCAGTTCGCTACTCGCACACGCTCTGAAATTCATTATACAATGTCTTTTTTGCTGCATCTTAGGATGTTCTAATTTCTAGAGATACATTAAAATATTTTTTACAGAATACCTGTAGTTCAGAGGCACTAAGATAAGCTAATCTTCGAAATAACACAGAGGAGAAAAAGAGCTTGGCTCGCCGCGATTAAAGAGTTATACTCCACAACTGCGACAGTATAAAATACTGGCGTGTCTACTCCAATCATTTCTTAGAATGAAATTCAATCTGGATACTACGAGGGTGGGCTGAAAAGTAATGCCTCCATGGCTGTAACTTTATTTTTTAACCGATTTTCAAAATTCTTTTTGTATCTGATACTCACATTTCTCCTCTATGTAATGCACTATTCACTTTTCGACATAGTCCCCATCCCTTTCCACGCATTGTACCAACGCGTGACTAGTCAGGTGAACCCGTCGGAGAGGAATTCCGGGGTTGTCGTCGACACGAGGATTGAATGGCAGCTTTGGATCCTCTTCTGCAGCACGATAACGCTCGTCCGCACACGATCGCCACACATCAGAGGGGGTTGCAGCGCCTACAGTTCAAAGATGAAAAACTGCAGTTCAAAAATGAAAGACTTTGCACCTTGCGACTTTCAACCACTTCCCAAAGAGGAAAGAGCACCTTAAGGAGCATGAGTTGCGTTCTGACGATGAGGTGAAACCTGCCGTTCGGTCTTGGTGTCGACAACAACCCCGGAATTCCTCTCTGACGGGTTCACCCGACTAGTCACGCGTTGGTACAATGCGTGGAAAGGGATGGGGACTATGATAAAAAGTGAATAGTGCATTACATAGAGGACAAATGTGAGTATCAGATACAAAAAAAATTTTGAAAATCGGTTAAAAAATAAAAAAGTTACAGCCATGGAGGTATTACTTTTCAGCCCACCCTCGTACATACAGAAAACGCTTGTTTAAATAAATAAAAGCTGTTCGTCGTAATTTTCCCAAAGGAGTCTGGTGTATCAGAAATTGATAAAGTTCAGATTAGCGACCCCCAATTTTCTCGGCTGACATCGATCAGCCTCATCGCGTTTATGCTCTGAATCGTAACATATCTAATTAATATGTAAATGATTTATCATATTATGGAAATTATATTTTAAGAAATTTATGTAGGAAAAAAATCACGAAAATTCCATGAAGGTAGCCGAAGTTCATCGCCAGTGGTCGCCCGTTAGCCGAAGTTCATCGCCACGGAACTTTCGTGATTTTTTTTCCTGCATATATTTCTTTAAATTTAATTTCTATAACACTATAAATCATTTACATATTAATTAGATATTCTACGATAATAAATTCAGAGCATAAACGCGACGGGGCTGGTCGATGTTAGCCGAGAAAATTAGGGGATGCTGCGCTGAACTTTTATCCTGAAATTTTACTTTCGGTGTCTCATTTATTACATACCTTGCTATAAACGAGTGTATTAACGTTAATTTGTTTGTAGCCGACTTCGAGGACCCAAACACGCAAAAAATTCTTGTATGCATTGAGTGATTTGTTTGCCTGTGATCCGGCTGTGCTTGTGGACGACGTAGCTTGAATTTAAGATGAGATCCAACGAGGCAAACTTCTTTTCTCCTAAGTAAACTCCTGATTTAATAGGGTATAAGGATCAATACTATAAATATCAGCAATTTTTTGTTCATATCTCAGTTGTGCATGGATTGGGAGATTCGTGTAATATCCTATCTTGCCATAGCGACTAGCGTGTGCGAAGCGTGCTTGTTATCCAAGATGGCTGACCTAGTTCTGCGTCCTGAGTTGCTAAGCAACCTAAACCCAGAATGCCTTACGCGGTCACGTGCTGTAAAAGCTCTATGCAATTGAATGTTTCAAACGCTTCTTTTTATCGAAATATTTTCTAATGGATGAGTCATTAGTTGGTAAGTATGCATTCTCTAGAACAGATTTAGTAAGCTGTATATAGTTTTTTAAACGTGTCGGGTGGTTTTAAATTGTTTTTTAACAGATGTGTCAAAATTATTTTGAAAACGAATTTTGTTTATATTCGAGTTGAGTTATAAAAAAACTTCCACCTATTTCCGTAAACATTTTTTTTTGAGAGAAGTACTTTTAAACGTACCTATATAATAAAGTGATGGCCAAAAGTTGGCTGCTCATAGTTGCTCCTTTAGAAGTTGTATCATGATAAAGTTAATAAGGCGTATTAAAAATATATATTGAAAGTATGCCGAAAAATATTTTTACACAAAAAAATTAACATTTAACGTTGGTAAAGTGTTTTTTAATATACATTGTCTTTATAATTAAAGTTCCATTTTGACATGGCCATTAAAAAAAAACTACTGGACCAAAAGCTTTAATACTTGGTAATATTATATAAGAGGGCATGGGAAGTTCATACCCAACAAAAAAAAAAAATAGTTCACCACCATGAGGTCTATGGTGCACCAAAAGGTCACCACCAGCAAAAATAGTGCACCAAAAGGTCACCACCAGCATGAAATGGCGCTCTATGCAACATTCGTATACGAAATTAGACACGAAGACACAAGTTAACAAGTCTTTAATCGTTACTAAAATTAGTAACATGTTGAATGTGGCCTCCACCATTTACTGAAAGCAGGTTACACCTGTGTCTTCGTGTCTAATTTCGTGTCCTTCTGAACTAGTTTTTTTTGGTGGGTATGAACTTCCCATGCGCTCTTGTATAATATTACCAAGTATTATAGCTTTTGGTCCAGTAGTTTTTTTTTATGGCCATGTCAAAATGGAACTTTAATTATAAAGACCCTGTAAATTCATTAATTTAAAACACATTAATGTTTTTTTAATCATTGGAAATAAAAAAAGATTTTTGTCCACCTTTTTTCATTTTGGCCTACTGTGCATTGGACATCTTTCTTTTTTATAGCGGGTGTGAGTAAAATTTGATCCCAATTCTTTTATGCATCAAATCTTCGTTTTTGAAGAAACATTTTTCTTAATTATTTTACACCATTTTCTTGTTATGTCCCCAGCTATATGCTTACGCGTTCTGGTTATAAAATATTTCAGCACAGTAAAATTGCGCTCAGTTGTGTTTTGTGGGCGTCCACATCGTGGTCATACGTCAATTGTTCCTTCTTCTCTGAATTTTGAGAGGGTCGGGGAAACATTAGATAGGTTAATCTGCAATTCCCAAGCAATGTCCCATTGGTTCATTCCATTCTTGGATAATTAAATGACTCACTGCTTAATCTGAGTGACCAGTTGTTTTGCCTTAAGCATTCTGATTCTTAATGCTTTCACTTAGATACCAGTACCAATTATATACTACTCATCACCCTTTCAATAAATGTGAACATCTCATTAATTTGAATGTGTTATTATAAAAAAAAACAAAAACAAACAGGATTATATTCCCCATAAAACAGAAATTGTTAAACTTTTGTCTCAGGGTGACAAGGATATATAATATTTTGCAGAAAAATTGTTTCAAAATCTGGTGCTAAAAATGCATTGAGAAGTAACAATGTTATTCTTTATCAGTATGATGTTTATAAAACAATTATTATTATTTTTTTTTCTGTAAAGTTGAAGTTTATGTTTGAGAAAGATCAAAATTAATCTCATTGCTAAACTTTTGTCTTGGAGTTGTACTCAAGAGATGGGACAAAAGAGTCCCCGAAACATTTCTGTAATTGCAAACAGATGGCGCCACATTGTGCCAGTTAACTGCAAACACCTTACATGGAGATGAAAATCATTGTTGTTCACTATTCAGCAGATAGAAAGCAGTAGAGCAATGAGAACTAGCAAACTAAGCTACTCAGTCATGAAAAACATCTTTGCTTCCATGACCATCTCCCTTCGAAATATAATGGACTGTTTGAAAAGCAAAACCTGTATGAAAAATATAGATTATATCCCTTACTTAATCTATAAAAGAACTGTATGAAAAGCAAAACCTCCCATTTTAGATAATTTTTTGTTTCTCTAAAAAATAGAGTAGGCTAAAGGTCTGGACCCACTTAACTAAAGCATAGACGCTTTGGCTGAAGATAATTTCGATAGGGGATATCATTAAGGAGGGGGAGGGAGAGACTTTGGTCGTATGACCAAGACGGCTGCCATCTTGGATATGATTCCAAACTTTATAATGGGAAGGAAACCATGTGATATATGAAATGCATGGGAAATTTCCTTATAAACACAATGGCGTTGTTATTTGTTTGGCTCCCGGAAACCCCCGCATATAAAGATATTCATGGATATCGTACAGTACCAAAACCTTACGAGAAAACAAAGATTATGTCTAGTTGCCAGTTGACTCAAAGTATTTTTATCAGAAGATGTTCATTGAAGATGAGGATATGCCCAGAATTCTTTCAATAGGATTTTTCTCCGTCCCATTGTAGCAATATTAGCGAGTATCTGGACCTGCAATTTTCCAATCGTTGGATTGGCTGGCACTTGGATCACTTGAAGGTTCTGGTGTATGTAGAGAATATATTCAAATTTGAACGCCTGAAACAGAATATCACACCGACTTGTTAATGTTGATCCCAATTGAATTGGGCATCAGGTTGGATTTCACAATCAGAAACGGCAGGCAACACATTATAAACATCCTGTAGAACATGGCAGTTGCGACATTTTGTTAATTTAGAAACCAGCAGTTGTAGCCTTTGTGAGTGTGAATATTATGTCTGACCAAAAAAAAAAAGTGCATTAACTCATGAATGAGTAAACATACGTAAAAAGTAACGCCATTGTGTATGTCAGGAAATTCCACATGCATTTCATATATCACATGACCCCCTTCCCGTTTGAAAATTTGGAATTGTATCTGACGGGCATTTTGATCACATGATGAAAAGTTTTCCCCTTACCTCTAACAGGTTCCCCAATTGAAATTATTAACATTTATGTTTATTTACGTGGGCCCAACTTTTGGCCCACGCTGTACTTTCTGTACATGTAATTTTCCATTTAAAATTTCGTTTTCGACAGAATATTTTCTGAATGTAAACACTATTTTTCTTCAATTAATAATCAACTTATCTTTTTAACAAAATAAGACTGATAAAAATATTGTTGTTAATTAAGTAAATAATGCTTTGTTAATTTAAAGGAAATTTTTTTATTTTTGGTACTTACATTTATTAATAGCAGTTTTGTATAAATAAGTAAATAGTTTTGTAAAATATAAAAAATAGTATGACATTCCAAAGCTATTGCTGAGATTTTGGTTTAAAAGGCACAAAACGGTATAGATAAGTCATTTCCAGGATCAGAAATTACTTAGTCACCCACAGTTCATCCCTTATTTTGTCTGAGAGGCACTGGCCAGTAATACAAGAACCACAACCCTGTTAATTTCAGGATAAGTTAAGTCTTTAGAGAAACATCCGACTTTCTGTAAGTTTTGAGATTAAGCAATTCATGAGATCTGTACAGAGGTTGGTATATTTTCAGCGTCTATTGAGAACGATAAAAATGTCCAGATTTCGTGTCCTATGTAGATTGAGTTTTACTTCGTGTTATTCCTGAAAAGGTAAAGAACTCTTAGTTCAGTGTCAGCGTTAGTGATATAGTACAGATGATAATGGGGTATAACGGCCAATTGCTCCTCCTGAGGGTTAGAAAAATGATGGCTGCTTTTTCGAGCTGCAATAGGAAAAAAAATGTGCAAGAATATATTAAAGTTTTAAAAACAATGCTTGTTATTGGGCAATCTATGACCTTGTGAGACAAAGAAATTAGCGATGTATTGTGAAACGCGGATGGCCTCGATTGTGTGAGGAATGTGGGGTTCCTGGGGACTCCATTCGAAAGGGTTGCGCTCTGGATGCCACTGAAGTCCGAAAAAAGGATATTTCAAAGCTACATTTCGGGAACAAACAAAAAGAATTCATTTTCACTTTATAAATTCCATTCTATTTTTTTATATACTGTATACGAAATTTTCATTATCAAAACTTTGAATAGTGAGAAAACGTATGTAGCAAAATTATTTATAATTTTAAACACACAAAACTATATGCTAATAAAAAATATGCACAAAAGGAATAAATTAGACTTTTGAGTGTGTAACTGACTATAAAAGAGTGAATCCAATTTGGGTCAACGAAGGCGCTGGCGTTCCAGCAGCCAATTATGCTCCAAAGATTTTCACAATTCATTTAAGCCTGGGGAACATGTTGGTCATTTTACGCCCGAATGAAGAGACTATTCATCAGCCGAACTCTGAGGTCGACCATGAAAAGCACAAATCACCGACGACTGCAGAAAAAGGCTTGACAATAGAGCTTGATTATAATATTAATACTGTCAGGGATACGATGCTAATCTGCAGTAAATGGGGTCGTCCCTTGCAGTAATTGCTCATAGATGATCTTGACTTTGCCTTTTTCGAATACATCTCGTATTCTCGACTGGAGTCTATAGTCCGAAATGAGAGTCCGACAGCTTTTATTACTAATCACCGTATCTGACTTGCTTCCAGCTACCAGTAGGTCTCTATTATATTGATTCCAGTAAACCATGCTGCTGCAACATCGGTTAAATCCAATGCAACACAATAAACGTAGCAAAAAATTGGAGCTGCCTGAAAACTTTCGCTTTTATTCCAATGTACAATATATGCATTCTACTATGTTAATATACAGGGTGTTTTAAAATTATGTACAATAAATTTAGTGACATATTCTTCAGGTCAAGAGAAGACGAAAATGTTCTATAGCACTTTGTCTGGAAACGATTTATTTACGCGATACAGCCAACTAAACCCGTGGCTCCAAATTACAGGAATTGTTCAAAGTGCCCGCCGCCAGCTCGCACGCACGCTTCGGCTCCTTGCATGAGCGATGTCATGGAAGAGTTCGTCGCCAGCATTACGAACGGTTTGGCATGCATTTTCAATTCGTTGTCGCAGATCCATAATGTTAGGAACTTCTGTGCTGTAGACGATCGTTTTCACATGACCCCACAGAAAAAAGTCCAAGGGATTAAGGTCGGGTGATCTTGCAGGCCAGGCTACCGGTCCACCTCGACCTATCCACCGATTCGTGTATGCAGCATTAAGGTGTGCTCGCACAACATGGCTGAAATGTGCTGGAGCGCCATCATGCATGAACTACATGTTAGATCTTATCAAAAGAGGAACATCTTCCAGTAAATCTGGCAATGCATTCTGCAGAAACAAAAGACACGTTCGCCCAGTCAATCATGGCGGCAACACATAAGGGCCAATCAAGTTATTTCAGACAATTCCACACCAAATGTTCACGGAGAAACGCTCTTGATGCGCTCGAGCTCTGGTAACATGCGGGTTAGCATCTGCCCAATGGTGCTGGTTGTGAGAATTTACGATTCTTGTCCGGGTGAAGGTTGCTTCGTCCGTGAAAAGTATCTGGCTCAGACAACTAGGGTCTGCAGCATGACGACGTTGTATCCATTGGCAAATCGTTGTCGGTGTGGATAGTCCGTTGGGTTCAGTGCCTGAACCAGTTGCAGGTGGTATGAATTCAAAAGCTGACGGTGAAGAATGCGCCAAACAGATGAGTGCGGAATGTATACCATGGAAGAAATACGAGGGGTGCTTGTCTGTGGTTCATCATGTATGATGTCAATTATCACATCCTCCTCATCCGGAGAATGTGCTACAGGCCGCCGTTGTCCTGTTTGACGGCCAAAGGAACCACGCTCCCTCAAATGTCTGTCGACAGGTACAAATGTTCGGTTATTTGGCAAACGTCTATTCGGAAAGCGTTCTTGGTAGAGTCTTCTTGCTTCCACAGCATTTCCGTCCGCAAGACCATACATTAGGTGCATATCAGTGTATTCTGCACTGGAATACGTGTACATGACTTTTTTTTACGTAAATCGTAATGCGTATGTCAAAGCACGCAAACGTTCTGAAATTGATATTCCAAGTGGATGTACAGTAGTGAAACTACAGTAATGGAAACAACCGTACACAACTAATGGAACAACTCTAAAGTAGGTTTAAATGGAACAAACCACTCAACCTAGTGTTGGGTCGAAACGCTGGAACTGCTAAAACATCGTCCGCTAACTACCGTGCTTCCCTATTGTATGATATTGGATTACTCGCAAACAAATCGTTTCCAGACAAAGTGCTATAGAACATTTTCGTCTTCTTTTGACCTGAAGAATATGTCACTAAATTTATTGTACATAATTTTGAAACACCCTGTATTTATGAATATAATACGCGAATTTGCTGTCTACGTCATACATGACTTAAGTTTTGGAGTTTATTATATCCCAAAATAACACTATTTTACAGAAGCGTGAAATTTCCCGTTCCTTCAGTTTCAATTTCACGAAAAATTTAATCAACCTATTGGTTACGTAATTTTGCAGCATGGTAAATCGAAGTTGGTTTGAAGATAGGACGAGATATAGAGCATTAAATTTTTTTGATCAGGAGAGAGAGCGATTCAAAATTTATTAGTCTATTAAGGTAATAGCAGTTAAAAAATACATAAAGAAAAATAATCTTTCTATAATGAATTTAAGCAACTTCGTAAAAGAATTTAAATAGATTTACTTTCATAGGTAGAGACAAATTCCATTCCGTTGGCATCTTTGTTGGTTGATAAAACATGGATCTCTTTGGCTAGGCTTTCATTTACTTTCTGAAAAAGAAGAACAACTGAATTTATTCATACACTCTTGTGAACAGGATGATATTTCAATACATAAAAAGCATGAAGCCTCCATCTTAACGTTTCTCATTCGGAGTTGTATCATTAAGAACATAAATTTTGTCTGGACTTCTAACATTATTACATATGTACAATATTATTAACAATGAAAGATTTGTATATGTGACGATTCATTCAGCCTGCCTAGTGCAGCGAAAGCATGCGCTTATTTAGTTTTCTTTCAGCAAATTAAATCAATTCGAGCATTTAAATAGAATAGTCAATTTTCGAATGCATACCTGTAAAGATAGACAAGTCTCGTGGTCATTATACGTGACATTTCCAGTAATGAGGCTCTCGTTGACATCATCAGGCAACTGGTCGAAGAGCTGACTTTTGGTGTAATCTGCCAATGAATTTAATGAACAATCATTAAGACCGTAGAAGAATGGAGAGGGATAGAAGAGAGTTGGGCAACAAGTATTTTTATTTTTTATTAGTAAAACAAACTTAACCGCTGGTCATGTCAAGCGGTAAGGCCGTGTCTCGAGATGAGCATTTAGTGCCCACATTACTCTTGGTTAACCAATTGGCCATAGCAGTAAAACCAGCGTTGATGGCTAGGACGGGGAAGAAGTCCTTATTGTCATTTGTCTGTAAATAGATATGTACATAAACTATAGATTACTATAATATTCCAAGTAAAACTCTAGGCAATTGCTCGACTGACTGTTCACCTGTTTGGCCAAGTCTAAAAGTTTGTTGACAGCTTTGACGTAGTCGCTGTTGGCCATGGTGATATCTTCACCAGAAACAACTAGCCTATGAAAGGGAGAAGGCTTGAAGAATTGTAAAAAAAAACAAAAAACAAATATGAGCCGAAATAAATTAGAAATGAAACTTTTTTGTATGCCGTACCCATTTAACGTATTGACCTTGTGTGTGTAGAAATCGTTGTCACGAGCGATGCTGAAAAGAGTAATTAATGGTATTTAGAATCTTATTTTTGTGATGCCATTCTCCTATGAAAATTTAGTACTTTTACAGAATAATTATAAAGTGTAAAAATTAAGTTCGTGGACTCGGCGCATAGTGTCAATCGCGAAGGGTTGCCTAACTTGACGTCTTATAAGTTCCTCTCTCATTCTAGTGAGTTTGTTGCGTGCGTACAGAATAAACAGAATTACGTAAAGACAGTTGAATGCGAACGACGGAACTCCAGAATGTCACATTTGAGCAATGGACAAACGTGAAGTTCTGCCAACAAAATTAGGCAAATCAGTCAGTGAAACCTTTCAGATGATTAAATAGCGCAGCAAGAATTGCTGTTGCTACATGTCAACGTTTTTGCACATCGGTCAGTGTTCATCCCAGCAACAAGTCGTCACTCTCCATATTCACTTGATTTCGTACCTTGCGATTTCTTTCTCTTAACCCGCCTGAAAGAAAAGCTTCGTGGGCATAGTTTTCAGTCGGCTGAGGAGATAGTCGCTATAGTGATATTTCTGCCAATGCCTTTCAGAGTCGTTTACAGCAGTTATATTAACGTTGGTAGATGTGCAAAGCGGCCAACGGCGACTATTTTGAGGGTTTGTGAAGATACTGCCATATGGTACGACAAAAACAACAGTCCACAAACTTAATGACTGTAATGTATAACATTTATTATATAATATTTATATTGGTGTGATTGATGTCGAGGATGGTCAGAAATGATTACTGGTTTGACTATTTCTAATGAAGTGTGTTAACACAGAACTAACGCCGTATATCCCAAATGTTTTTCTTAAAAAAGAAAATTTGTCTTTCTTTGAACTACGAGGGCATATTGAAAAGTAATGCCTCCATGGCTGTAACTTTGTTATTTTTTAACCGATTTTCAAAATTCTTTATGTATCTGATACTTACATTTGTACTCTATGTAATGCACTATTCACTTTACGACATAGTCCCCATTCCTTTCCATGCATTACACCAACGCGTGGACTAGTTGGGTGAACCCGTCGACACGAGGATTGAATGGCAGCTTTGGATCCTCTTCTGCAGCACGATAACGCCCGTCCGCACACGATCGCCACATCAGAGGGGGTTGCAGCGCCTACAGTTCAAAGATGAAAAACTGCAGTTCAAAAATGAAAGACTTTGCACCTTGCGACTTTCACCACTTCCCAAAGAGGAAAGAGCACCTTAAGGGCCATGAGTTGCGTTCTGACGACGAGGTGAAACTTGCCGTTCGGTCCTGGTGTCGACAACAATCCCGGAATTCCTCTCCGACGGGTTCACCCGACTAGTCACGCGTTGATACAATGCGTGGAAAGGGATGGGGACTATGTCAAAAAGTGAATAGTGCAATACATTGAGGAGAAATGTGAGTATCAGATACAAAAAGAATTTTGAAAATCGGTTAAAAAATAAAAAAGGTACAGCCATGGAGGCATTACTTTTCAATATGCCCTCGTATATTAAAAAAAAATAACAAAAATAACGTAGAAATAAAGTTAATGATAATGCATTTCTTACAAGACGGGTACGACCCTTGCTCCTCCCATTTCGATGAAGGTGACATAAGACTGGAAGAGAGCGCTCTGGGCCCACGGGTATTGACCTTGCTTGAGTACAGCCGGAACCGATTCTGAAACAATTCCTTTCGGAATGACAAATATACACTTAATTAATATTTTAAGATTTGTTATTTCAAAAATTCAAGGACAATAAGCATGAAGCAAATTCTCTGTCTACATGTAAAACGTTGACCTTCTTATTCATGAATAAACACAAAGAATGAAGGATTATTTGGAATAGTGTTATATAAGAGAGTAATTCTTTCCATGAAAAAAAATTAATAAATTATTTTCTGATCTGTCGCGAAAAGGGAACTCGTTATCACCAACAACACGTTCGGAAAATGCAACGTTTTGGTCAAGGACTCATGCATAAAGCTAGAACACCCCTTCACATCTTTGCAGGAGGGTCTGTTACGGCAGCAACGGTATCACAGGGAGATTCTTCTGGATCACGTTCGTCTTTTCCGTGAAGCAGTTGGTTCATGGACGGCAATGCACGTCCACTCAGGACGAACGTGATATCGGGTGTTCTTGAAAGTGAGGATATCAAGCATTTGCAGTGGCCTGCATACTCCCCGGACCTCAACTCATAGAACATGCCTGGGTCGCGCATGGTAGATGTGTGGCACAAAGGAATCCCCCTCCCAGAACGCTGCAGGAACTGACAACTGCGTCACAGGAAGAATGGGATAAGATCCCGACTGCTCTTCTCAACAGTCTGGTGGGAAGCATGCCAAACAGATGCAATAAATGCATTGTCGTTCGAGAAGGCAATACTCACTACCAAGGGTATCACATTTCAAACCGGTGACAAACAAACAACATTTTTCTTTAGTCATTCATTGATGCTTCATGATCTTATCTTATCTTGTACAGAGGGTAGATTATTGCAGAACGATAACCTGCGGCACTTACTCCTTCAAGGGAGTTTTGCGCCATCCCAGTAACTAACGACTGCTACGAGATGACAGTAGCAGCCGGGACCGACGGCTTAACGTTCATGATGGAAGAGCTGCTGGCGGACGAACAAACCAGTGGCTATCACCAGCTTGCTGGACAACCAGCACTGGTCACTCAGCAAATGGGTCAGACCAAAGTCCCCCAACAGCTGTGCCCCAAATAGCCGTCCCACCCAGCAGTGATCCTCAAACCACTGGCTGTCACCCAGCCAGCTGCTGGCCGCGCCTGAAGTTGCTTAACTCCATCGATCAGCGAGCCAACTGACGAGACGACCAGGCCATGGCCACCCCTTTGCTTCATGATACCTCTTCTGCTTTTGCCATTATGTTCGTTTCCTTAGTTGCTCAACATTTCAGAAAATTCCCTAACATTCCCTAATCAGTGTACTACCAGCTTTCTTTATGGAGACTAAACAAAGAAGCATGGAACGATGTATGCTAAATATACACCAACTCAAATAAACGTTGCTAGAAGGCAAGAGAATGAACTATAGCCACGTTGCTGATAACCACAAAATATTAGGAAACTGGTGGATGCCAGCTGGAAAAAAAAGCTCAGGAGCGGTTCGTAGATGATATATAGGTTCGTAGATGGGCAAAATATTCTCTAATGAAAAAACGACAGACTTTTATAGCAAAATGGTAATGTTTTAATGAACCTACGCGTTTCGCATTAACTGCATCATCAGGGTAGGAAAACAACTACAATTATTCACAAACGAAGGCCTGTATTTATGGCCATACCCCACCAATAGAAAACATTTTCCATTGAGGGGGTTTACAAGAAATACCAATTGCCCAATATTCTCATTTTATTTTCCTCATTTCTTTCCTGTTACGGTTTAACAACTGAACTCACTATTATGTGCGAGGGGGAAAAGCTTCAGGTGCTTGACTTCTTTCCATTGTTGAGAGGGCAAAACTGCAGGTTCCTTACTAAAAAATTATAATTAAATTCGGTTTTCGCTAATCTATAGAAAATCTTCCAGAGCTTAACCATGCCTTTGAAATCCGTCTAACGTTCACATGTCCCTTACAAATCACGAACATGAAAGATTATAGTATACTTTTCTCTTTTTAAAATAATATGTTCAAGAAAATTTACTTTTTCGAGATTTTTCGCAAATAATTTCAATTCGGAAATACATGAAGCTTTCTCACATGAAGTTTTTGCCATTCGGCTTTTTATGTTTATCTTCTTAAAACTGGAATTAATTTGTTTTTAGTTTTTCGTTAAATCTGTAAATCGTTAAAATTAAAAAAAAAAATCCTTATTATTAAATGTTAATTTAGATTGTAAAACCTTTATTCCTGTTTGAAGAAAAAGGAAATTTGTTCCTGTAGGCGTTGCATTTCCCGTTAAAAAATTAAAAAGAAACTTGGACCTTTTCCGCTTGAAAAATCGACGCCTATCCCACCTTTAATGAATCCGTAACCTGAAAATTCTATATAGGCTAGCTCATATTGTTTGAATTCGTAGAGCCAAAAGAAAGTTTAAAAACAAAATTTTTAATTCCTTATTAGATTAGAAAGATTCTTAGAGGCATACTGCTGAAGTTAAGATTCTTAGAGGCATCAGCAGCAGCAACATGGTATTAAAAGAAAGAGCATTATAGGGATCATACATACCAATAATGGGCCTGGGATTGGCAGGATTCCAATGGAATCGCATTTTCGAAATGGACGAGGTTGTCAGAAAAAGCAAACATAAGATATGCAATTTCAGAAAATGTGTTAAAAACATTTTTAACTGAGGAGGCAAATTCTTGCTCTTGAGTTCAATCAACTGAGTATCAGACAGGATATAATTGCCGCAAAGACTGATACATGTATTTAGGTTTGAAGGGACCGAAACTAAAACTACTTTTAAAAGAGGAAATTAAGCAGATCACTGGTCTCGTGACACTGTTTACGCTTTTTCATATGCTGATTTAATTAAATGAAACTTCTTAATTTTTTTTTCTCCATTTCGATTCCTAAGCGATCTTAATCATCATGTGATTAACAATTGAAATACATATTCATGGGAAAAAAAATAATCTTGCAAACATTCCAAGAAGGAGCTTTAACTGTAACGTAGAAGTAAATTCGAGAATTTAAACTCTATCTAAAGTTACTAATAAACAATAAATTCATTTATTTATTTAATTCTTTCCAAATTTACGCCTATTTTATTTCTCAATGAAATACAATTTTCGAGTGATTGAGTTATTGCGCGACCACCGAGAGAGAAGGCCTACGCATTGAAACTTAATACATTGTTACATCATCATAGATAGTGCAAATTCAGAGCTTATTAGGAGCTTTAGCAAAAAAGCTACTTATAAGAATGCGCCCTTGGTCTGTACGTTTATCCGTCCGTCCGCCGTTTGCCGTTTGCACGATAACTTAAAAACGGATTAACTTTTTCAAATTCTGTTTTCAGAAATATGACCATCAAAGTCTTATCTTTTCTTAGCTCGGCCGTATCAACTTTCAGAATTTTTCGTGGACCCCTTCAAATCGTGCTAAAGCAGTGACTGTAAAGAATACCAAGTTAATGGCACGTCATACAACAATCGATATATCGAGAATGAATATATTGTTACCTTCTGTTCATCTTTTAGGCATTATTGACATCGGCACGCGCACGTGAAATCGCTTTGTCGACGCACGATTGCTCAAGTGCTCATAAATTATATCTTTAATTAGCGGAAAAATGGAGTTAGTTATTGGTTTTATGTTGTCCGTTCGCCCCATTCATAATTTCTACATTTTTTGAGATAGACGGTTTAAATTCGGAATGTAGCTTAGAATGGGCATGTCCACCTTCACTATTTAGTTTGGTTTTAATTGGTGCACTGGGGTCGGAATTACCAGGGCGGGATTCAGAGAGGACAAAAGATCTATGTGCTATTGAGGTGCGTAAAGGAGTGAAATTCAGTATACAGATTCCACTAGGCAAGAATAGTTATCGTGCAAACGGCCCGGCAAACGCACAGAATAAGCGTGCAGAACAAGTAGCATTTTGTTAAAGCTTCTAATTTAAAAAAAAAAAAATTTATGGAGAAAAAAAAGTAATAGATTTATTATTCTAAATTGGAAAATTGATGTGAATTTTACAGTTCATATTCATTTCGGCATATTTCATTAACTCGCGATATTTTCTTCTTATTCACTTTCGTGTCGAGTTTACTGATATAAAGTGATTATGAACTAAAAGTGACTGTAACCAAATGAAATATGACAAAGTGATCTGCCCTAGGTTTTCAGCTATTGCTAGCTCTTCTTGGTGATGATAATGTTCTTATGTTTATTGTTAATTAATTTTCTAAAATATTCTTTCAAAAGAACGAAATTCGAATAAATTTTATAGCAGAATGTTTTCATCGTTGGGAACCCAGGGTGATAAAAAAGCCCTCGCAATGGCCTATGGGAGTGGGGGCTGATGAGGGGTGAAAGAAGGAGGATACGAGCCAATCAGAAGAAGATGGAGACTGAAACGGAAAGCAAAAATTTAAAGAGTGAAAAACAGAATGGTAGCGTAACATTGAGACGCCAATACCAAACAGGATTTTAACTTTCGTTTCGAAGCGAATCCATCACAAGGTAAGCAAGACAATATTATCACTGAAATAACCTGTAAGTGAAGCGAGGTTTAAGCGCATGCGTTGTCTCTTTTGTGTCGAGCTTTATCGCTAGCTTTGAAAGCTCTGTGTTAAGATATTTTCAATTCAAATATCGTTTTGGCTAAGTCTTAAATAATAATAATAAAAAAAACAACACTTAATCCCTTGCTAAAATAGATTAAAAGAACAACAACTGGTGACACTGCTAAACTGAGCATAGAGGAAGAAAAATACCCCCTCCCCCCCATCTCGAGATATAGGTTAAAAAGGAACGAGAAGCCGATAAAGGGAAAACGGAAATCGAATTCATTTTATTTAATTTTAGCATCTTGACTCAATAACATATTCATAAGAATGAGATATTTAAACATTCAGTAGTTCCATAATTGAACAGCATAGAAATACGTGCGCATGATTTTATAATTCCTCATTGACAATCGAACATTTCGATTAGAGATTAATTTCTTGTCAATACTTAATTTCTCATGAAAAAATAATATTTATTTTCATGATTACGTTATTTTTATTCTTTTTTATTAATTAATTTATTACATTATTCATCTAACCCACGCTTAAGATACAGTCTAATAAACAAGTTTTTTTTTTTTTTTTTTTTTTTTTTTAAAAAAAAATAAATATAAATAAAATTTTAACGCTCTCTCCCCCCACTCCCTTTAAAAAAAAAGAGACGAAAGGAGCCATCTCTTTTTATTTTCATTTTTCCATGGAACCATCCATTATCCCCGAGAGGTAGATAGGTTAGGATTTACCCCCACTAAATCCCTTCCATTATAAAAAGT
>JAHWFO010020423.1:141724-161933 GCA_023313115.1 Rhysida immarginata
GAAAAAAAAATGAAAAATAATGAAATTAATCCCACGATGACAGTAGGCTTAAGATGAGATTAAGATGTGCCTATTAACGCTCACTACATTGTGCGTATGTTGGCCTAAAATGTGAATGATATGGATTTTCATGCACTTTTTGAGGGTAACATAATGTTTTTGAAGCTTTTTTAATCATAAATAACCGCTGCAGCGATAATCAAGAACTTATTGCAAACTTACCGTGATAAGTTTAAAAGCCGTTTTATGTGTTTTATTCATCTTTCATATTTAATTAAATTTCCTAATATGTGTTTAATTGTAAGATTTATAACTCTACTTTTGAATAAAAGGACTTCATTTGGTACATTGTGCGAGTCTTTAAAGCACACACAATTTTAAGGCCGTTTTGCAAAATTTAAAAAAAATAACTTGAATGAGTAATCTATCAATTTCTGGCAAAGATGTAATAGATATTCTGACGTGTATATTCACTTTAAAAATGCCCAGTTTAGTGAACAGTAGTTATTTTTTAAAGCACACTTGTGGGCCTTATTAGATCTACTTTATATTTTTAAGGGGGGAAGGGGGGACGTTAGAAAACAACTTTTTGTTTTTCGAGTTATTTAAGTTATCAACAAGATTGTAATGAAAATATAAAAGGGAACTGAATTGTAAAATTTCTCATTAATAACCCATACAACACAGTTACCTCCTGAGGATATCCAACAAATATCCAATATGTTCAATATTCAAGAAATGGATAATCTAAATGTTCAGAGATCATCCCTATGGACATTCTATTCATGTTTAATCAGATATTTTCGAATTACGATTCATTTAGCTTATCGTATATGAGTCACAATAAAAGCCAATTATCGTTTGAGTTGTATGCTGCATCGCAACAAAGTTTCGATATCCACATTACATTTTTTGGATTTTCTTGGATATTACATTTTGGATTACAGATATGTCTTGGATATTACATTTTGGACTTAGAAATTATTAACCAATTTTTCGACGTTATATGTTGGGGAATATAAATTCAGGAATTGTTTTTTATTAGATTCTTCAAAAGTTTATGCTCATATGACAAATTTGCATGCTTCTCATACGAATTTATGAAAGAAATTTTAAGAAAAGATAAAGGTTATAAAGAAAGAACGTTATAAATTTTTTTATCGCAAAGAAAAACAGCAATCATAACACTACATACTATGAAAATGATTGTTTTTATCTTTCTACATAGTGTAATCACCTGATTTTGGGACACAGCCGACAAAGCCCTGTGCCAAAGTGGAGAAACATGTAAAGCGGCCAACCAAAGCTTCCGAGCGCATATTTATTGTACTTCAAAGCAATTTCAGGACTCATCCACGAGGGAATATTGCCTTCATTTTCTTAGGTGGGAAAGAAATTTCATTGACAGAAACAGAAATAAAAACTCTCAAAATATTTTGTATACGAACAGTTAGTTTGCCTCAAGCTTAAAATACAGCAAACAAGATTTTTTAGTTGATGAGACTTACCTGAAGACGTATCTGTATGTAATTGGTCGTATCTCGTGATTTTGTCTGTATCTTGATCCTTCAGTAACATAAAGCCGACCAGTACATCGGACAAAACGAGATCCGCATTCTACAAGACAGAAACATAAATTTGCAAATAAGTGACATAGCTGGACATAATACAATCTGAATCTTAAAGAAGCTAAACCAAAACACTTACTCCAAATAATATCGCTAAAACATTGGCAACGTTTTTGAACACAGATTCTTCGACTCCTCCAGAACAACAATTAAGACTGCGGCACCTACAGGGAATAATGAAAAGCTTGGATTCTGTATCTTTCGACTGTCTTTTAGATAAGTACTTGGCATCATAGGCCCGGATTCACAGAAGTAGGCTATCGTTGTTACGGCATCTAACGACATTTATTCGTATTCACAAAACATATGGCAAACCGAAATGTCATTAATCAGTGTCGCTCGACGCTTCAGATGTTTGTTTTTTATTTCTGTTTGTATTACAAGAAAAGGAAATTTCATTTTCATATTCTCGAAGTCATATGATAGTTAATTTAGCGTTAAATGTAAAACGGCTAACAACTCTTTTTATGACATATAGTTAACTTGTTAATTTTATCAATGTGCGAGAAGAAATAAGGCAAGAAACTGTGGACACAATTGCCAGCTAAACTTCGAAACGAAACCATAAATCCACAAAAATAACTTTAATGCCTCAGATGTACATTTCGGGGGCTCACTGATGAAGGAGGTGTAGCCCCCAAATGTACATCAGAGGCATTAAAATTATTTTTGTGGATTTGTGGTTTCGTGCCTTCGTTTAGTTTACCAATGTTGTTAGTGTAGAATCATAAATAACAATCCTTTTAAAACCGGGTCAGAGATTCTACCGGGTGTTCAATTTATCTGAAGACATTGAAATATCTCGAGGCGCCATTTTTAAACGATTTTTTTACCCATTTTGATTTTTGTCGATTACAGCGCCATCTGTGACCGAAATGACTCGAATCGTAGGTCAAATTGGAGTATTTTTTTTTCTGGAGAATCAGAATTTGCAATAAAAAATGGGGGTTCACATTTAAACTTTTTAACTCCTCCCTCCCCCACCTCCAGGGGGTGGGGGGTCGAGTTTGGTATCATTAGATGTCCCCCTTCGATACGAACATTTTTCATTCCACACTTTTTTGATCCGATGTGTGGTTCTCGAGATATTTCAATGTCTAAAGATAAATTGAACACCCTGTATAACCAATGCCTAAACCAGGGCTGTCCAAGATTTTTGTCCGCGGGCAGCGCCCGTGCACACGGGTAATTTTCCTCCCCCTCCCCCCATTGCACATTACGTTAATCAGTTCCTTAAAGTCGAGTTGTTAATTATCAATTCGACACTGTAAAAAAAAAAACGAGGCACTTTACCATTTTATTTCCTTCGTTTTAATGTGACAATTTTCTCGATGTCAGATACAATTGTATTTTCTTTTTCCCGATAGGACACGATTGCATATTAAGCATTTAGAATCCGATCTGTGAACAATGAAAAAAGAAAGAGATTCTCCCACTCCGGTTTAAATACTGGTTCAGTGATTTTATGCTTTTTCGGAATGTGCGCCATGTTATGCGAGACGAAAAACAAGCAAGTATCAGTAACAAAAGAAATGATGCCTCATTTAACGGAATCGCTCCCTAAAGTCTGGCAGCACTGCATAGGAAAAACTATACCCACTCCCCTCCTGAGTTTTAGACTATCTTCTCAGCTTTGCCCGCGAGCTTTTTATCTTGCACGCGGGCGACGTGCACGATTTGGAAGGCCCTGGCCTAAACAGATATGCCAATCACAGATATTCTGAAGTTGTGAAGAATAACTATAAAAATACAGGGTGATTCAAAATGATGTCTGGCATTTCAAAGTTTTATTATGCATTTATTTTATAACATAAACTAACCAGACCGGGATTAAAATGCAGGAAAACTCAAATATTTTTAACCTACCCGCAAGTGGGGGCTGTGGTGGCGCTAGTTGTCGCGATAAAAGTAAAGATGGCGGCTGTGAATGAAAAGGCATATTGCGTTTTGGAGTATGCAAAAACAAACTCTATAATTTTAGTCCAGCGGGCATTTCGTAGGCAATTTCAAAAATATTGTCCTACTGACAAAAGCATCCGTAAATGGTATGATCAATTTCTGGAAACTGGATGTCTTTGTAAACGCAAAAGCAGGGACTAGTAACAGCAGACATGCTGAAAGGAGTTTGGGATGAGATTGACTGTCGTCTTGACATTGTTCGGGTGACTCGAGGGAGTCATATAGGACATTTGTAATGCTAGAATAAAAAAATATTTGAGTTTTCCTGCATTTTGAACCCGGTCTGGTTAGTTTGTTATAAAATAAATGCATAGTAAAATTTTGAAATACCGGACATCATTTTGAATCACCCTGACTATTCCATGTCATAGAATATAAGGGGGAACTTTACCTTTTTTCCCATACATAAGAATATTTGGTGTTTCTTTTATACCCAAGCAAGTAGAAGGTGATGACTAAAGCAATTATCATAAAAGTAAACAGACTCCAACGGACCACTACGAGCACTAAGATAAATGAAAGAAGATTGGCTAAATCAGATGAATAATTAACCATTTCAATTACCAATTCAGATCGGAAATTCTTATTTAACCTTTCAAAACGATGGCCTCGTATTCACCACAGTTTATTACTTCTCCGAATGCTTGAAATGTTCCATAAATGTCAACTGCCATCCTCATCAAACTTAAAACCAACCGAAATGCGATTGCGGTCGGCACCAATCTCCTTGAAACTGCATCCATAATTCTCCCTGCAATCAAATATGGATATTATTTTCATTTTAATCTAGATTTATTGCGATGGCTTAGAAGCCAATCTAGATTTCTGAAGATGTGCGTGTTTCCTGTAATTGATAAGAATGTTACAATAGGAAACTGTTATATACCGTTTCAAAAATAGTGGGTATTATTTCAGGAATGAACTACTCATATTTAAACAACACAAACATTTTATTACAGCATATCCGGAAATGCATGGTCCCCGAGTTATGGCCTTCAAAACAATGAAATTCAGTGTAAATGTTCTTTTGTATTCTGTGAACATGGGAAATCGCACTTCATGCTGTCGAAATGGGACGATCAAGATCTACAGGGTGTCCCGTAAGTTTTCATACATAGGAAAAATAAACATTTTTTAATGAAACTCGCTTTTATTTATATACTATGCTCTATATGACTACCATTGTTTTGAAAACACATTTCGACGCGTCTCCTCCATTGCTGAAGAAATCGTTTAAATGTTTTCTGATCTGGAGATCTTCGTTTTGAGTATTTCTCTTCATAAAAACGACGAGCCTGCACAGTATTGCTGTCCGCCTTACCATGCATGAAGTGCACATCTGCTACAACTTACAGCTTTTGATTTGAGTATATGTCGCACAGTACAACGCAATTATCTCCTGCGACTATCTGAAGGATTAAAGAAAACTTCCGGTAAATATCACTGTTTTGAAGCCCATAACTCGGAAACCATATATTTTCAGACCCACCTTTAATAAACGCTTATTGTCTACATATGGAGAGTTTATTCCTGAAATAATATCCACTATTTTTGAAACACCCTTTAGAGCTGAAAAACTGTAAAGAATAAAAAAATTATAGTTAAGATATATGGGAGAGAAAAAAAATGAATACACACTTTAAAAATGTCATAGAAAATTTATTTTTCCATCTACGAGGTTAAATTTCTGGGAAAAGAAAGACTACTGTCACGTGCAGAATGTGTGCGCGCAGTGGAAATAGTAAAACACGGTGGTAGGATTAAATAAAATGTCGGATAACAGTTTAATGAACTTAATGTAAATTATACAAATGGCATTCGTTACAGTAAATAGCCGGCGTTGCCAATGTCTATTAGAGAAAAATTATTTAAATCTTTAATTGCTTAATAGTGAAAACCTTCTTCTTCTTCATCTTCAGCTTTTCCCACTTCTATGTGGGGTCGCTGTTTTTGATGAGATTTCTCAATGTCCTCTGTCCACTCCCTTCTGAGTCCCTTTGATTTCAAATCTTCGTCCACAATATCTTGCCACCTTCTCTTGGGTCGTCCTCTTTTTCTCCTTTCCTCCACTTTCATGTTCATAGCTCTTTTGCCAGTGTAGTCCTCGTCTCTTCTCATTACATGGCCATCTCAGTCTATTTTCTTCTCCTTTCCTCCATCTCAGTCTATTTTCTTGGATTTTGTTTTCAATATCTGTAACCTTCACTGTCCCTCGGATGCGCTCATTTCTAATCCTGTCTAATCGTGTCACTCCGCACATCCATCTCAACATTCTCATTTCTGCCACCTTCATTCTTTGTATATTGGACTTTTTTTAGAGAGAGTGTTTCCATTCCATAGAGCATTGCAGGTCTCACCACTATCCTGTAAACTTTGCCCTTTAGACGCACAGGGATCTTCTTATCGCAGAGGACTCCAGAGACTTCTTTCCATTTTTTCCAACCTGTCTGTATTCTGCTGGTCACTTCCCTTCCGTCTCACTCCATTCATCAATTGTCGAACCAAGGTATCTGAAGTGGTCAGTTTTCCTGATTGCTGTCTCCATCAGTTTCAGCTCCTCGTTTTTCTGGGCCTCTATGTTGCAGGCCATATATTCTGTCTTGCTTCTGCTGATTTTCAGTCCCCTGTCTTCCAGAGCTTTCCTCCAATTCTCTAGCTTTTCTTCGGCTTTTGCTCTAGATCTTGCACATAAAACTATATCATCCGCATTGGACGGTGTGCCCTACACAGTCCAGTGGGTAGAATATCAGCTTGTCATTCACTGGTTGAGTGATGGTCTGAGTTCGATACTCTGCGATTCTACGGCCCACATTTAAACTCCGCCCAGGGCACCGTATGGCGAACTGGCCAGTCCCAAGCCTGGATAAAGGAGGAGGGTTAGCGTCAGGAAGGGCATGGCTGCGTTCGTTTATTGAGCGCTTAGCGAGCGCTCAGAGGGCACTCAGTACAAATTCGTTCGTAAATTCTTCGCTCACCAAAATGTTGGCGAGCGTAAAATCTCGCTCTTCGAGAGCGCTCGCGAGCTAACTGAGCGAAGTTTATCCTCGCTCAGTTCGCTCTCGACAGAGAAGATCACGAAAACAAGATGGCAGCTGAAAGCAAAGATCAGAAATAAATATAAAAGAAATTAGTGTTTCTTTAACTTTAACTGACGGCAATTTCATTTTTTTATTCATTTTTATATTCTATCAAATAAATATAAAAGAAATTAGTGTTTCTATATCAAGACCCTTTATTTCTTAGATTATAGATATCAAAAGAGGGGAAGAACAGATAATTTTCGGCAATTTTTTTTGTTTGTACAATTTTCATTTTTAAAAATAAAGGGTGTAAATTGGAATATATTTTATGTATGTAAAAATTATAAAGAGGTTTCTTGATTTTAACTGCACAAACGCACAAAAAATCTTTTTTATTCATCTTCAGGAAATAAAAACGAATACGCAAAAGCAATCGCTTCGGAAATAAGTTTCTTGTTGACAGCCATGTTGCCTGAGCGCTAATGACAAAGACCCTTGAAATCGTCAAAATCGTTCGTAAACTACAGCAGCGCCCCCCATGAGCTAAGTGAGCGCTCATGTAGAGCTCGCTTTTGCTTCGTTCAATAAACGAACGCAGCTCATCCGGCTGTAAAACACCCTGCCAAGCCTTCATGATGAGTGGTATCCATGGCTCAGAAAATGCTTAATAGTTTAAATGAAAAGCATAATTTACCCCTTTACATAAAAAAAAACTGGTCCTTACAAAAAAATAAAAGATAAATAATTATATAAACTGGCCAGCACGCCTGGCACATGCCAGGATCTTCGAAACTCTTTCTAGCTGAAAGATAAGTATTCATCACAGGGTTGCTTATCACCGTCCTGATTTCGGACCTTTCCGGGAAAACGGCGACGCTATGCGTTTATTTTGATTGATAACAAAACCTGCTTATTACCAGAATCCAAATGGCTATATATTACTCTCAAGTCCGTAGACATGTATGCAGAAAGCCCCTAGGGCATTATATAAAGATACATATGGTCATCGGACTTTTCCAATGTTTGCCTATGCTCCAATTCGAGCGTCGGTACCCTATCTGCAATAACTATCGCTCGTAGGCAATTTGCACAGAGTATCGATCCTAATATGAAACAACGCACTCTCAAATTTATAACCTTGTTTGCCTGAGCGCCATGAAATTCAAGGAAATTGTACTCACTGTTGCTGGAGTCTAAATAAACCTTGTCTAGGTCTGCACGAAATCTCGCTCCTGCTTTCCACCTTGTCTAGGTCTGCACGCATGAAACTTTTCAAAGGGCGCCTCACCAAGACGCAACTGCTCGGCTTTGTCGGGATTCACAGAAACCAAAGACACAATATCGGATGTAGTGGTGGGCGATTCCCGATTCCGAATATCGATTACTCAATTCCTGAGTGGAATCGATTGCAGCTGTGTCAAAAACCGATTCTCTTGAAAGCGTTGATGTCACCTTCACTAACAGATTCCAGGAAACCCTTTCAGAATCGATTCCATTTTTCACGGAATCTCCCACCACTAATCGGATGCCTTTGGACAACAGACGTCGCTAGACTTCTCCACCGCTAATTCGGGACTTTTCCTTTCAGAATCGCGGTCCGAGATCGCCAGCTGCTGAGCTCCTCCGTCGCTTTTCCGACACTTATCTAAACGCCTTTCCTGACATGCATTTGCAACGGAGCCTTGTTTGCTCGCGTCCGTATGTTCTAAATTCTTCAAACCCTCTGACTTCACTTCCTTTTTCTTCCTTGATTTCCGCTTGTCCTCGTTACCATTACTAATCTTTAAATGTCTCTTTGTCTTCTCAAAAGATGGAGCCTCCATCTCTTGTAGTAATTGCTCTGGAGAGGAGCAATCACCTATGCTCTCGTCAACCGAATATGACAACTAAGTCCTACAGACTATCAATTGGAAAAGAATTGCAAGTGTACTTTCTGGTCAAACTGAATGTTCCAAATGGTTAAAGTAAATGTTCAAAATGGTAGCTTTCAGCATCGATACATTTCTGAGACTAATTGCATACTTCGGACCAAAGTGTCAAATGGGATTTCTACACACACACGCACGCCTCTTGAATCTCATCCTTAAGTGTGTCGACGTCACGTGTTTTATGACGGTACACCTGGTTTTGAGGGTCGTACCCATGGAGGGGGGATGAGGGAGCTACAGCCCCCTCCCCTGAAATTGGCCACCAGGTCAACTAAATCTTACAAACATGGGGGACCCCCTCCATATGCTGGATTGGGCCACCCCCCGAAAAAAATTCCGGGTACGGCCCTGCTGGTTTTAATGTGTTCCATAAGAAAAAAATCGAGGGGTGTACTATCCATTTGGTAAGCTCGCAAATCTCTATGATAGTGCGGCTGGGCGTCATATGTACTTTGCACGAATGTTAGGGAAAATGGAATCTGCAAGCATTGTTAGGTACTTATCTCCAGTCACAATGCTTTCAAAACGGAAAGGCCCAATGAGGGAACATAACATTACTTTGTCCCAGAAATTTAACCTTATAAGTAGAAAAATTAATTTTCTATGACAGTTCAAAGTGGGTATACATTTTTGACTCACTTGTATTATAGCCACGTATTAAAAATTCATCGCGATGCAATTTCATGATTAGCAAATCTCCGAAAATCATCGTTAGTATGAATATTTCAACTGATCATAAACTCTCAATTTCTAATGGTTTTTAAAGTTTAATGGCAACATAGGCATCGAGTAACGTATTCGGGAAAATATTAAGGTTTTCATGAAGGTTTAGGCTACGAGGGTTTCAAGAAAGAAAGAATCTGTATGTACTTCTATAATATTTTTAGGTTTAATTTTCAGTTAACCGATTGATTTTCCATTACGTATCTTCAATATTTTAATGATAATATTAATTTTGTCATGATAATTTTTAATGATATGTTAATTTTAATTGTGTTGTATGTTTCCGTTATCCTTAGATATTTTATTGATTGGTTGAGTTGATTGATTTTGATTTATTGCTACCAAAGAAAAGTTATTACTTAAAATGGAGGAGAAATAGTTTTATTATAAATTTTTATTCATTGAATTTTGAAGGTTGAAGCAATTTCTATAATTACGTGCATTATTACACAATTTATATGATCTGCTAATAAAAGTATTAATGGAAAAATTTTTCTAATTCATAACGTGACGTTCCTCTATTGTATGATTTCCGGAATATGGAATAGTACAAAAAAAAAAAAAAACTTGTCCAGAACAAAGTTACTTCTTTTCGCAGGCACATCCTCCACTTAAAAGTTCAAATTCGTTGTTACGGTAGAATATCGAAGTTTATCATCTAATTAGCCAAAATTTTTTTTTTTCAAATTATAGAGTTTTAAAAATTACACAATAAAAACCAACAACAACAATAAATTAATAAAATAAGAGTGTACGTTGAAAAAATTAGCGATAAAACTACATTTGATAAAGTATCTATGCGAATTTATCTTGTATAGTGATTTTCCTAGTGCTAAAAGTTGCTCCAATTTTGACAATAAATGTAAAGCACTTTTTTTACCATAGAATTTTTTCAGAAAGTTTAGGGAAAGAAGTTGGAAAATATTTACCTCTACTGCTCAAGAACGTCAGAATGACATCATTAATGAAAATCAGGATACCGATGACGAGGCTCAGGATATAGTAGACCATTAAAGGAGTCCATTGGCCACAGTTGCCATCAGATCCATAAAGTAAAGCTACGCAAGCACCGACACACCTATTAATCCAACCAATTAATGAAAAAAAAATAAAGCATAAACGAAACGTTTATTTGAAAAATAAAATGTATATTTGGATTATATCACCATAGCAATTCAATGGCTGACGAGAGAGCAGCAGGGAACACGAGATCGTCACTGCCGAACCCGCAATTCCAGCCCATCATGTATAAGGGTGGCATTGCGGAATTGAAAGCTCTAGTCGCCTGATCCGAAAATAGGAAAGCTTAAATTTATTTACTAGAGTGCATTTAACGAGCTCTTTAGGGCACAATAAAGAGATGTCCAATTTCCTCAGAATACCATTAAAATTTTTTAAGTCACCATTTGCGTAATAATCTTAATAATCTGAGTTCCTTTAATGAAAGATAAGTAAGTTTGAAAGGGAAATTCGAGAGTCGTAATGAAATTCTTATCTCGAACTTAAGACTTTTTTTTTCTTTGTTTATTATTTATTTTTTTAAACTTTGGTTTCTCTCGGCTGGAGTTGGCTACTTGGTAGTCGAAATACGTAACTCATTTCTCCTTGTGGATTTTGGTTAAGACTTTATCATGATTAATCATTATATCATTACTGAGTGGCAATTTATTTAAAAAATCCTGAATAGTAGCTAGACAGTTATTAATTCGAAAACCGAGAATTTTTCATGTTTAAGAAAGACAGATTTTAGAAGTCTTTTTAAAAAAAGATTTGTGGAATTGTAGTTTCTTTTCTTATTTTGTTTGTTACAACCGTTTGTCCACAGATTTTGGTATTATACCATTAGTGCAGATTTTAAAGAGGATTTTTTAAAAGTGTAAATTAAAGGGGAGAGCACAAAATCAAAATGTTTATTTTAAAATGTTTCTATTTGCCGTCCAACAAATGTGATATATTTAGACAAATTATTATACCAAAATATCACAATTTATATAAGATAATTAAATCGTTAATTCGATACATCAATTTTTATAATCATACTTGTAAATAATTTTTGTGCAGTAGCAAATAAATGGTCAGTGCATCATTAATGGTAAAAGAATTTACAGAATTTCCAAAAGATAAAACCAATATCTCAACAATAGCGACAATAAAAATTATCATCTAATGTATATTCGTGCGAAAGTAAATTACGTCTATTTTTTCAACACTCTTTCGAGTTCATTACGACTATTTACTCTTTGAGTCTTTGTGCATGTCCCGTATAAATGGCCTTACAATTTTTGCAAGGAATAGAATAAATAACTTTATGATTTGTTAACTGCTCCTCATGCATATCTTTAAATTTTTTTAAATTAATAACGAAATTTTGTTTTTCTTTGTTTAATGTTTAAAACGGGATCTTCTGCTTGTCGCGTCGGCGTGTGCGCATCCCTACACAGCAGATAGGCCTACCTCATTCCTTCGGCAATTAGCACGTCTGTTACGGTCGTTGTTCTTGAATAACGTCAGGTCCGTTTAGAATTGGAAAAGCATCTAGTTCCACCTTATCCATGATCTAGCTTCAGTGAATTTCTTGTTTGAATTGATACTGAATTTAAAACGACGGGAGCGTAGACAGTTATGGCGCTTCGAATTGAGCAAAGCACACGATGCTGTTTGGAGTTCTCGCTGTCAAAAACTAATACACTGTTTTTTATTGTGGTATGAAGCACAGTTTTATACGATTTTAAACACAGACTGCATCTATGAAATATGGAATTTCTATCCAACTGTCTGCTTACACATCCAAACAGAGAAAAAATTGAAGGCATTCTGACATAAAACAGGTTAGGAGAATCTTATGATATGTAGAATCGTTCGAAGCGAAACTAGAATCGAAAGCGACTAGAATCTCGCTGAGGTTCTCGCGGCCGATTCCGCCGTATTCTCGGGTGAAGGGATGGATAATCAAAGGGCCAATTTTCAATTTTCCGAGGCATTTTTCTTAAAAAATATTAGGAAGAATCGAAAAATTTTGAATGATATATACTTTATCAATCTGGATTAATGTTATGACGCAATAAAAATAAAGTCGAATTTTTCCGTGGAGTCTACTTTTAAACTAGACGTTTTTTTCCTTTAAGAAATAATTAATTTTAGTATATTGAAGGTGAGGGGGACTGTGTAGAAAAGTGATACTTGCAAATATTTTGCAATTTTTAACGTAAATAAAAATTAAGCTAACTTTTGTTTCTGTCTCGTACTATTAATAAATAATTTACTATTACTAAATATTAACACGATTCGCTAATTTCAAAATTTATCTTGTCATATTGCAAACTCATATCCAAAAACAAAAAGAGTTTATGACAGGGCGCGTATATTTGATTAATTTTTGAGGTTTTTTTCCACGCCAATAAACAGTTTCAACTCTTCAACCGCATATTCCGCAGGCACTATGCAGGGCGAGTCATTTAACCTGGAATTTTCGAATATCTCGAAAAAACAGCATCCTGCGAAAAAAATGTCTGAAATTGAATTACTTCTCGGGGGAAATTCATTAGCCATTTCCCCTTGTGATCCCTGTTTTGATTGCAGATTCGGATTTTACGTCTAAAACTATGTAATCTCCAGAAGACTGTGAGCATCACTTTCCCGGGGAATAACGACATTTCGTTACCAGACAATTCGCGACGGACAATTCGTTCACGCGACAATTCATATCAACGTGACATTTTGTAAGATTCTAAAATGTTTAAATGACTTAACATTTGCTTTTCTCATTGTATAACTGAAGTTGTAAAAATGATCTTTTCATGGTTTTAACAAAAAAAAATTGCATGATTTTAGGGTTTCTTCTGTTTTAATCATGAGCGACGCTTTTTAAATAGACTAATGATAGAATAAAATGACCTGACATTCATGTTTTTTTATGATTAAATTTTTGGTGCATTAATTTTAAGCTGAGGGTCTCGCAAATTCTTCGGAACGAGCTGTGTTTGTCGCGAATTATCTTGTAACGAAATGTCGGTATACCATTTCCCGGCGATGAAGCTGTACAAAGGGAATTCACCGCCTGGTTCAGATAGCAGCCCAAAGAATTTTAAGCTGCTGGTTTTGAGGATCTAGTGAATCGATGGGGCAAGTGCCTCTTAGGATAGGGAGATTATGTAGAGAAATAAAAGTAGTTTTCAAGTCATTACTCTTCTTTGTTTCATTTCGATATCCATTTGTGTCTGAGCATCTCTCGTTTCATGGCAGAGGTGCTCGGCGTCCCCTAATTTGTTATACTTTTGTTATTTGTTTAATTTCTATAATTAGTGTGGTGTGAAGCAATATTCGTGTTTTGCGTCGGCGTTTTATCGGAACTTTAAATGCATCTGGTGGCTCGTATGGAAATTCTGCCACCGAATACTTGTCATTATCTCGGGAAAGGTAATTATAATCTATTTTTTAAAATATATCATATATATCATAGATAATGACAGAAACTGTTAGTTTTATATGAGCATAGGTTTTAAGAAATATAAGTTGCTTCAAAAGAGTATAAACTTTATATTGCTTATGTTAGGCCGATTACTATTCTCGTATGTGTACTGTTAAACAGTGGAGACAACGGCAAATTCTTAAAATGATACACTTTCAGTTAGAATCCCTTCATTGTTTATCATTGTAAAATATTCAGTGCTGTTCTTCAAATAGAACAAAAGCCACCAACTCCAGTGATGAGGCACGGATTCCCGTCATGCTCGGATAGAAGTTTCTCGAGGACGGATGAAACAGTGTGAGGCATGTGATCCAAGAACATAGCCGGCGTCACTACAAACTTCTGAAAGGCCCTCCAAGACTCCCATCTAGCTGAAACTTTTTTTCTGTCCCGGTCTCTATAGGTTAATTAAATAAATATACGGCAACAATTTAAACAAAATCTCAAATATTATATACAGAAATTAAAAAATAAGTGCGTTGGACTCAACTGGAAATATATGTGGAGGATTTTACCAGGAAGATACATTTTGGGAAAGACATCTGCTGGCCCTTCGACGTCTGTGAGATCCTGCACGAAAAAGTTACGTAAAATTATTATTTATTATTATAATTATTATTTTAACATTTTGCTTTTTGTAAAATGCATGAACTTACTGGATGGTCTTCACCTAACTCAAGGCGACTGCTTCTTTTACCGCATATACATTCCAAGCACTGACATAGCAGAACCTTATACTGTTCAAAAAATAATATTGTAAAAAATAATATTGTTGAGATTTTCTTTTATAAATTTATTGTTATTTTCACAAACCTTAGGATGGGGACACTGTTTTAAGGACTTAACAAGCCTTTGTTTCAAGTCGTTTATACTGTCATAAGAGAGGACTGCTATTATATCATGACCAATGACAACGGACATGATGAAGTCTTGTGTATAGTCAACGAAACGTTGGCTCATGAGTATTGATGCGGGAGAATAACAGATGCAATATACTCGATCGGAAAAACTGCTTTCCATCCGAAAACGACTTGCGAGGACAGCGGCAGTCCCAGCACCAAGACTTTGGCCTGTGAACATCACTTTGTAATCGGGATATTTGTTAATGGCTTCAATGAAGGCCCCATTCTCTTCGAGTTGCCTATAGACGAAATCCGCTGCTTGCACCGTGCCCTTATGGGCCTGAAAGTTCTCTGGTAATCCAGTGGTATCTTCTTCATTGGCGGTCAGATCCGTCAAGACATCGACCAGCGACATTGTTCCACGAATGCTAATTATTATTGATGATAGCTCATGAGCGACAGCTACGTAGAATGGCAATTCGTACACTTTATTATGGAAGGAAGTGAAGATTAAATCATTATCATTAAGTCCAGTGAATTTTTTAAGTGCCGCAGTGTGGCACTCGCAACAGTTGTCGCCTACATCGGTTTTACCAGAAGAGTGGCAACAGCAGCAGCACCTACAGATGGTAAACCAGAAAAATATTCTAGAAGTTCTTTATCTCTTTTTTTCATATGATATAGAGTGATTGCATTTAACTTAATACATCTAAATAATTCGAAAATAAATAATTTTATATTAAAATATTTCAAATAAAACTCCTAAGGTAAGTAAGCCCAATAAGACCCACTTACGAAAACAAACGAAAAGTAATGAAATTAATTCCGTGAAGGCAGTATATCTCTTTCATTAAATCAACTGATCTCGTTCTGACTGTTATTATTATTATTCATTTATATTTGGCGATCATCGAGTAAAGTTGAAAAATTGGACTAAAGTACGAGGGGAGATCAAAAAGTAAGTTGCACTAACTCGCCGCAGGAGCGCACTGTGTGTCGCAATCTTGGGCAAAGCGGAGAAAGGGACATTAACTGCGCAGATGTCGGATAGGACGGTTGCTGTGGTTTCCCGTCGTGTTTTGTGTGACTAGCGGGCTAAAAGCAATGGCGCCTCAACTGGATGTCCACTCCAAACTTGAGGTGCGAGCAGCAATCCGATTTCTATGGGCCAAACGGGTGAATTGCACGGACATTCATCGTGAAATCACTACTGTATATGGAGAGCATGCAATTTCCCGGCAAGGAATTGTAAAGTGGTGTCAACAATTTGAAGCAGGAAGCATAGATATCACAGACGAAGATGGCGTAGGCAGGCCCGCAACATCCCGTACCATTGCAAATGTTGACCGTGTGGATACAAAACGGAACTCGGTGGACAACGATGAGGAGGTGAAAGCGGCTGTCACCGTGTGGTTACAAAACGCTGGAGGAGATTTCTATGCATCCGGAATCGAAAAGTTGGTTGATCGTTCGGATAAATGTTTAGGGTCTCTTGGGGACTATGTGGAAAAGTGAACCTACAGGGTGATTCAGTCAGTTTCTGACCATTTCAGTACTATGATTTATTGACCCATTAATGTTTACAAACTTAGCATTTCAGTATGATATTTTAGGCAGTTCGGAGTTTTTATTCCCGTGGAAAAGTCTTGATGATATGCCCAATGTGGGCACCACAAACGTTGTGAAGTTGTTCATAACTCTATCCAGGATTTCTGCATCCACAAGGGTGCAGCAGTCGACGATGCTTTGTCGCAACTGGTCTAGGGTTCTTGATGCTGTAGTGAACACACTGTCTTTAAGGAACCCCCAGAGATAAACATGGGTTTAGGTCAGGACTCATAGGGGGCCAAAGAAAGCCACCCCCGAATCGATCTGGAAACCTGTTTAAAATGACACGATTTCCGAATTTCTGATTGAGAAAGTCTAGCACTTCATTAGTGGTGTGAGGCCTAGCCCCATCCTGTTGAAACCATTGATGTCGAAGCGGTATACGCCTCCTTCGCAGCTCGGGGATGAAGAAGGTTTCCAACATGTTAAGGTAAGCCTGTGACGTTACGGTGCCCTCAAAAAAGAACGGACCAATGATGCCCCTTTTGGAAATCGTGCACCAAGCCATAACCTTTCGTGGATGAAGAGGTGACTTATGGATCTCATGAGGGTGCTGGGAACCCCAAAAACGAACGTTGTGTTTTTATTAACGTCACCTGACAGATGGAAGAAGGCCTCATCTGACACCCACAGATTGTCCACAATGTCCTGATTGGCTTCCATTTCTGCTCCAAACTCCATCGCAAATTGTTGTCGCTTCTGTCTTCCAGTGTCTGTTAACTCCTGATAAACATGGATCTTATACGGGAAGAGGTGCAAATCCTTTCTCAAAATTCGCCACGTCGTGGTATACGACAGCATTTCTTCAATGGATGGCGGCGAACAGATTTTTTTGGTAGGGAAATCGACCAACCTTGTGCGAACATTTTCGACAACTTCGGCCGTTCGAACACGAGCTTCGCTCCCGCCTTTTTTCTTGCCTTTAACACATCCAGTGGCAAAAAATTGCTTGACAAAATCCATGATTGCTTGCCTGTCTGGTGCGTCTCGACACTTATACTCCTTCCGGAACTTTCTTTGCACGGTTACAGGTGATTTTGTCTCGAAATACTATTCGACAACCTTGCATTTCTGCTCTGTTGATAAACCGGACGCCATTTTTCAACAATACGATTTTCATGCAGCTCCGTTGCAACAATACAAACTCCAACTATTTAGAAATTCGATATGGCGCTCATATTCTTTCAATTGTTTATCCCTAATGCACTTCATTCGAGTGAAATGGTCAGAAATTGACTGAATCACCCTGTACATTGTATGCTGCTATAGCCGTGTTGCTTTTGTATAGGTGGTGTAATAAATGGCCATACCGTGGAAGTGCAACTTACTTTTTGATCTCCCCTCGCATCTCTCATGTATAAATACTTTGTAGAGTATACTAAAATGACTAATAGAAATTAATTAGTGCGATCATTTTAGTGGATGTTTAAATAAAGATGGATCTAACATTATTTTATAAGAAATTAAAATTTTTAAGATATTGCGCAGGCCTATGATGAGATTAAGTTTAAATAGTCGGCAATGTGTCTATTAACGCCCACTACATAATACGTATCTTTGCTTAAAATGTGCATGCACTTTTTGAGGGTAACATAATAATTTTGAAGCTTTTTTGTTTATAAATACCGTTGCAGCGATAATCAAGAAGTGATTGTAAAGTTGCTGTGATGAGTTTAAAAGCCGTTTATCTGTCTACATTATATTAAAACGGTTCAAAATGATTGAATATTGTATAATCACCTGAATTTGGGACACAGCCGACAAAGCCATGTGCCAAAGTGGAGACACATGTAAAACGGCCAACCTAAGCTTCCGTACGCATATTTTATATACTTCGAAGCAGTATCAGGACTCATCCACGAGAGGATATGGCCTTCATTCTCTTAGATGGGAAAGAAAATTCATTGAGAGAAACAGAAATAAGACCTTTCAAAATACTTTGTATGCAAACAGTTAGTTTGCCTGAAGCTTAAAACACAGAAAACAAGTTTTTTTTAGTTGATGAGATTTACCTGAAGACGTGTCTGTATGTACTTGGGCGAGTCTCGTGATTTTGTTTGCATCCTGATCCTCCAGTAGCATAAGCCCGACCAGTACATCGGACAAAACGAGATCCACATTCTACAAGGCAGAAACATAAATTTGCAAATAAGTGACATAGCTGGACATAAGACAATCTGAATCTTAAAGAAAGCAAAACTAAAACACTTACTCCAAACGTTAACGCTAAAAGATTGGCAACATTCTTGAACACAGATTCATCGACTCCTCCGGAGCAACAAAAAAGGCTGCGGCACCTACAGGGAATTATGAAAATCTTAGATTCTGCATCCTTTGGGCTGTCTTTTAGATAAAGTACTTGGAATTATAGGCTCGGATTCACAGCTGTATCGTTGTTACGCCTCTAACAACATTTGTGTTCACAAAACATTTCAAACTGAAATGTCGATCCTCAGAAGTCTGGATTTTTTTCTGTTTGTTTGTCAAGAAAAGGAATTGTTATTTCCATACTCTCGAAGCCATATGACTATTATTTTATCGTTAAATGTAAAGCGGATAACGACTCATTTTGTGAATTATTTGCTTTCTTATGACATATAGTTAACTTGTTGGTTGGTGTAGGTCTTAAATAACGATAATATTGGAAACCGGATCAGAGATTCTATAACCAATGCAAAAACATATTTGTTTGTAACTATACTTTTGGAAACCGGGCCAATCACAGATATTCTTGAAGTTGTGAAGAATAACTATAAAAATATATTCCATGTCATAGAATATAAGAGAAAAACTTTACCTTTTCTCCCACACTTGAGAATTGTTGGTGTTTCTTTTGTAGCCAAACAAGTTGAGGGTGATGACTAAAGCAATGATCATAGAAGTAAACAGACTCCAACGAACCACCACGAGCACTATTATAAATGAAAGAAGATCATCTGGCTAAATCAGATGATGACTAACCATTTCGATTATTAATTTAGATAGGAAATTCTTATTTAACCTTTCAAAACGATGGCTTCATATTCACCACAGTTTAATACTTCTCCGAATGCTTGAAACGTTCCATAAATGTCAACTGCCATCCTCATCAAACTTAATACCAACCAAAATGAGATTGCAGTCGCCACCCATCTTCTTGGACGTTCATTCATAATTGTCCCTGCAATCAAATATGCAAATTATTTTCATTTTAATTAAGATTTATTGCGTGTTGCGTGATTTTCATTTTAAGATGTGCGTGTTGCCTGTAAAATTGATAAGAATGTTGCAAGAGGAAACGTTTATACAGAGTGTAAATGGACGACGTTTCACAAATTTAAGGATATGTAGAGGATGATGTGGTGAACATTTTTTTATTAAAAAACCCATATTCCCAAACGAAAAGCGACGGAGCCACAGCTTGTTTGATGCTTTGTTTTGCGTCAAGCCGTGGAATGGCTGTCTGAATTACTGTGTTGTCACTGCATTGGAATTTCGAGCGTGAAACCTAACGCGCGAACGTATTTCCAATGGAACCGTCCAGCGACCGTTCTATGATTGGTCAGGTGCAGCAATTTTGCTAAAAGGCAGGGTAAAGGCGGGTGTAGGGTAAAAAAAAAAGGAGCAATTTTGCCAGTCATGTACCGGGTGTTTCAAAAATGACTGGTATATTTGAAAAATCTAAACGGGCAGCGATAGAACAAATCGGGCTGAAACTCGATTGATCCCCTGTGTCCTATCCAAGTAAGCTCTCACATATGATTGTGTGGCGGGGCGTCATCTTATCTAGAATAAAACCTGTCATTAGTAGATTGCACGAATGGTAGGGAAAATGGAATCAGCAAGCATTGTTAGGCACTTTCCTCCAGTTACAATACTTTCAAAACGGAAAGGCGCAATGAGGGAACATAACATTACTTTGTCCCAGAAATTTAACCTTTTAGATAGGAAAATAAATTTTCTATGACAGTTCAAATTGTGTATAGATTTTTTTGACTCACCCTGTATTATAAGCACGTATTAAAAATTCATTTAGCAAATCTCTGAAAATCAT
>JAHWFO010020423.1:171933-221016 GCA_023313115.1 Rhysida immarginata
TGCAGTCTTCAGGGACTTAATTGCCCATCTGACTTCTGCTTGGGTGATACTACCGTGGTTATTCTCCGCTCCAAGGTGCATTTCATGTGTCTCAATTGTTGCTGTCACCGAAAATATTCCTTTCACATATGCAATACACTCTCCCCCGTTTTCAGGAGCTTCCCATCTGAACTCTTAATAGTTTGTGATGAAAGAGTATTCCAGAAAACAAACGGCGACCTGTTTTAACACAATTGGCTACGTGGTTCGATAGGGAGCACGACAATTGGGTGGATGACAATTCGGTGAACGACAATTTGGTGGACGTCAATTGGGTGGACGCGACAATTCGGTGGAAATGCAAATTCGATCGAGATTTTTAAATCACCGAAGAATTTTAGATACTTAACTCGTTGTTTGTTTATAATTGACACATCTTTATTGCAATTACAAAGCAAATTGCTTTATTCATTTTATGCCGAAGTCACTTTTTATGCGAGAATCTTTTATTTATCAACTACATGGTCGCTAACTTACCAGTCAACTTATGTCGAGCCGAAACGCCACCTTGCAGGCAGTTGAAATTGTTTATATCATCATTGGATTTCGTCCCACGTGCACACCCATACTTCAAGAATGACCTAAATGGGAAGAAGTTCAGCTTCAATAATATGGAAAATCGGGTTGTGAGTGATTGGCTAAATGCTTAAACCAGTCGATTTTGTCCCTCAAGACTTAATTAATTTTAGTATATTGAAGGTGAGGGGGGCTGTGTAGAAAAGTGACGCTTGCAAATATTTTGCAATATTTAACGTAAATAAAATTACTATTACTAAATACTAAGACGATTCGCTATTTTTAAAATTTATCTTGTCATATTGCATCCTCATATCCGAAAACAAAAGTTTATTTAGGGAGCATATATTTGATTAAATTTCGAGTAATACATTTTTTTTCACGCTAAAAACTAGTTTCAACTTTTCAGGCAGGCACTATACAGGGTGAGTCATAAACCCTGGAATTTTCGAATATCTCGGGGGGGGGGGGGGGGGGGAGACACCGTACGAAAAATATGTCCGAAATCAAATATGAATACTTCGCGGGGGAAATTCATTAGCCGAAAAATTGGAATTCAACGCTTGTGAAGAGGGGGCTGGAGGTAACTTTGAAATTTTAAATAGGAACCCCCATTTTTTATTGCAGATTCAGATTTTACATCTAAAACTATGTAATCTCCAGAAGGCTGTGAGCATCATTTTCCAGGCGATGAAGCTGTACAAAGGGAATTCGCCGCCCGAAAAATTTTAAGCTGCTGGTTTTGAGGGTCTTGTGAATGGATGAGACAAGTGTCTCACTGTATAGGGAGATTATGTAGAAAAATGAAAGTAGTTTTCAAGTCATTACTCTTATTTGTTTCATTTCTATATCCATTTGTAACTTAGTTATTGACTTCCTCTCGTAGAATTTATAAAATTTAATGTGATGTCTGATTTTATTCCTTTTAGAGAATTTAAGAATAATTTGTAAAATTCATGATGCGCGGCGCTCTTTTCATGGCAGATGTGCTCGGCGTCCCTTAGTTTGTTATACTTTTGGCATGGGAATATTATTATTTGTTTAATTTTATATAATTAGTGTTGTGTGAAGCAATATTCGCGCCTTGTGCCGGCGCTTTATCGACCGAGCCTCTGACGGCTTCGCCCTGTGGGAATTCCCTTTATTTTTCTAATCGGGATGGAGTTGTTTAGATTAAGTTCATTAGTAGAGCGGTGGCACGACGCACGTGGGATGACTCCTTATGATTGGAGGGTTCCCTGCTTTCTGTTTTTCAGACATGGTGATAAAAAGAAAGTGAGTGTTGTTATTTCATCAGTATTGAAAGAATAGGTCTGAGAATTGAATTCGAGACCAAGTGAAGACACTTAGGCTAGTAAGAGTGGGCTCTCCATATGGGGCTTTCGCTTTTGGATTCCATGTGCGAATAGGCCTTTCTTCTGTGTTAAAGCAAAATACAGAGTAAACAGAACGCATGGACAGCAGATAAGACGCGATGTGACGACCAGAGCAATAGCGATAAACTCGGCAGACCGAGCGTGACGGTGCGCATAGTAAGAGAAAGGTGACCACTTCGGACAGGCGTCGTAGCGTCTAGGAAGCAAGTCGAGATAACACCACCTAAAGAGATCTCAACGGCGGTAAGGTGACCATACGATCGACGACGGCTCCACTAATCACGGCATATCGCTGAGGCAGTACACGTCGGAGCCGGAGAATACACCAGTTAGAAGGCAAGTGTAAGTAGACCCCTCATGAATCGGACTGCGCTCGCGTGTCATTCGTTAATCATTGATTAAGGTGGAAACATTGTAAAAGTCGAGGGACTGAACTGAGTGCATGTGATGACAAATTTACATTGTCGATTACATTCTTGCACAGCGGAAGAAGAGTAAATTTGACAATTAGTGTGCTTTTTTCCCCTGTGACTTTTAGAACTGCTTTAAAGACTATACGATCACGTGCAGATGTTCTTATATATTTTATCGTAAATGTAAGTAAGCTTTTTTAGAGTAAGTTTACTGTATCTAATGATTTTTATTATTAGTTTGGCCATCTAGATTTAGAAATGATAATTTACTTACTCTACGGATCCCAGTTGAGTTTTAATCGTACGTTTGCTTTTACTTAAGTTTTCCCTTTCTAATTCCCGTTTTTGCAACTAATGACTTTGCAAAATCTTTTTTCATTACTAACAGAGTGTGTTCATTTATCCTGCCACCATTCACTCTAGTTTAATTTAGTTTCGTTTTTCCTTGATCTATTTTCCTTCATACGTCTGGTCAATTTAGAGTTGTAATGAACATAAAGCGGGGGCGGATTTACATATAAGCTAAATAAGCTACAGTTTAGGGCTTCACAATCTGTAGGCTATTTCTTTAGGGCCTCATAATCTTAGTTTAACATGGTAGGGGCTTCATATAGCTTAGGGCCTTATCAAGACTAAATCCGCCCCTGACATAAAGCAAGGTATTACACAGATCTTTTTTCCTTTGCTTAGGACGGCAGTACAATACATGCATATGGACTTTCATGATACCGACAGAGCTGGCCCAAAATCCCCCTTTATTCCTAAACCATCAAATAAATTGATGAAATTCAACTCAAAGAGAAGACAATTATTAAATAATGTTCAAGATTATTATTATGAATTTTTAACCCTTAGATAAATATTTTTCCAGTTCGACTGTAATTTATGTTGGGGAAAGTTTTAAAACGATAATTTTTATTATAAAAATAATTTAAATTTTAATCATGGAGTAACCTACATTATGTTTTCCACATACCATTACAAATTTTTGAAAAATAAAAAAATAATTCAAAATAAAGTCCAGGCTGAGATACGAAAACAGCCGACTATTTGGAACTTTCCGGAACCCAACTGTTTTCTCTCGACCTCATTGTTCGACGAAACTTATTGTCAGGGTAAAAATCGAAATTAATAACAGTTCATGTTTCTTGCTAAGCTATTCAAGTCCAACTGTATTTTTCTTCAGGCACAAAATAATATTAGATGACGTAAATATAGTTTATATTTCATTTACAAAAAAAAAAAAATAAATAAGAAAACAGCAAATTTTCCATTGATGAAGTCAGTTCCTCCAAGTAGTTTTCACTTGTAGAGACAAAGGCAGTTTAGTATTAGAAACTAAGCGCTTTGTCCTGAACTTTTTGATTTGTCCTCATAATTCCAAAATGGGCGAAAATATCCAAGATAATGGATATTTTTCCAATTTTGTAAGCACTTACTGCACTGGTGAGGCGAAATGATTACACAGTAATCAACAACATGACGAATGGAGCATTACCATGTTTTATATTTTAAAACATGACTGTCCCACAACTGTTACTTCATTCGGCAATCATCTATAAGTAACTGATAGAACGGGTAAACGATCATGATTCGAATCCTCCTTCGTATACGTTTCTGAAATACATTAAGTGACAAAAGTACTCATGATTGCGGCCGCCCAGTATAATTAAAGGTAATCGAATATTAGCAAGAAGTTTCTTAAATGCAAGGAACATCTGCGCGGGGACATAAATAAAACTGAGGTGTTCTGTCGTGTTGTCAGTAACGTATACACAGATATGTGAACTTTGCGAGTTCCAACGTGGATGAATATAATACTAAGTATTGCAGATAAATGGAGAAATTATCATCGTCTTTAAGTGATACCATGAAGTGATGGAAACAGGACGATACAACTGCAACAAATAAATGTCAAGGCCGAACAAACTAACACAACCAGGCAAAAAAGCTATGGAAAGCTATATTAAAAATTTCCGTTCTTTCTCTGCTGAAGAAGAGGGAATGCAAATGGTGGCTCGCATAGGAAACATTTTGATTCTCGTATGGATCTGATCGAATACTGGTGTCATTATCTCGCGAAAGGTAATTATAATCTACTTTTAAAATATATCACAGATAACGATAGAAACTGTTAGCCTTCATTAATGATACCATTTCAGTTAGAATCCATTCATTGTGTATCAGTGTAAAATATTTAGTGTTGTTCTGAAAATGAAGTTCCTTCAAATAGAAGAAAAGCCACCAACTCCAGTGATGACGCACGGATTCCCTTCGTGCTCGAATAGAAGTTTTTCGAGGGCGGATGAAACGGTCTGAGGCATGTGATCCAAGAACATAGCCGGCGTCACTACAAACTTCTGAAAGGCCCTCCAAGACTCCCATCTAGCTGAAACTTTTTTTCTGTCCCGGTCTCTATAGGTTAATTAAATAAATATAAAGCAACAATTTATCAAAAGCTCAAATATTACACCCCCTGTGCAAAAGTATTAGACCACCTTCAAATTCAGAATACACATCAGAAACAGTAATTTATTTCAGTGTTTATTTCAATGTAGTTTAGAAGGAAATGAAACATATTACTTACATCTACATTATATTAACTTTATCTACTGTAACTAGTAGGATGCTAAGTAAATTTGATTTTCGGTTAATAATTATTTAAAAAGATGTAGCTGATCAAAAGTTTTAGACCAGTAAAAAAACTTGGTCAAAAGTATTAGACCATTTCATTCAAAACATAGAAGGGCTACCTTTGGCTTTGATGACTGCCTTAATTCTAGCAGGTATTTCTGGAGTGATTTCTCCCCAACTTTTCTTAATTGCAGAAGTAAGCTTTGCAACTTTCTTTTTCAATATTGCCCACAAATTTTCAATGGGGTTTAAATCTGGACTGTTTAGACGCCAGTTTAATCTTGGAATACCATGTTCATGCAACCATCGTTTTCAACCTGTGGCAAGAAGCATTGTCATCCTGAAAGACTCATCTTTCATCTCCGTATCTATCTTCAATTGTCGGCAAAAGAAAGTATTGTAGAATTTCTTTGTAAAGTTCCGAGTTTACAGTACCATGTACAATAGTCATTCTCCCAACTCCGTGAAAAGTTATGGAACCCCAGATCGTTAATGACTGTGGAAATTTTATAGTGGACATTAAGCAGTTTGGATGAAACTTTTCATCTGGTTGACGGTAGACTTTAGTTCCAACATTATCTCCGTACCCTATATAAATTCTGCTTTCATCAGTGAAAATAACATTTGGCCAATCAGTTTGAGACCAGTTTTCATGTTGTTTTGCCCACTGGAGACGCGCTCTGACTTGTTTTGGAGTGATCATTGGTTTGGATTTTGCCTTACGTGATGCAAAACCTATTGAATGTAATCGTCTCCGTACGGTACTGTATGAAACTTCAATTCCAGATTCTTTCCGTATGTTGTTGAGCTCGCTGAATGGAGAAAATTTGTTGGCCTTTTATATTGCTTTCAGTTTCCTGTCGTCACGTGAGCTTGTACTTCTTGGCCTTCCTGTTCGTTTCACATTTTGAACAGTTCCTATTGTTTGGTATTTTTAATTACATACTGCACTACTCAGGCCCGTAGTCAGGAGGGGGGGGGGGTTTGAGGGGGGTCGACGATTAACCCATTATGGAAAAAGGTCCGGAATTTTTGAAAATCGACCCCCCCAAGATAACTTCCTGGCTACGGCCCTGATACTGTCTTGCTTATCTGTAATGTCTCTGCAATGTTTCTTTGAGAGATATTTCTATCATGAAGCTGGATAATATTGTTCTTTGTTTGGTCAGGCCATTCTTTACTTCTTCCCATTTTGTAGCTTTGTTTTTAACCCATAAGTGTTCTTTTTATAAAACTTGATGCTATGCAAATGTACCCGTGGTCTAAATTTGCATATAGAAGTTTCCAAATGTTATTTTGGGGGGAGGGGTAAGCAGAAAATTTTTACTGGTCTAATACATTTGACGAATTTTTTTTACTGGTCTAAAACTTTTGATCAGCTACATCTTTTTGAACAATTTATTTACCGTAAATCAAATGTAGTTAGCAACTTACTAGGTACAGCAGATAAAATTAATATGATATAGATGTAAGTAGTATGTTTCATTTCCTTCTAAACTACATTGTACTTCTGAAATAAATTACTGTTTCTGATGTGTACTTTTGAACTTGAAGGTGGTCTAATCTTTTGCACAAGGGTTATATATATACAGAAATTAGAACAACAAGGAAATTGGACTCAACTGGAAATATATGTGGAGGATTTTACCAGGAACATACATTTTGGGAAGGACCTCTGCTGACCCTTCAATGTCTGTGGGATCCTGCAGTAAGGTTACGTAAAATTATTATTTATTATTGTAATTATTACAGTATTATTATTTAGCAATTTGCAAAATGCATGAACTTACTGGAGGGTCTTCACCTAGTTCAAGGTGACTGCTTTCTTTACAGCATATACATTCCAAGCACTGACACAGCAGAACCTTATACTGTTTAAAAAATAATATTGTAAAAATTATTGTTGAGATTTTCTTTTTGAAATTTATCGTTATTTTCACATACCTTAGGATCAGGACACTGTTTTAAGGATGTAATAAGCCTTCGTTTCAGGTCGTTTATACTGTCATAGGAGAGGAGTGCTATTATATCATGGCCAACGACAACGGACATGATGAAATCTTGAGTATACTCGACAAAAAGTTGGCTCATGAGTACTGATGGGGGAGAATAACAGATGCAATATACTCGATCGGAAAACCTGCTTTCCATCCGAAAGCGAGTGGCGAGGATGGCTGCAGTCCCAGCACCCAGACTGTGGCCTGTGACTGTCACTTTGTAATCGGGAAATTTGTTCATGGCTTCAATAAGTGCCCCATTCTCATTGAGTTGCTTATAGACGAAATCCGCTGCTTGCACTATGCCCTTATGAGCCTGAAAGTTCTCTGGTAATCCAGTAGTATCCTCTTCATTGGCGGTGAGATCCGTCAAGACATCGACCAGCGACAATGTTCCACGAATGCCAACTATTATTGATGATAGCTCATGAGCGACAGCCACGTAGAATGGCACTTCGTACACTTTGTTATGGAAGGAAGTGAAGATTATATCATTATCTTTAAGTCCAGTGAACTTTTTAAGTGCGGCCGTGTGGCACTCGCAACAGTTGTCGCCTACATCGGTTTTACCAGAACAGTGGCAACAGCCGCAGCAGCTATTGATGGTAAACCAGAAAAATATTCTGTAAGTTCTTTATCTCTTTTTTTTTCATATTTATAATTTTATAATAAAATGTTTCAAAAAACTTCCTAAGGTAAGTAAGCCCAATAAGACTCATAAAAAAAACTTAAATGAGTAATCTATCAACTACTGGCAAAATGTTTTTCTAAAGCTGAAATAAACATTCTGATCGGTATATTCAAATTTAAAATGCCCAGTTTAGTGAACAGTATTTCTTTTTTAAGCAACTCTTGTGGTCCTTATTGGACTTACTTTATATTTTAAAGGAGAGGGGGGGGGGTGAAAATAGTATTTGTTTTTTCGAGTTATTCAACTTAGCAAGAAGAATGTAATAAAAATATAAAAGGGAAACCTCTGAATTGAAAAATTTCACATTAATAACCCATACAACAGTTACCTCCAGGGGATATCCAACAAATAGCCAATATCCTAGAAATGGATAATCTTAATAATATTCAGAGATATCCCATCAGTAGATGAGTAGCCTTTCAGATGGTCCTATGGACATCCTGTTCATATTACTAGTCAACACACATTTTGTAACTAAGACCACACGAAGTGTTCTTAGTAGTAATTTGTAGGTAGAATCCGAATCTGCTTTTAGATTTCTTCTATTACGTCAAGTTTCCAAGTTCGAGACTTCTATGTTAAAGTAATGGGAGTGAAGAGAAGCGGCTACATTGTTAAAGTATCCATATTTTGGGGCCGCAAGGAAATTTACCAGGCCCCAAACACTGAATGATTTAAAAATGTTTCATTGTAAAACAAGAAAGGTGTGCGTGCTAGAGAAATTTAAAAAGCATATTCGTAATTAGCAGAAAAAATACTACCAAAAATCGCCCACTTTCATTTTATTACAAGAAAAATCTTAAATTTTGTTGGCCAGTGTATTTAATCAGATATTTGCGAATTACAATTCATTTCGGTTATTGAATAAGAGTCACAGAAAAAGGCATCCGTCAATTGAGCCGTTCACAAGACAAATCGATTAACTCCATGAAACAAAAAGTGAAGACATGTGATGAAATAATCTACATTGTTTTTTAAAATTCCCTTTATAATAACATTTAAAATAAATAAATAAATTTTATTCAATCAAAAAAATCAACAAAATTACAATAAATAACTGATGCTGAGCTATTAGCTCGAATTATCAGCATATAAAATAAAAATCAATAGAAAAATTATCTATCACATAAAACATTAAGGACTAAAATAAAAACAATGAGTTAAAAAGACATAATTTAGATAAAACGATATTAAGTTAAAAGCAAAATCTAAAAACATCCTAAAAGTTTAACATATCATCAATCTCTCTCGAGTCTATATTTTTAATCCAATCAACTATCAAATTTTTTACAGATCTTTTTTCTGTTACTAGTTTAATTTTTACAGGCAATCTATTATATATTTTATTCCTCATATAGTGCTGATGAGTATATCCTGTATGTTTATATTTTATTGATTTAACATATAAATTTTCTCTATACCTTGTATTATAAGGTCCTAAATATTCATGATTTTCAATTGGTTGCTTACAAATATTTAAACATAATTTTTCAAGTATAACTATCTTATATTAAAAAACTTATTCATTTCTGCACAATGATCTATCAAACACTGTTTTATACGCTGCACCTCATATTAAAAGACTGAAAGATCGCATTATATGCCATAATTAGTATTTCACGTAGGGTGTATGTAGCTAGTCTTAATTTCTTATATAAATTTTGTATATGAGATTTCCATGTTAGTTTATAATCTAAAATTACACCCAAGTATTTATACACGAATAATTGTTCAATTACAGGACATTGACACCGTTTAAAATCATAATCATTAGTTCCATATTTACAATTAAAATTATGTATGTGAATAGGCATTTGCACATCATAACTACATCTCATATACTTGGTCTTATCAACATTTAATTTCATTCCATTTTCATCTAACCATGTTTTTATTTTTTTCATATCCTCTTCAACAAATCTATAATCTAAATATTCATTACAATCATATAATAAAACCAAGTCATCTGCATATGCAAATATTTTTCCACCTAGCTGTAAATTAAACAGATCGTTTATATATATATATATTAAATAATAAAGGGCCGAAAATTGTACCCTGTGGAACACCACAATCGATAGTGCCCTCATAACTAAAAGAATTTTCAATTTTAACAATTTGTTTTCGGTCTTCCAAATATCTTTTAAACCACTGTTTAACTACTCCTCTAATGCCATATTTTTCTAACTTATCTATTAATCTAGCATGGACGACAGAGTCAAAAGTACTGCTCAAGTCTAGAAAAACTACCAGTGGCTTCTTTCCATTGTCCATGCTAGAAGCTATTTGTGAAATTACATCACACAAAGCTTCATTAGTACCTCTATTTCTTATAAAACCGTATTGTCTTTTTGACAATATATCATTTTTAGCCAAAAACCCATACAATCTGATATATATTGCTTTTTCAAAAACCTTAGACATAACTGGTAATAAAGATATTGGTCTATAATTTTTAAAATCTTTTTTATTCCCACCTTTATATATTGGGACAATTAAAGCAGTTTTAAATATTGATGGAAAATTTCCTTGTAAGATAGATTCATTAATCACTCCAACCAATAATTCAATAATATTATTCATTGTATTTTGCAACATTCTGGGAGTGATTTTATCAATTCCCGGTGCAGATTTTTGATTTATATTATAAATAAACTTTGTAGAATGCATAAATACATATATAGCTTTCATCTAACGATGTATAAAATTAATAAGAAAAGCCTTAGAGTAATCGTCAGTAATGTTATTATTTTTGTATGATTAGAGGAGTTAATGGATTTGACAATTTAAAAAAGTAATAACGTTAAATTCAGTGTTCAAATTTTTGTGCTTTTATTACAGAAAAAGTTAATTATTTTATAAGTAAGTACCAATTGGGCAGTAGGGGGGGGCGTTAAGTAACAAGTGGGCAGTGTGGGGGGGGGGGTGAGTTCGCGAAACATGCAGTATACGCATAATTCGAGACAATACGAGGGCTAATTTCTTTTCAACCTCCGATGAGGCATAAAATAAAGACACTGTAGAGATTGTGAATAGCAAGATTACTTTTCGACAGAGCCACTGTAGAGATTGAGACATTTGTCATACCGGTGGACGAGTTTTCCAAGACCCTCTTCATAGAAGTTTACCGCGTCTTAAAGCTCTTCATTGGTGTGAAAGTGCTATCCTCCCAGACCTTTCTTCAACTCTCAAAAAAGATTAAAGTCACTCAGCGCCAGATCTGGGCTGTATGCCAGATGATCAAACACTTCTCATTGAAATTGCTCGAGTAGCTGTTGAGTTACCACTGCAGTATGCGGTCGTGCGTTGTTACCAGAAGATAGCATTTTTCTTCTTTCAAGAACACGCCATGGAGGCCTATTTCAACATGCTGGCAGCAAGCTTCTACGAAGAGGGTATTGATAAACTCATCCAGCGGTATGAAATGTCTCAATCTTTACGGTTACTACGTCATAAAATAACTTTGATTGTACTTGAACTTGGGTAATAAAATCATTTTGCTGTTCACATTTGTCTTTATTTTATGCTCCATCGGAGGTCGAAAATGAAATAGCCCTTGTAATTAATTGTAATGCCAATGACGATAGCAAAAAAAACAACTTTTAAACTTATAAATCCTTTCACTTCACTAATTAAATGATGGTGAGAGCAGTTTAGCAGTTTATTATGCAAGCTCTTCACAAGATGCCAAACTGCCCTTTCGATCCATCGCTATATCTCGCTCCCTTCTTCTAAACCACGAATTTCCCCGATCCCACAATCTATGATTTCCAAGAAATTTTTTTTATAATCTCCTTAATATTTGATTTGCAGAAACTTAAAATGGGGGGGGGGGCGTTAGTAAATTTTCCTTATACTGAGGGGGCATTCATAGAAATAAGTTTGAGAAACACTGGTTTGGACTATTATTATTTTTACATTTTCATTTAGACTACAGAATTAATCATATTGGCTCCAGAAAGAAATTATTAATTTGTCATTTAAAGAAGTTAATACTTATTATTAGAGAGATATACTATAATTAGAAAAAGTAGGGACTCAATCAAGTACTTTGACGCTTAGATTTGGAAAAATTAATAAACTGGAGTTAATCGATTTGTCCTGTCAACGACTCAATTATCGTTTGATTTTTATATTGCGTCGCAACAAAGTTTAGATATCCGCATTACATTTTCTGGAATTTCTAAGACAGATTTGTCTTGGATATAACATTTTGGACATGGAAATTATTATCCGATTTTGGATGTTTATTCCTTAACATACAGTATAACATCTGAAATTGTTTTTTATTAGATTCTTCTCATAAAAGAAGTTTATGCTCATATGATAACTTGCATGCTTCTCATACAAATTATGAAAGAAATTTTAGGAAAAGGTGAGTGTTAACAAACAAAGAATATTTGACTGAAATTTTTTATACATTTGATAAAAATTGAAAAGATATATTTTAAAAATACAAACCACATAAAAGTTATGTAGAGCTTGTATTTTATTTTAATATCTTTTTCCTTATTAAAGCTTTAACGTTGATGATCGCGATCAAAAAAGAAAGTTGAAAATTTATTTTATCACAAAGAAAAACAGTATTCATAACACTACATACTAGGAAAATGATTTTTTTTATCTTTCAACATTATAAGGAAACGGTTCAAAATGATTGAATATAATATAATCACCTGATTTCGGGACACAGCCGACAAAGCCCTGTGCCAAGGTGAAGAAACATGTAAAGCGGCCAACCATAGCACCCGAGCGCATATTTCAAGTACTTCGAAGCAGTATCAGGACTCATCCACGAGGGGATATTTCCTTCAATCTCTTAGGTGGGAAAGAAAATTCATTGAAAGAAACAGAAATCAAAACTCTCAAAGTAAAATATTTATATACAGAAAAAAAGATTTTGTTTCTTGAGGAGATTTACCTGAAGACGTATCTGCATGTTGTTGAGCGAATCTCGTGATTTTGTCTGCATCTTGATCCTCCAGTAACAAAAGGCCGACCAGCACATCGGACAAAACGAGATCCTCTTTCTACCAGACAGAAACATAAATTTGCACGTAAGTGACATAGCTGGACGTAAAACAATCTGAATCTTAAAGAAAGCTAAACCAAAACACTTACTCCAAACATTAACGCTAAAAGACGGGCAATGTTCTTGAACACAGATTCATCGACTCCTCCAGAGCAACAGTAAAGGCTGCGGCACCTATAAAGAATTATGTAAATCTTAGATTCTGCTTGCTTTGGACGGTCTTTTAGATAAGTACTTGGAATAATAGGCCCGGATTCACAGAAGCGTCGTTGTTACGGCCTCTAACGACATTTATTGGTATTCACAAATCATATCGCAAACTGAAATGTCATTAATCAGTATCGTTCGACACTTCAGATGTCTGGAGGAAAAGGAGATGTCATTTTCGGACTCTTGAAGCTTTATGACAATTATTTTGTCGTTAAATGTAAAGCGGCTAACAACTCATTTTGTGACATACAGTTAACTTGTTAAATTTACCAACGTGGTTAGTATAGGGTCATAAATAACGATACTTTTGGAAACCCGGTCAGAGATTTTATAACCAATGCATAAGCAAATATGTCAATCACAGATATTCTTGGAAGTTATGAAGAATAACTATAAAAATATATTCCGTGTCATAGAATATTAGGGAAGACTTTACCTTTTCTCCCACACTAGAGAACTGTTGGAGTTTCTTTTGTAGCCAAGCAAGTCGAGGGTGATGACTAAAGCAATGATCATAGAAGTAAACAGACTCCAACGGATCACCACGAGAACTAAGATAAACGAAAGAATATTGGCTAAATTAGATGATAATTAACCATTTCAATTATCAATTTAGAGAGAGAATTCTTATTTAACCTCTCAAAACGATGGCCTCATATTCACCACAGTCTAATACTACTCCGAATGCTTGATATGTTCCATAAATGTCAGCTGCCATCCTCATCAAACTTAATATCAACCGAAATGAGATTGCAGTCGGCACCCATCTCCTTGGACCTACATCCATGATTCTCCCTGGAATCAAATATACAAATTATTTTCATTTTAATCAGATTTATTGCGATAGCCTAGAAACTGCTCAGGATTTATGCAGGAGTTGTGCGTGTTGCCTGTAATTAACAAAATACTGCGAGATGTATATACAGGATGTTTCAAAAATGGTGGGCAGGTAGTTGCAGATGGTGATTGACGTTGTACTCAAATCAGGAACTAGCAGACGTGCACTGCATGCACGGTAAGGCGGACGGTGATGCTGTGCAGGACAAATACACAACGAAACAAAACTGTCAGCCAAAAGGTGTATACATTGTTACATCATCATCAAGCGGCTATTGTTAATCGTATTTCTACCAATAATAAACCCTAAATTTGTCCGCTTGATGATGTAACACCTTTTGTCCGCAGGGCTTCTCTCTAGAAGCTGTTGCCCCAGGGCGGAAAAGTCACCTGATCATAGTTGTCCGAGTAACAATCCAACCTTCATTGGAATTTAATAATCAGTATTTTTTCGTTTGTTGGAAACAATGAAGGTTACATTGTTGCTCAGACTAAGATGGTCAGGTGACTTTGGAGTTTCAGGGTCTGTCTTTCTTGTTGGCTTTAAGAGTTTTTGACAAAATTCAAAATGAATTTATATTACTGGAACATAGAGAAAGGAAGTAAAAACTCCAGTAAAAACTGGAAGGAGTTTTTACTTCCTTTCTCTATGTACTGGAAGCATAATCATAGAAGGGAAGTAGTGAAACTCCGTAGTTCCCTATGTTCCACTGCTGTTTTGACTCCAAGCTTATTTTCCTGTTAACTTTTATTTACAAAATGATAAAATCTAAAATGAATGACAACATATCAAAAATAAGATTTCAATTGTGCATTTATTGAACTTTATTGCCTTTTATTATTTATAAATTTAAAACAGAATTATACTCTTAAAAAATAAATAACAGTTCAAGTATAATCAGAGAAAGAGTTCAAATATTATGAGAGTAATTTTGCAAATTTTTTATGTTTTACTTTTCACTGCATTCAAACATCTCTCCTCAATTCTCTCGCCAGAAAATAAAAACTAGTCTGGATGTAATACAAAATACAGGGTGAACAAAATACATTCGCTCAACACTTAAATTCTCGTGGCCACTCCTTACAGGACGTTAGTCTTATATTCTTCATAACAACTTCCATACTTCCATAACAAAAAAGAAAGAAAGCAATTCGAGTCCTTTTCTCATGAAATTCAATTCCCTATAATGACCTTAACCTTCGCAAAGGCACCATTCTTTCATTAGCTTTCCCCCACTCCCCTCTCCCTCCAACTATTCTCTAATTTGTCAAGGGGTTTTCTACAGCTTCTTTCAGTGTCTTTGGCTTTCCCTCCCTACATTTTCTCCCCCCCCCCCCTCTAAAGGCCCCTGTATATAAGACGTCTTTTAAGCCCCTATTATCACTTTCACTCTATCCAAAACGTCAGTTTTTTTTACAGAATGTTACCAGGCTGTGTTCACTTTTTAAAAATTAATTATAAATTTAAAGAAACATTTTGTGTACCATAATCATGATATGAGAGTACTATGATTATGCATCTATTTGATTTTTTTTTATTCAATTTATTTTTTAAATATACTTACTTTCATTAACAATTTATTTAACTACATAACAAAGAAAAAATAAATAATATTTGTTTTACAATATCTTTTAAATGAAATTAAATAAACGACCCAAACTGCAAAACAATTCCTGCGATTGGAGCCAAATCTGCAGCAGCGCCACAGTTTCACAAAACTCCCGCGGAGACAATTTCGAGTGACTGCACACTTTAATGTTCGGTTGCAATTGTTTCTACAAATATCTCATCAAAAATTGTAAACTAAATTTTTTAGTTTACTTTTAACTCTAATAAAGAAATGTATACAACAATTGGTTTCAGATAAGCATTAAATCTTCAGTAATAAAACATTATTTTCTTCTATGTCAATGTAAAAGCATAAGGAAGTTTCACTACTTCCCTTCTATGATTAACCTTTAAATTATTAAAAATGAAAGTAATAAAATAATAAAATTGATATTTAGTATCAGTAAAATATTCAAAATTATATGAAATCAACTTCCGATTTAGTGTCATTCGCCCTTTAAGTTATCATGAAGGTATACGAGGATTTAAAGAAAGAAAAGATTCTGTATGTACAAGTTCATATTTCTAAATTCGTTTAAGGTTTAGCTTTATATGTAGTTGTTAACCAATTGATTTTCCATTACATATCTTCAGTATATTTAATGATAATATATTTTTTTTCATAATATTTCCATTATCCTTAGATAAGAAAAGGATAATAGTCATTAAAAATCATATAACATTAAAAAATGGGAGAAACATGTGTAGCTTTATTATTATTATTGAATTTTGAGGATTGATGCCATTTGCTATAATTATTCATGGCATTATTACATAAGTATAAGATTTGCTAATGAACATATTAATGAAATGATATTTCTCGTTCATAACGTGATCTTCGTCTTTGTATGTATTTCCGGTATATAGAATAGTATAAAAAATTATATAAAGTTACTTTTTTCTCAGGCATATCTACGACTTACAAAGATTAAATTCATTGTTACTTTAGAATATTAGTTTGTCATCTAATTGGCTAAACACAATTTTTTTTTTAAATTATAGGGAAGCCTATTTAAAAAATACACAAAAAAAAACGACAAGAACAATAAATTAATAAAAGAAAAAAATAGCGATAAAACTGTTTGATATCTTATCTATGCGAATTTATCTATAGTGATTTTTCTAATGAAAAAATATGCTGCCAATTTTGACAATGAATGTTAAAAACACTTTTTTTAAAACAAGTTTTTTTCGTAAAGTTTTAGGAGAGGAAGTAGGAAAATATTTACCTCTACCGCTCATGAAGGCCAGAGTGACATCATTAATGAAAATCAGGATCCCGATGACGAGGCTGAGGATATAGTAGATCATTAATGGAGTCCATTGAAAACAGTTGCCATCGGATCCGTAATAGAAAGCTACGGAAGCACCGACAAACCTATCAACGCAACCAATTAATGAAAAAAAGCATAAACGAAACGTATATTTGAAAAAAAAAAAAAAAATGAGTGTTTGGATTATATCACCATAGCAATTCAATGGCTGACGAGAGAGCAGCCGGCAACACGAGATCGTCACTGCCGAACCCACAATTCCAGCCCAGCATGAATAAGGGTGGCATCTTCCTAGTTCTAGTCGCCTGATCCGAAAAAAGGAAAACTTCAATTTATTTACTAAACCTGGCTTAGCGAGCTCTTTTGTGACTCTTTGTTATGCAGTTCATGATTTAACGAGCACGTGATCACGTTTGATAACAAGTTACGCCCACGCCGCTGCAACGGGAAGTCAATAAGAGCATAGAGTATGGTTTCTTAGTAAATGTTGTAATCGTTTTTCTTAGCACAATGTTGTGGATGTGTAAGAATTTTTTGCTTTATTAAGTTTGAGAAATTATTATATTCAGTGGGTGAAATTTTTTTTCTGCATTCTGGGACAGACGCATAATTTGCAAAGGGAGAAGGAATGCAGTGTTGTTTAAACTTTGTCAATATTCAATCTGTGTGCAATTTATGTTGTAAGCGGGAATTTTTAATGAAAACTTCTGCAATATGCTTAAAAAAAAGAAGAGAATATCACTGCTTAAAGTTATCAATCATTCAGAGCGTGTTAACAACAAAAAACGGGGTAATAGATTTTGTTCTTTATTTTTAGAAATTCGGAAATTACAACAGATATAAGTTTTTTTTAGAATCTAAATTTCCGTATAACTGATTCATTTGTTTTGTTTAATTAAAGAATCATGTTGAGGGGGCGGTAAAAATAATTCCCAGTCCTTAATTCAATATAGGAAATCTAGGTCAGAATGTGTGTCAGCAAACTCGAATTTATTTTTGAAATGAAATTATTGAAGAATAATTTACGGGCACAATAAAAGAGATGTCCAATTTCCTCAGAACACCATTAAAAAATTTTAAAAGTCACTATTCGTGTATTAATCTTAATAATCTGCGTTCCTTTAATGAAAGATAAGCAAGTTTGAAAGGGAAATTCAAGAGTCATAATGAAAATCTTATCTCGAAGGAACTTAAAAGACTTTATCATGATTAATCCATTATATCCCTACTGAGTGGCAATTTATTTAAAGAGTAGCTTAGCAGTTTATTAACTCGAAAACCGAGAGTTTTTCATGTTTACCAAAGACAGACTTTCGAGCTAAATATGATTTTTTTTTAAATGAAAGCAAAAAGATAGCACAAAATCGAAACGTTTATTTTAAAATATTTTTTTATTTGCCTCCAACAAATGTGATAATATATTTAGAAAATTAAATTATTATACAAAAATATCACAATTTATATATGTTAATTAAATCGTTAATTCGATACATTAAGTTTTATCTGAATAATCGACCAAATTATCATACTTGTAAATAATTTGTATGTAGTTGCAAATAAATGCTCAATTCATCATTAATGATAAAAGCTTATACAGAATTTCCAAAAGATAAAATCAATATCTCAACAATAACGACAATAAAAATTAAAAATTATCATCTATGTTTTTGCGTGCGAGAGTGAATTAGAACCGAGTAAATGGCCTCGAAAAGAGGGGGGGAAATGTTGATATCAAAATTACAATAAAATGTTACTCGGCTAACGTCAAAAAGTAAAAGAACAGTACTTGACAGTTCTTAGCTGATGATGCCTGCTGAAGTCACATCCTCATGAAGATTAAACCATCGAAGTTAGTGATACTTACAATTCCTAATATAGATATTGTCCAAATCAGCACGGAAACAATAAACACAAATCAACAATTCATATAAAATCAGTTTTTTGACGAGAGAGATATAGACACTAAAAACGTTTTCGAGGCCATCTCGGCACTCATAAGAGAATAAATTCACATCACGCAACCGTATAAACTAAAAATTAAAAATTGCTTCTTTTACAAAAGAACCAATCCTCACTCAGGTCAAAGGTTGGCCTTGGCTAAATCCTGGCTATCTTTTTAATATATAACGCTTCTTTGATTACATATTTCTGTAGATTCTCTCCCTATTCAATATTTTAACTCCCTGCAATAGGTGAATTGTTCCTTGGCTATATAATGCAAGGCTAAATTGTTATTAATATCGCTCAGCCTCGCTGCTCTATTTACTACGGTTTTTGAATTCGTCCCGTATAAATGGCCTTATAATTTTTGCACGGAACAGAGTAAATAACATTATTGTTTTCTGCTACTCCTCAAGCATGTCTTTATATTCTTTAATATTGCTAAACAATTTTTGTTTTTCCTTTGCTTAATGTTTGTAGAAACATATTAACCATATCTCTCTCTAAAGTATTGTCAATTCTAGGTATTATTACTATATTTCCCTTTTGAAAATCCTCTTGAATTTATATTTCATTGTAATATACAGTATTAGTCCATATTATACAGGATGGCTTAAAACCTACATACCAAGATTAAATTTCTGAGCTGGTGTGTAATTGTTTGAAAATTCTGTGATATATTCATGGTATCAAGGCATTTTTTAACGGTTGAGACTTATGGATTTTTGTTTGAGGTCAAATGAATACAGAGGCTAGTCCGTATTTAGGATAGTTCTGTGCGATGAAAATGCGTCCGAAATGCTCATGGATCATAGTATTAAAGAGGAAAACTTAATGATATTGACCGTAAAATAATTATTCAAGAAGACTGTTTCTGATCATCTTCATCATCGGTATTCCACTTTTGTTATACGTAGATTGTTGATCCAAAATATTATCATCCACTTTTCCTCCTTTCTGTACCGCAACATCTTTGATCCATCGATGCATGGACTTCAAAACCCGGAACTGGGTGTGGTCATTCTTACAAATAGGTCTAATTTTTGCTTGGTTACAAATGATCCCAGATGTTTTAGAACATAACTTCTTAGGTAGAACGTAATGATTACTTGATCAATCAATTCCAGAATTTAAATACACTGTTGCCCGTTCACTACCAGTTCGGAGAATATTTTCTAATAATACACGCATTGCAGAAAATGATTTGTAGCTTGGTTTTTATACCTCGTTATAGAATTTTTAGGCAGTTTACGCTATACAATGAGTTAGGTGGATTACCTTAAGTGTTGTCCAACTTAGAAAAAATTCGAGTTATATAAGTGTATAGGAATGATCTACTTGCGCAAGTCGAGAATTACCTGTACTTTTCTTTTGTATTATCATACCACGAGAGTTGATATGCAACGTTAATTAATTTGCCAACTGCATAAAGTTAAGCAATATCAGGCGCGTCTATTCACTGGATGGGTGACCATTAGCGACATACGATCTTCACACTGCCTCCCCTCGTGCTTCTGCAGTCGTCATTATCCCTCCGGGAACCTAACTCGGCCTCTGGACATACAAGCCCCGGAAGGATGAATTGTGCTCTACTAACTAAAAATAAAACTAAACTAAAACTGTAGTAAAGAGAGGCTAAGTAAGTTTACATGTACAATTCGAACTCAGTTGAACATTTTGAATGACCACTCTGATCTCGCGACTACTACTACAGCCCATCCTAGTGCCTTCAATTCATGCATTTTTTGCAAAACAAGCTGCAGCCTCGATATCAGACGCATGGTGAATATGTGAAAGAGTAATCTATGCATAATTAAACTTTTTCGGTCTAATAGATCATTTTTAGCTTTGACTGTTTTTTTTTATTTTTATTTTTATTTTATGTATACATGTATTAAGATTTTCTTTTTGACTGAGCTTAAAATGCTCTCGTATGAAGAAGAAAGTACTCTAGAGTGTTCAATTCTAGCCAGTAGGGCAGATGTATATATAATTTAATTCGTCATTAATTTCATTAATTTAATTTTCGGACAAATGCTCCTAGACCCTTAAGAAATTACTTTAATTTTTCTGTAGAAAACACAGCCACTACTTCCCTCATCCCAACTGAAAGATGGTAGAGGAAGTAGAACATGCAGGGTTCGCCTCACAACCTATATTTATTATTATATTATAGAAAGACTAATGGGATTGGCAACAAGGTAAATGGAGGCAATATTTCGTCTTTTGCATTGAAGGCGAGACTCGCATTGGTCTATCGCTTCAACAGGTGTATTAGATAAATAGGAAATTCAAAAGTATAAAGACAAATCTGATTGATGATCCTGCTTTAGCTGGCCGGAGATTAACAAATATAAAATACTAATCTTATAATACTGTGAATAATTAATCTAGCGGTGAAAGAAAAGAAACTCTACTTCTGAAAACCAATGGCGACTGACACGTTTAAAAACAATTGGCGACGTGATTCGATATATATGCGATCACAAAGCTTAGCTTTGTGACCCGTTTATATCTACGACATGCTTTAGGAGGCTTCCATAAATGATGTCACACTAATTGGAAGAAACTTTGATTCCTCCTCTCCCAATGGCGCATCTTATCTCATTATAAAAAAAAACGCCACCTTCTCTTCATGTCACATCACACATTAAATTAGAGACTGCATTAAAACATTCATTTTTCTTATTATTTAGTTATACAGGATCGAAAAAAACAAAAAACACGTGCTTAATATTTTTCAAAAAGCTATTCAATGATACCAAACTCGACCCCTCACTCCCACTCCTTGAGGGTGAGGGAGGGGGCTACTTTGAAATCTTAAATAGGAACCCGTATTTTTTGTTGAAGATTCGGATTCTACGGGAAAAAATACAAAACTTTTACCTGAAACATTTTTTCAATCCGTTACAGATGGGGCTGTAATCGCGGAAAATCAAATTTTACGATTATCTCGAGAAATACCAACACCTCCTAAACAGAAAGCCTGTGCACTGAAAATTCATACATTGTTATATCATGATAAAAAGGCATTGTTAATCTTATTTCTACCAATAATAAGCCCTAAATTATGACTTCTTATGAACATGTAACAATGGATTAATTTTCAGTGCATAGGCTTTCTTTCTACGTATGAGGTGTTGGAAATACACTCTTCACTAAAAGATAGATAAGAGACGAATGAAAAATTTGGAAAGTTTGGAACCCACTTCCAAAGTCTACTTTGGATCGCTGAGATCAATTCCAGTGTTAATGGCGATGACACATGTGTGAAACGCCGATTTCTTTTTTATAAAGCTAAATTTCAACTATCCCTCATTATAGTATGTTGTAAATAAAAAAATGAGAAATTGTTTTACATCTACTCAAACGCAATGGCCAACATGAAACGCTTAAATATTCGTCAAAGGTCTTATGCTGAAATAAGGGCACTGTGAGCGCGCCACGGGTGCTTCCAGGAAATTTAAAGTGTCAAACATCGTGGAATTTCTGGTCGACCAAATCATCGACATCTAAGGAAAAACAGCTTGACGTTGCCCTGTCGTTCACTAAAGATCCTCACCTTAGTACCCGTAAAGCTGCTCTACATGACATCGATCATCAAAAGTTCCATACTTACAAACTTCATCTGATACACGAGTTGAATGAAGGTGACTTTGCTCGCTGTATGGATTTTTGTGAGCAAATGATGGAGTAAATTGATGACGATCCCACTTTTCTCACCAGTATTGCTTTTTCCGATGAAGCCACTTTTCAACTATCTGTCAGTCAACAGACATAAATCCAGATTTTGGTCTGACAGCAATCCCCATTGGTCGCTTGAAGCTCATACGCAATACCCTAAAAAATTGAAGCGTCTGAGCGGGAGTGCTGAATAGTGCAATAATTGGTCCATTTTTCATCGACGGAAATTTGAATGCTGCGAAGTTATGAGGATATCCTGCAGAATCAAGACGTTCCAGCAGTCAGAGGTGATTACAGAGGATAATTTTGCTTTAACTCTTCGATGTTTTCTGGACATGCAATTCCCTGAACAAGGGATTGGAAGAAGAGGAATCACCAAAATTGAGCAGTCGCCTCGTTCCTCTGACTTGGAGTACTTTCTCTGAGGTCACCTAAATCGTGTCTACAAAACGAAGCCAAACACAGACAAGAAGATCTTCGACAAAGAATCATTGACGAAACTGCACTTATTCAGCCCGACTTCATTAGAAACGCTGTAGCCGGATTTTACCATCGAACAGGACATTGTCAGATCCAACAAGATGCTGTAAAACATTCGATATTTGCAAATGTCTTAGGCAATAAAAACAACCCCGATGATAAGGCGAGAGGACTCACTTTAATAAAGCACCTCGAATGAAACAGAAAATTACTAAGATTGTCCACGTCGTTGTTCCTTTCTCCGAAATTGGCCACTTCAAATGATTTTGTTGCATAGGGGACTACGGGTATATTAAGGAAAAGTGTTCATCTGTATCCTATCTATTTCCCCAGGTTTAAGCATGTAGTTCTGTGGTACACTGTATTTCAGTATGCATTACTAATATTCAGTTCTTTTCCATCTATAATGATATTATCAATTTTGTTGGGATTATGATCGAAAAAATAATTGGGTGCCCAAATTAAATTTCTAATTTCAATTGTTAGACATTGTTAATTTTACTTCGCAACAATGTCTAAGAATTGAAGTCAAATATTTTCGTCGTATAGAGGATGATTTAGAGTGAAAAGTCTTCGGGAAATGGGAAGGAAGAAACTTAGATAATATTTACTTTCATCTGTCAATAAATATCCAAGCGATTCAGTATTTTTTAAACTCATTTTTAATATTCATTTTTTTCTTTTTGTAATGTAATGAAGCGACATTACTGATATTTTACATAATTTTTCATTTATGATTTTCGTTATTCTTTGATAATAGACTTTGTGACTATGTATAACAAACACAAAGATGTAAGTCGAGACACTCATTTCTGGGTTTGATGTTCCATTTTATAAAGTTATTAAGCTTGTATTGCCATTAATTTATTGAAATCAAGCTTGAAGGAGGTATTTTTATTAAGTTATTCATTTAGGTTTCGCGAATGGTTAATATAACTTTGCAATTAAAAATAGATTCAAGTCATTAAGCAATTCTTGTTTTGGCGAATTAGTATTTTCGCAGTTTCCCTGTTGATTTGTAAAGCTTCAACAGTTTTTTGCCCTCGACATATGGTTGTCACAACTCTCGGACGGTTCTTTATATTTAGTTGGTCTTCATCATTATTCTCCTCCATGCCATGCAGTTGCGAAGTCATTTCTAAGATTTCATTCCAGCTAAGAGGGGAGGCAGAAGACGCAAAACAGTAGAGGGCCCGTTTTCTTTTCCGTTTTTCTCTGCTATAAGATGATACATGCGAACTATTTGCTTCACTTTCCGTATTTCGATCAGAGCATACAGCGGAACATTGTTCGCCTCCTTCCTGATTCGTTTCATGGCTATTCTGCGATTCTTCCTTATCTTTTTCGCTGCTTTTAGAGATTATCTTATTTTCGTTTTCATTTGGTACAATGTTTGTTTCGATCCTATAAGAGGGCACCAATTGTAAAGTTTTGTCGTTTCTTTGAATTATCTTATAATCCTTCTGGAAAATTTTTAGCCTAATGTGTTTCTTCTTCACTATAGATTGAATGCGAGCTTCCTGGACCTTTCGAATATGACTTTTAATGTATTTTCTCAGAATGCGTCTATTAAAATCTGGTATCTTCAAAACGAACAACAAAGTGTTTAGGTATCTGTATCTGCAAAAGTCGTTGGAGGTTATCCATCTGAATATAGCTAAAGCAACATTTACTAGGTCAATCTTTTCATCTTCGTATTTTGATAAGATTGAAATCATTTGACAAAGTCTTAACTGACCAAACTGGTGCATACAAGAACAGGTTTGGAGATTTGATACAATGTAAGAAGCAATTTTGTCTTCGACTTCTGGAAGTTTAAACGAGGATGCCATTTCCCATAATTTGAAACATAACTGAGGTTCCATTCTGTCACTCATGATTTCTAATCGATGTTTTTTCATTTCTGTCATTCCTAGATAATGTAGAGTCATATGAATTTTGTCGCGAAGTTCATGACGTTTTACAATCCTTTTATACGCACTGTGAATATATCGAAGTATTATCTTTAGCGCTTGGGGATCGAGATCTGGTAAAAGGATCCGAGTGATGTTAACCTGAAAAGATATATTTCAGTATGTTGAATGATTAAGAATAATATTAATTTTATTTTCTAAGAGTATTGTAAGCTAAATAACTTAAAACATCCTAATATTAATTTTTTTGATTAAAAATTAACATCAATATATACTTTTTTTTAATATGCAGCTATATATCTTCGCAAGCTATCTATCTCCAAGTGTACTAAGGACTACAAGGTAGTCAAGTGGAAGCCCAATGATAGGGCGAGCATCCAGCTCGCACATTGGGAATTCTTCCTTTCCAAACAATCAGAAAGCTTATGAACACACATGAGTAAAAGAAAACTGGAGTTAATGCTCCAAGAATAAGGTAATGATAGTATTGGGGGAAAAAGTGCTCCATTTGGTAGATGCGACAAGCGTGATAATCTAGGTCGCGTAATTTTCCCTTCCATTTTTTTCCAATAATATTTCATTATGCTTGGTGCATTCACTCCACTTTTCATTTATTAAGTCATTTTTATTAGGCCTATTGTTATCAGTAGCTAATTGTTTTACGCGTATTGTTATCAGCAGTTAATTGCGGTTATCAATTGTCTTAAGCAGTGCGTGACCAGTGAAATGGTGAGAACCTCCCAAGAAAGAACACGAGAACTATAAAGTTACGATAAACGTTCAATAAATGTAAGTTGTGTATGCACACAATTCAAACTTGCTCATGTACTCAATTACTCGTGTTACCCTAATAATTGTACTACATATTATGGTTACCATAAAGAATTTGTATTGATTGGTAAATTGGAATGGTTTTGTATTTTTTTTAACGTTGAGCACTAAAATAGAAGTGAAAGAATAGCGCTAGTCCTCAGTTTTATCAATTTTGAATTTATCGCGTGAAAACAATACACTGCTCTCGTTCTACAATCTCGCATGAAGGGTTTTCTTTAATACCAACGGATGAGAAGAAAATCCCCGTACTATTTTGCCTGCTCGTAAAACACTGAACTTTCCCGCCCAAAAACAGTGCTAAACCTCATTGTGAAAATGGAAGGAAGTTGTTACAAATGGTTCTGGCTGCAACAAGCGAGTTTTTATTTTCATGGCGATTCAGAGGACTTTTCATAATGATGATTCTCTTAAGGATTCTGATATAGGAGAGTATTGGTTAGCACTGTTTTTGACCCTTAAATAACCTCAAAGGTTTGAGAATTAGGTTTAATTTCTTTCATTCCTCGCACAGAAATGATATTTCAGATATTTTTATTCTACAGGGTGGTCCATAAGTCCCTTACCACCCCTTGTACATTTAGTGCTTGTGGAAATTGACGGACAACCACCATGTGGGGACATATTAGACTAGGGGGAAGTCACAACGTTGCAGACGACCAGGACGGCGGCCAGCTTGAACGCCGCCATTTTGGATGCACCGTAGCGTTTTAAATGGGAATGAGGTCATGGGGCACATGATTTCGGGCTATAATTTCCGAAACAAAACAACGGTGCAGTCCGAACTGTTACACATGGCCTTCCACGTGCTCTACGTGAGCCCCCTTCTGTGCTACGGTTGTGTTTTCAACTGTTTCAGTCGTGAATCTTCCACACTTGAGTTTGGAACTTCTTGAAGAGCCGGGCAACACTAACTTGGGACACAGGTTGTCGATCAGAGTGCTTTTCACTGAATTCCGCTGCTACAGCCCTTGCACTCCTCCCTCCCCATACCCCTATCAACTCTGTCCTCTCTTCTGTGGTTAATGACATGCTTTAGCACCTGCAACAAATGGTAAATAACAGTGAGAATTGCCATTTGAAATGCCTGTAACTGTTGAACGAATTGCCCAATGGTACCAGAGTGGTATTATTATCATAGGCACCCCTGAATTAAAATCGACTATCTTATCTTCGAACTTATTATTCTTATACATGTATATTCGATTATGCCACGTGTTTTTTTGATATATCTCATGCCATATCTTAGCATTGAAAATTCCAATGGTACCATATCTCAGGCCGCACCCAGAATTTTTTTCGGAGGTGGGGGCTGAGGGGAGCTGGGCTAATCCTGTTTGTGGGAGGGGGGCCCCATGTAACAAATTTAGTTGACATGGTGGCCAATTTCGGGGAGAGGGGGTGCAGCCCCCTCCCTCAGGTACGGCCATGCACTGAATCAAAACAATTATAAAATTAATAAACTAAACGCCATTGGAAAGACATAACCAAGCATCGAAAGGTTAAACTAAACGCCATCACATAAACTATTTGAAACGTAATATTTCCAGAATTTTTGAATCGTTTTTGAGAACTTTAGAACAGGTTCTTCTAAATTTTAATTCGATCATCTTCGAACTTACTAATTACTCATGTATTTATTCGTTCATGGCATGTCGTAACAAGTTAGTTGTTATATTATGTAGCATATCTTGGCATTGGAAATTTCCAATGATACCATAATGATGTCAATTCTTTGTACCACTGAACCAATTTCGACAATCTGCGACCCATATTTATCGATTGGCGATAACGTTTTATTCGCTCTTATCTTCTCATTACGAATTATAACTTGCTATAATTTAGCTTTGAAAATTTCGGAGGGCGGCATAATGATACCGTTAGCGCACCTGCCATTGTATCGATTTCGACCATCTTCAAAATTGTTCATGAACGGCATCATATTTATTGATTGGCTAAAACAGTACTTAATTATATTTTAATCCCTTATATAACGAATTGTTTGATGTATTACTTATAATATTTTAGCATTGAAAATTTCTAGGGGGGGTGTCATAATGGTACCATTAGAGCACGTGCAACTGTACCGATTTCGATCATCTTCGAACTGGCTCGTGGGATGAACCATGTCAATCGATTGACGAAAAAATATTTTGAAAATATTTCATAAGTTTCGAGAAGATCGAGTTACAGACAGACAGACATATTCCCTCGTAGTAACAGCATAAAGCATAAATAAAAAAAGTATTTAAAAAATAATTAACTTTTTTGCAGTAGTTAAGCATGTAGTTATAATTATATCATTGCAATTACAATTTTTTAAAATAGTTAATAGTTATAGTTAAACTACCTTTAAAGTAATTAGTGCCCATCAGTGAGGCTTTTAGGATGAAGAGGGCGAGATTCATGGCTATTTGAACACGACAAGAGTTGGGTTTATTTAAATCACGCCATGGTCATATAAGTTGATAGACATGTGAAAAATATATACAATGGAAACATTCATTTCATATGTAAGCTGTTTTCATGTTTTGAATAAATAGTTTAAAAAAAAATATTATAGAAATTCAAAATTCTAAAATTGTAACAGTAATTGGTTGCTCAGTCGTTGTGAACCTGTATTTTTTTTTTAATTTCGCGTTTTAAAAAAAAATTTTTTTCGCCCACCTGGATATGCAATTATTTCCTTATTATTATAAATCATGATAAAATTTAAAACGATCCGTTTGTGAAAATGAACTTTAAAATGATGTGAAATGATTCATCATTATTCAGTATTCTACTTTGAGGATTTACCGATGACTTTCTACTGAACATTTTATAGAAGAACTCGCTGCTCGCCGCCAGTATTAATTTATTAGCAGTGTAGATTTCCTTCTGGCACACGATCCTCACATCCATCGTATCTTCCTCGAATAGTGCGCGAAGCAACCGCCGAGCCAGTTTCTGTTGATAGACGAGAGCTAAGTTTTCTTGCGTTTGTCTTTGCTGAAGTGACGCCATTACTTGTGTTTTTAAACCAAGAATTAAATAATTCTGAAAATAAATAAACATTTTCCCCCACATAAAACATATTTAAGGCGTTCAATCTATTGTCTAGTTATGAAATTTACACTTTAATTCCTAAGACTAATTAACAGTTTCATATTCCCAATAGACAGTGGTAAAAATAACGAAATTAGTAATTACCTTTATAAACATGAAAGTTTTCAAATTTTTGAAGATGAAATTTTCAAATATGCTTTTGTATAATTATTATTGAAAAGTTACATATAAATTAATACTTTTTGTAACTGTAAACTCTAAAATAATTTGTTCTTATTTGACCAAATTAAAAGTTGTATTTATTAATTTTTCCCTTTAATCTTTATTTCATTGTTTAAAAGTCTTGCAAAGACTTCATTGTAATAGAGTTCTTCTGATTGTAGCATTATTGATTGTTTAGATGAAAAACTATATTAAAAATTTTTTTGTTCAGTTTCAGGAATATCAGAAATTTAAAATATTACCTCTTCAGTTAACCATTGATTGCATTCCAAGATTAAATTATTGCTTGAAGTCTTTCAACGTTTTTTAGTGATCGAATTTCCAATTTCTAACAATTAGATTAATTATCAATTGAATAAACGCCATGATACTCTCATTAAACTTTATTAAAGAGATTAATTTTGCATATATATTCTCAGAAACGAGAGCAAATAATTTCAATGGAACGTGAAGTGAGAAGGGGGTTTTATTTTTCAAAGTAATAATGAAAAGATCCCGCTTTGACGTCGATAGGTATTCTCTGTAAGGAATAAAACAGTAAGATAAGTGTTTCGTTAATTGGTTTGTAATAATGAAAATGAATTTGAAACATATCTATCTTTTGTTATTTATAATGATCTACTGCATGGAGGTAGACACTTACCGCATAAATCCATCATATTATTGCAAGGTTTGTAAATAAGGTGAACAAATTAGATTCAGATATTAATATTAAAGAAATATTTATTTCATATATTTCTATAAAATTGAATGTTTTTATCTTTTCATTATTCTGGATATATATGTTATTTTCAAAGTAGGAGCATTTTATTTTTACGTAACATATACTCAATCCTCTCTATAGCACGTTAATTTTTTATTACCAGATTTACGGTTTTGTAAGTTGAAAAGAATAAACTATTAAGGAATGACATAACCAAGTACCGAAAGGTCAAACTAAACCATTCGGGGAACTATATTTTTAAACTGCCCTATGTTAACATTGTAAGTTTCTAATGGACCATAATGATACCATTAAACCACGTACCTTTGAAATAATTTCGACTATCATTAATTTTACGTTATATTCATTCATGATACATCATCCCAATTTGTTTGATATATTACATGCCATATCTTATCATTGAACATTTTTAAGGGTGTCATAGGGGTAGGTTCATTTCCTGAACCATATTTATCATTTGGCGAAAATAGTAGTTTATACCTGCTTCTATCTCGTCATTACGATTTGTTTGATATATTACTTAATATGTCTTCCCCATTGAAAATTGCTTGGCGGGAAAATTGAGGTACCATTTGTGCACGTGCCCGTGAACCGATTTAGATAATATTTGTGATTGGTTCGTGCCATGAACCATTTTCATCGACTGACGAAAACAGATTTTGAAAATCTTTCATAGCCTCGGAGGAGTTAGAGTTACAGACAGACAGACAGACAGAAACATTTCCCCACACTGATAGCATAAAGCACCTTTCGGTACTTAATAAACCATTAAGGACTGACATAACCAAGTACTGAAAGGTTAAACTAAACCATTACACCACGTACCTTTGAACCAATTTCGACTATCATTAATTTTACGTTATATTCGTTCTTGACACCTCATTACATGCCATATTTTGGCAATGAAATTTCCAATGACCCATAATGGTTCCACTATACCATAATGGTTCCACTAAACCAGGTTCCTTGAAACCAATTTGGACTTTCATTAATTTTACGTTATATTCATTCATGACACCTCATTCCAAGTCATTTGATATATTACATGCCATATTTTAGCATTGAAAGTTCCAATAAACCAAAATGGTTCCAGTAAACCAGAATGGTTTCACTAAACCAGGTTCCTTGAAAACAATTTAGACTAACATTAATTTTACGTTTTATTCATTCATGACACATCATTCCAAGTCGTTTGATATATTATATGCCATATTTTAGCATTGAAAGTTCCAATGAACGAGAATGGTTCCACTAAACCAGGTTCCTTGAAACCAATTTGGACTATCATTTATTTTACCTTTTATTCTTTTATGACACCTCATTCCAAGTCGTTTGATATATTACATGCCATATTTTGGCAATGAAATTTCTAATGACCCATAATGGTTCCACTAAATCAGGTGTCTTTGAAACCAATTTGAACTATCGTTAATTTTACGTTATATTCATTCATGACACGTAATTTCAAGTCGTTTGATATATTACATGCCATATCTTATAATTGAAAAATTTTAAAGGTGTCATAAGGGTACCATTAGAGCACGTGCCATTGTTTCGATTACAACCTTTTTCAAAATGGTTCATTTACTGAACCATATTTATCAATTGGCGAAAATAGTAATTCATATCCGCTTCTATCTCGTTACGATTTGTTTGATATATTACTTAATATATCTTGCCATTGAAAATTGCTAGGCGGGAAAATAGAGGTACCATTTGTGCACGTGCCAATAAACCGATTTAGATAATATTTGTAACTGGTTCGTGCCATGAACCATATTCATCTGACGAAAACAGATTTTGAAAATCTTTCATAGCCTCGGAGGAGTTTGAGTTACAGACAGACACGTTTCCCCACACAGCGGTACTTAATAATCTTGAAACTTATTATATTCAAATAATTTAATAATGAGCTCAGTATAAAGAAGTCGTTATAATATGATCAGGTTTTAATAGTTATGGCTAGTAATACAACATGAAAATCGTCGATATTCGAACAGTGGAGTGCATCTGTTTGGGGCGGAGGAAAGCTTCCACAATACATATCCTACCTCAACGAAAACCAAATGCACTGAGATAGATAAGAAGTCTGATGAACTGCAGAGGTCATCCACAAAATCCAAGTTGAAAAATAAGATTAACGATTGTATTGCATTGACACATAAGAAAAGGGAAAAAAGGCAAGAACTTAGGTAAATAGGGATGTTATTTTTTTACCAATAAGCTGGGAAGGAATCTTTATTGGGAAGCTGTCTTCAAATTTCACATCTAGAATATGCTTCGGCTTCCGATACTTCATGTGTATTTCAAAATTCTCATCACTTAATCGCTGCTCTAGCATTTCATTTTTTGTAGCAAATTCTTCAAGAGATTTTGGATGAACTGATTCTTCGCAGTTCTCCTGTCGAGTTGACCAATATCCTCAGGGTAACATTCTGAAGCGATCCATCTATTTGTTCGAGTTTGTGATCGAGCCCAACATAGAGAAAGAGTTCTTTCTTTAACGGAATCGCTGAAACTATTGAAAAGCGCACTTCTTGCTAATTGCTTCATCTCGGTAAACTGTCTTCAACATGAAACACCTAGTTATTAATGGAGTGTTTTACTTAAAAAGCAAGGGCTCTAATATCCTGTAATTCCCTGATATTTGGTGGAGCTTTTTGTTTCAATGGGACACTTCCACTATTAACTGTATCATCAAGATTGAACTCCACCAAATATCAGGAATTATTATACTGCAAGACCATCTTTTACCGTATGCTTCTGAGCTGTGTGGAGATAATTGGGTACAAAGGAAAAGAAGACGCTACCTTAATGGTATTCCCCCCCCCGGTGATATAGTTGCGAAGATCCAGTAGGTGAAGACCGGGAATTGAGGTGACTTGTCCTTGATGAACCCTCAAGAAGAAGTCACACGGGATTAACTCCTAGAACCGGAGTGGCCATACCATAACACCAGAATCTTCTTTTCCTTTACATCCTATCCTGAACGTCATATTTGCTACTACTACCTCCTAACGGCAAACTAGGGTAACTATGCGAGCGAGAATTTTTTTTTTTTAAAATTGGAGAAGTTACCTCCCTATTGCCGTAAGATTTTCTATGATCCATTGCTTAGTTTACTTGTTATGAATTTTTGAAATGTTTCACGGACTTAAAAATAGCCCTGTATAATCAGTTATTAATTCACAGCTTTGCTGTTTAAACATGTATGAGTATATCGTTCCCGCTTCTTTTTCAATTTATTTCATTCTCTTCCGCTGAGCATTGAACAGGAGCACTGGGCTTTATGCGTGCGAGAATAAGACTAACGTGGAATATTTACAAGAAATTACAAAGAGAGCAAGGGGAAGATGCTGTTCATAGCAGATGCCAATGTTAAGGAGTTCCTGAATGATGACTCTGTTATCGAGCAAGCATTTAAAAGATGGAGATTAGAATGAAAAAATGCATCTATTCTATGTTTAAATAGCAAAGCTGTGGATTAAAATTTGGGTATGTTAAAAAAATGCACTGCATAATTTTTGGAGTAATATTTGCACTTAATTAGCTGTTTTGTATGAATACGTCTTAAAATACCCTGAATAATTCGAATCATTATTTAGATCTTTATTTTATTGTTTCTAATAGAAAAAGGCATGTCCGCCGGGAAGAGAGTGCCGTGTGAAGCAACGATGCTATTTGATTTTCTGCAAATGGGAACCTCATTGTTTTGCATTGGTGACATAAACGGATAAAACACCTTTGGAAGAATTGTGCCTATTAATATCTTCTTCTAACTTCCTTTATTCAAATTTAAATCTCAGTCCAAATATGCCTTTTATGGAAAACAATAATTTATTTAAATAAGCTGAATTTTGTTTTTATTCATACATTTATATACAGTCAAATATAATTAAGTCTTAAATAAATAACTTATCCGATTACAATTTACAAGAGATCACAATAAGTTTTGTTCATTATTTTTTTCATTTCTTGAAACATTTTTTCCCTACCTATTTTCATATTTAAAATGTGTTATTTTACAATAAAGTATCGCTTTCTTACTTAAATTAAGAGAATTCCGCAAGGACAAATGCGGATACAAGTTGTCCCGCCAATTTGGAATTTATAAGACTGAACAGTTGTACAGTGGTAGGGATGCACCTTAATTAGCTCTCCTTTCATTCAAAAAGTTTATCTGGAAAAATTGAATATCTCTATAGCTCTCTTTATTCGGATTCAATGGCCTCGTGTAATAAGAATTTTAAATACTGGGCAAGTGCTCCTGCAGTTACGGCCGTTGCATGGGTCGCACAACCATCTATTTTATAAAAAGATTTAAAAGATGGAAAAAACTCAAAAGTGGTCATGTATTATATTTCATAGGTAATTATTCATTGGTTTATATAAATATCTTAAAGAAGTAGTAAAATAAATACATAGAAGATTACCTGTCAAATACCAATTTTCACGTTTTTTCCGTCGGCCTGTATCTGAAAAATGTACATTAAACATTATATACAGAGTCTTTATAATTAAAGTTCCATTTTGACATGGCCATAAAAAAAAAAACTACTGGACCAAAAGCTATAATACTTGGTAATATTATACAAGAGAGCATGAGAAGTTCATACCCACCAAAAAAAAAATTAGTTCAAAAGGTCACCACCAGCATGGAATGGCGCTCTATGCAATATTCGTATACGAAATTAGACACAGTAATCCACTGTAACCTGCTTTCAGTAAATGGTGGAGGCCACATTCAGCATGTAACTAATTTTAGTAACGATTAAAGACTTGTTAACCTGTGTCTTCGTGTCTAATTTCGTATACGAATATTGCATAGAGCGCCATTCCATGCTGGTGGTGACCTTTTGAACTAACTTTTTTTTGTGGGTATGAACTTCCCATGCCCTCTTATATAATATTACCAAGCATTATAGCTTTTGGTCCAGTAGTTTTTTTTTTTATGGCCATGTCAAAATGGAACTTTAATTATAAACACCCTGTACTTCTATAAAAAATTTTTTACTATGATGAAAAGATCAATGTTTATTCAAGCCATAAAAAAATTATGCAACTAGAGTTTTTCAAGAAGGATAATAAAAGCGAGTTTAAACGTTATTTTCCAAAATTTTAAGTTAAAAACTGACTAATAAAAGACACACATGCTTTACTGTGATTGATCTCATTCTATTTTATTTTGTGTTAACTTATCAAAAGAGATTTTCTTCCATTTTCTTCAAAATTTTTACGCCAACAGCAAAGTACTCGAAATCAATATGAAATTATTAACATACAATAACAAGCAACGTAGGTTCAATTCCATAACTACTATATAATTGCTATAAAAATGTACATGTTGTAGCGTCCCTATTCTTGATCGGGAGTACAAATCAATCCGATGACTCGAAATTCTATTAAACAAGATCTTAAGTTCGTGTTGGGGAATAAGTATCAGACGTAATTGGTTGGTCCCTCCTAAAGACCTCTGAAGGGTAACGTTTACTCTCAAGAGATTAATTCTTACTTACTTACTTACTTACTTACTTACTTACTTTTCAAACCCGCTTCTCCAGCGATCGCGATCTTCCGCCATCAGGCGCATGTCCTCCCTGGTAATATCCAAGTGACTCGAACCCAGATTCTCCATGTAGTCTAGCTACCTGGTTCTAGGCCGACCCATTGGTCTCTTACCCACCGGCTTGGAAAATAACAATGCCTAGAAAGACTAGTTTGCGGCATCCGTATCACGTGGCCTTACCAGCGCAACTGAGATCTCTCAATGCGGAGAAGTAGCGGCTCAACACCTAAAGATTCCCTTATTGCGCTGCTGTACACTATCTAGTAGGGTAACATCTGCCACGCCTCTCAGAAATCTCATTTCGGCCGCTTGTACCCGCGATCGCACTCTTTCGGTCATTACCCAAGCCTCATGACCATAGGTGAGAATGGGGACAAAGATAGATTTGAAGACGGAGAGTAATTCTAAAACAATAATTAAATAGATCAGGCACCTCACAGGTGTTGAGGTCAAACAAAAGAAAAAAAGCCAACAAGCAATTAATTAAAATAACAAGTAAATACAAGTCTTTTCTATTGTCTTTCATTAAAATATTGAGATCAATTTCGTCTTGAAAACATAAGAAGTAAATGTCTGTAAAAATTGATATCGCACAAATAAGTTCTCTTAAACAAAATTTGAGTCTTAATTATTCTTTTTGTCTTTTCGGGAAACGGTTGTCTTTTCGATCGAATCAGTTTCTCTTAAAATCACATCTGGTGAGTATTTTTCTTTAAACTAAATTTTAGTCGTAATAAATTAATTGATGTTTACTACACTCTCAAGGGATTATTTATGAGTCTATCATCTCAATATCAACGTCGACGTTTTCTTATTTTAGTTTGTCTTTATCTTTTCTAGTCCTGGATTGAAGTGATTACTCTAGGTAAGCTTCATTAATTGGGTAAACGTCTTTCTCTTTATTCTACTTCTTTCTTAATTTTTCCTTATTAATCTTTTTTATTATTATTTTCTTCTTTTTTCTTTTCACTTTAGGTTTAAAATCTGCATAGTTTGTTTTGTTTTGTTTGGTATTAACGTCCTTTTCAACTGCTATGGTCATTTCAGGACGGCGTTATAGGGGCCGCAAATTTTGCCTCGTAAGGGTCCTTTAAGTGCAGCCAGCAAACGACAACACGGGACCAACGGCTTTACTTTCTTTCCGAAGGAAGTGCGTGATCTCAGGATTTCCCCCTGAAAAATCCTCGTCGTCCTCGGCCGGGATCGAACCCGCGTACTCGGGCATCAGAGGCAATCACGCAACCGCTGAGCCACCGAGGCCGATAAATCTGCATAGAGTTCGTCAACAAGAAATTAAGGGGTCCGTCTGGGGCTACAATCGTAATACAGTGTCACCGCTTGAAGAAATTGTCCTCGTCGGGGATGGAAAAGACTTGGACTGAGTGGGCGGGGGGAGGAACGAAAACGGTAAATTTTCGGTATCTGCACAATCGCAACCGCGAGTCAAATCGCAAACGATCATGCGACCAAGGTAAGTGAATTTATTTTTTAAAATAACGAGCTGATATATACCCCAACCTATTTGGTTACAGGGGGCAGTTGGTTTCCCCCCGGCCGGTTACAGGAATCGCGACAATTCAATTTGCGGATTCAGTCATCGCGCGATTGTGCAGATACCGAAGATTAACCACAAAAAGTAAATCTAAACTAATAATATCGGGATAGGGTAGGGTAACGTTAGTAGAGGGGAGCCCACCCTAGACCCAAGAAACGAGCAATACGTCTAAAAATCCTCATCGGAAAGATTTCTTATACGTTGTTGGATTGATGTTAACAAAATCAGTTCTATCACGGGGTCCCCAAAACGGAAAATAGAAAGAAATGGATATTACTTCTCCTGTCGTCGTATTATGGTTGGTGGTACGAACGTCTATGGCGGCGCTGGTCGAATGCAATTATTGGGTCGTCGAGGTCGCAAGGCTTCTGAATTCTTGACGCTGAATCTCGTCTAAGGACCACAGCTCTCTGAGAAATGTCTCCGTTCAGTAGTCCAGTCGTTTATCGTCGTCTTTCTTTTTCTTCAAACGCGCAAGCCCTCCGAGGTGAGCTGCTTGCCCTTCGTATTCCAAAATTTCACTCCTGCTTCTCCTCTCTCTCCTCGCTCGGCAACAACTAACTGTCACGTTCTTTTTTCAGTCTGATATTAATAACCGCATTGTTGCGCGTGGACTTAATAACGATGAAAAAATTCTTGATAAATGTATTGATTTCCCCTGTTGAGTACGTTTCCAAGATCGGTTTGTCACATGAATAAGAGTTTTTTCATCGTTGAATAAAATTATCGGGAAATCAATACAATAATTATATTTATCAAGAATTTTTCTCGGGGGGGGGGGGGTCGTTACAATGTATAAAATTTCCATCCAGTGCACGGAATAAAGAAAGACATAAATAGAGCCATTGCGATGATAATTGAAATAAACATTTCATTAATTAAGAAATGACGCCAGTTTTACAATTTTGCTAAAACTTACAATTGTCAAATTAATAAGATAATTAGCCACGCAAAGAGGAATACTCCTTAAAAATAAACAGTGAATAACAGAATTACTGCAAAACCGATCTTCTCTATGAAAGGATAATTTATGAGCTATACACAGAGTGGCCAGTTTATTAAGAACACCCCCCCTAATACTGTGTTGCGCCACCCCTATCAGCAATAACAGCATGAATTTGCCGTGGCATGGATTCAATTAACCGCTGAAAGCATTGTTCTGTGACGTTTGTCCATGGGGATGCAACAGTTGCTCCCAGTTTGATGCCTATTGGATAGTGGTGGATCCATGCCTCGAATAACCCGTTCCAGGTCATGCCATAGATGTTCGATTGGGTTCAAATTCGGGGACTGTGGTGGCCAGAGGAGTAAGTTGAATTCATTATCGTGCTCCTGGAACTATTCCGTGACGATACGAGCCTAGTGACACGGAGCATTGTCCTGCTGGAAGTATCCTTCCTATGGGGAAAAACAGTAGCCATGAAGGGATGAACGTGGTCGCAACAATGTTGAGATAGCACTGACCATGGAAGCGTTATTCTACAGGTATCAGCGGACCCAAGAGTATGCTAGGAAAGCATTCCCCAGACCATTACAGAGCCTCCGCCAGCCTGAACAGTGGAAACCAGACAGGAGGGGTCCATCGCTTCGTGCTGTTGTCTCCAAATTCTGCGTCGGCCATCTGCTTGATGCAATAGGAAACGGGATTCATCCGACCATCAGACTTTCTTCCAGTCATCGACGGTCCAATGTTGGTGATCACGGGCAAATTGGAGACGTTTTTTGCGGTTTTGGGTGGAGATCAAAGGTACCCGGACGGACCGTCGGCTATTGTACCCCGTCCTTGCCAATGTGCGGCGTATGGTGCGTTCAGAGATGTTATTCTGCGGTCCAGTGTTGTACTCTACCGTTAGTTGACGAGTCGTGACGTTTCTATTCACACAAACAAGCATTCCCATCCTACGCTCACCCCTTGGATCGACGAGTCGTTTACGATCGCAGGATTGTCTCTGGCTGGTTGTTTTTTGGTTTTTTAACCAGTCCTGGTAAACCCTTGAAGTGGTTGTTCGGGGAAAGTCTAGAAGACGTGCGGTTTCGAAAATACTCAGTCCACTTCGCCGGGCACCAACTATCATCCCGCACTCGAAGTCTCTCAGATCCTTTGTTTTCCCCATGGTGACGTCAAACCACTTGTGCTGTCGCTTTATATGGGTACCGACTGTCACGTGACCAACTGATTCGTAGTAATTGCTATGCCAACGGCGTTGCGTAGTCATGGGTGTTCCTAATAAACTGGCCACTCAGTGCACTGAGACAGCGGGTTCTTTTTATTTTTCTGTAGCAAAAAGCTATCAAAATTTACGGGGAATAAAGAAACATTTTTTTAAAGTTTCTGTTTATGCTTCTGTGTTCAGTTCTTGATTGCTTATGGCTTTGTATTAATGACAATACTGTTTTTCAATATCATTATAATTTCAGTAACTACAGTAATCATATGCAGACTTCTAATAACTATAATTATGTCCGCACTTTCTAAAAAAAGCAATTAAAAATTCTCGTAGATGGTACTTATTATAATAACATGACTTATCGTATTCGTAGGTTCGCAGATAGGTTACTGCTAGCGTATTACTAATATGGATTCCATAAATAAGCAATAAGCATTTGCCTTTTTTTATTTATAATGATTTTGTCAAGAATTCTGTTAGCCGTGTATTAATCCGATATTTAAAATCTGTAGCATTTGTTATTTTTTAAAAATATATTGTACTTTTGAAATCGTTCATACCTGTGTGCTTGAACTCAAAGCATCCATTGGGTTTTTGCCATTCAAGTATGTCTTCTAACCAGTCAATTTGTAAAAAATCCGTATAGCCCAAATAGCCACAGATAGCAACTAAATACAATAAGACATAATAAAATTAGTTCTCAATGTAGAATCTTTTTATTAAATTAATTTTAAAAAAGGCAACTGTTAAGTTTTTAAGAATCAAAAAGCAACATAAAATAAATTTTATTATATAGAAGAAAACTCTAAATAGCGGGTCCCAAAATTTAGAAGTTGGAAGGTTCTCGGACTACACTAGAGATACGTCATTGGTATGTAAATGAAGGGAAAAACCATTCGAGATATGCATCCGGCGTTTCATATCTCGGATAATATTTTGCGGTTAGTTTTTTTCTTCATTTACAGGCAGTTTCACACCAATAGTCCTTTAATTTTTTACAATTCTTTAGTAAGTAGATGACTGATGCGCCGACGACGATTGACTGAACGCATTTTATTGAATATTGGACATCCTGGATATTGGTGGACAGATATCTCTATCAGCAGCACAAAGGTCCAAACTGTTACCGCCTGATTTGTAGACAAAGTACTGGATTTTCCAGTTCAAAGCCCGGATCTCAAACTGTCAACTATAGAACATCGGTGGGATAATTAGAACACGTGTCAAATGTAAACACGTGAGAGGCATCCAGAAACTCGTCATCAACTCTGCAAATATCATTGCGGCAGACGGTACAACAGCTAAGAAATTACCTGCTATGGCTCGACTACTTCTTTCTCCAAAGATCAGGATCATCTCAATTCGCTCTTGCCGAATTCTTAGTGGCATCTTCAATTTCGATCATATGCAATTTTGCATCCAAAATTGGCGAAAGCATCCAAATAACGACAGATACACTGTCATATCAATGAATTATGACCAGCACCCCTTCTAAGCACACGCACGTTTCGCCCCAACAACGATTACACATTGCAAAATTTGCATAACAGGCTGAGAAAGCTTTAAAGCTGGTGCATCAAACGGCAGGTGCACGAGCCTCAAGATGAGTAAACGTCCGGATTTAAGGAACATCCAAAAAGGGATGATGAGAGGCTATCGCAGCAAGGGTGGCACCATCTCCAAAACGGCGCGATTTGTGAACTGTTCACGGTCCGCTATAGTGAAGGTGTTCAAAGAGTGGACGGCAGGGACAGAAATCGCGTCCCAACGTCATCACTGTAAAGGGTCACGAGCGATTCGTAAAAGGTGACGATTCGTAAAAGCTGACAGGAGAGCCACAGTCCATCAACTGACCACCAGATTCAATAGCGGTGCCAACAGACGTGTATCCGACATTACCGTTGAACGCACCCTGCTACGGATGGGCCTGAACAGTCGACGCATGGTTGCTGCACTCATGTTGACCAGGGGTCATCGTCAACGACGCCTAGATTTTGCACGTGAGCACCTGCCACTGGACCACAGACGAGTGGACTAAGGTCGCCTCCTCCGACGAGTCAAGGTTTTTGCTCCATAAGATTGACGGGCGATGGCGAGTGCGTCGTGAACGCCATGAAAAGAGACTGCAGGAGGCTATTGTGGGCCGGAAACGGGCTGGTGGGAGTGGTATGCTGTGTGGGGGATCTTCTGTTGGGAGCAGTTAGGTCCACTGATTCGTCTAGAGGGCAATTTGAATGCCTGTGGCTATCTGTCAATCGTAGTGGATCAGGTGTACCCGTGCAATGTGATCGTGTGTTCCAGCACGACAATGCACCCTGCCAGAAGGCACGTCTCCTTCTGGATTGGTTCGAGGAACACTCTACTGACTTTCGAGTGCTCCCTTGGCCCGCTAATTCCCCGGAAATCAATCCAATTGAACATCTGTGGGAGCACCTTGATCGCCATGTACGGCAGCTGGCAGCTCCACCTATGACTCTCGAAGCTCTGTGGACAGCGCTCTTCAAGCGGAATGGACTGCCATACCATCGGAAACATACCGCGCACTTCTTGCGCCCATGCCACGACGCCTGGCAGCAGTTATAGCGGCGAAGGGTGACTACTCCCATTACTAAGCGGGTGGTCGTAATTCAGTGATATGACAGTGTATTTGGCAAGTGGGGTGAATTTCTGAAAAAATTCTTGTGTTGTTTGATATGTCACAAGAAGCGCTTTCAATTTGAAAAAAATTCACCTGCATCTAATATAGTGATTTCAAGATCGCGACCAAATTCGTCATGTATCTCAAAATGTAGGTCCCGATATCCATTTCACATTGATGTACTCCGATGTTTTGGAAATTAAAGGCTGAATGGGATTTTGGACAATCTACAATATATTGAATGCCTTACTTTGTTCGATGAAAATATCTCTGTCTTCCTTATGGAATTCCTCTTTGGCAAACGCTGTCGCTTCTTGGAAACAGTTAGAACACATAGATTCTTGCAGTTGATCCACAGTCTCATTATAAACACTGCTGGCTAAATTTTTAACTTCACTTTTGCAGCCAAACTGAATGAAAATAAGGAAGTTGTTACCAATAAAATAAAAAAAATTACGAGGGTTAAATACTAAATTTGTAGTTTAAAATAGTAAACTGGTAGGAATGGAAATGCGAAACATTCTAATATGAATGTGGAAGTGTCTAGAAAAAGCCTTTGGAATGATATCTTATTTTGTTGTCTTTCGCTTACTTCATATGCAATAATTAAATAAAGAATTTGGTGAGTGAGGGAATAGCGAATGTATCCGGGCTTGGTCATTCTCGACCAACAATATTGGGAGATTTGGCATCTACGAAGAGAAAAGCATAAAAGTATTGCTCAAAATTGATTCTAATATCCAAGTCTTAAAAGTGAAGTGATCATATATGAGAGAGATGTGATTACAGATATTGATCCGCGTTTATGTAAACGAAATTGGAATGCGCGTGGTTCGCATGATTGCTGCGGCGAGTCCATGTTATACACTGGTGCTCAAAATTAACACATTTTCGTGGATTTCTCTAAAACTACTGGACCGATTCCATTGAAATTTGGTAGGGTAATAGAATAAGCTATCACGAATAATTATTGAACATAACTTTCAAACCATGCTCTGAAACTATGGAATGTCAAAACAAGATTGCATTAAGGGTCTTTTTAGGAGGCTAATAGGATGTATGGTCACCTCTAACAGCAATACAGCTCTCACAGCGATTCCTCATGCTGTTTATGAGGCTGTTAATGAGGTGTTGGGGCAAGGAACTCCACTCCTCCACCAGGGTAGTTCGTAGCTCCTGGAGGGTTCTGGGAGAAACCTGGCGAGCTGCAATTCTCCTGCCCAGTGCATCCCAAACATGCTCTATCGGATTCAGGTCTGGAGATCTTGCTGGCCATTCCATCCTTTGAATATCCTCTTCTTTGACCAGCTTTGCCCTATGTGGACGAGCATTGTCGTCCATAAAAATGAAATGGGGACCAAAGGCACCCCTGAAGAGCCTTACATAGGGTTTAAGATGTCGTCCCTGTACCTCTGAGCAGTCAGAGAGCCTCTCTCAAAAACGAGGTCTGTGCGTCCGTCCAACATGATGCCGCCTCGGACCATGACACCATCACCACCATAGTGGTCAACTTCCGTGATGTTAGACGGATTGTAACGTGCTCCTGGTTCTGTCCAGATGAAAACTCGCCAGGAATCCGTGCTTAGACTGAATCTCGACTCATCACTGAATAAAACACAGGCCCATTGTGCTTGGGTCCAGGGCTGGTGTTGTCTGCACCAAGTCAGCCGGGCTCTCCTGTGTCCTGGAGTGAGTGGGATGCAGACCGCTGGTCTCCTGGCATACAGCCCTCTCTCATGAAGCCTCCGGTAAACAGTATGCCTCGAAACAGAGGTTCCAGTAGCAGAAGAGAGCTCGTTTGCGAGCTGAGTGGCCGTCATCTCCCTATGGCGCCTGGCTGTTAGAGCAAGATACCTGTCTTCTTGCCTTGAGGTAGCCCTAAGGCGAACTTGCCCTGATCGTCTGCATATCGTCCCTGGAACTGCCTCCATAATTCCGAGATGACATTTCTCGAAACATGGAAAAATCTCGCAATCCTTGCTTGGGTCTGTCCAGCCTCCGATCGCCCCACTGCTCTCCATCTTTCGGAATCTTCTAACCTTCGGTGATGTTCCATCTTTCCGTAAAATGGCTAGAATGTCCAAAACTTACACGCAGCAGCCTTTTAAAGCATGTTTTACATGTAGCATGGTTTACATTCAGTTCTGTGCCCTTCAGCGCGCACTGTTGCGTACTCCGAAATCATGGCAAAGCCAAGATGCAAGGAATTTCAATACCAGTACAAAGCTTTCCAATTTCGTTCAAGCAAATGTGAATCAACCTCTATATTTCTTCCACACAAAAACTACATACTCTTGGTGAAACAATTCCTCGCCGATACAATTATCGGAAACAGATTCCTCTATTGCTTCGTAGGTAACTCTGGATTCTGATGGTAAAGGTGATGTTTTTAAGTTTCTGAAAGAGTAAAATCTTTCCCATCTATTTTTCTGCAAAAGAAAGCCCATGCCTAAAAAAGTGAATTTAATTAAAAGAAGTTCAAAGTAATATCAATAGTGTATAAGGGTATAATTTAATGTTCTTACTTTCATAATACTCGGGCTGAAGGTCTGGGCTTATTATCTGCCCTTTGTCTGCAATGTCTTGGAATCGCTTCTGAAGTGCTGATGTCTTTTTCAGATAGTCTTCGAGTAATGAGTTTTCTAAATTTTGGTCCTCTAAACTCTTCAGATATCCTTTTAATTGAGCTGCAGAGTTAAGTAATATAGATTTAAGATTTTAAAATTTAACTCTTTTATGTTTAAACTTCTATAAAATTTAATATGTTTTTTTACAAATTTCACTGCGAAAGAAAAGAGCGTATCTCCTTCAAAAGGTGGATTAGCTTTCTTTTCACAAGAGTTATTGGGTGAATTATTTCATTAAAATCCCCATATAGAACCTGGTGAAAGAAGAGACGACGCATTAGGGGGGGGGGGGGTGACGAGGAAAGAAAGGACTGCGGACGAATCCTAATCCCTACCGTAGCGATGTTATGACCCTTAACGCTAAATCACGATCGTCGGTGTAATTTGTGGAGGACCACGGCGATACATAACTGAAACATTATCCACTTAGGACCGAGTGGAGGGAAACGTAATGAAATTGTTTCTCGTATTTCTGAGGCTAGTAATGAAAATCCGAGGAAGGGACCCCCTCTATTCATGTTCTTTAATCATTTATACGATGTAGGGACACAGGAAATTGAATTCCGGAACAAATATGAAAAGTGTTATTAAAAGGATATTATGAAGATCATTCTTTTCTCCCAGGAATTTTTGTTTGATAGCTAACTCCGTAGAGCTAATTATTTTTCCGAGTGAAACTTTTCACTTTAATCTTTACAACTCATCGACAGCGATACGCATCTCTAAAGCGAATATCATTATTTCATTTAACTGAATTCATAGCTCTCTGTTTATTAAGTCAGGGAAACATGATGTTTCTATGAAGCAATGATTTTTTTTAATGGATGTTATTTCCGCTAAAGTTCAAAAATAAACCAATTTATAATGTCTGGATGTATTATTATTATTTATGAGCTCTTAAAAATATTTTAATATCAATATATTATATTTCTGTTACGATAAACATTTTGCTTCATTCCTTAAATAGATAGTAAAAAATTTTGAAATTGATGGCCGGAATTTGGGAGTGGATAGAGTGTCTACAAAATTTTCGATTTGTTTCTGACGATTACTCAAGGTTGTTTTTTAAGGAATAATTTTCATATGCTATATTTTGTTATTTTTTCCTTGTAATTAATTTCCTGCAATTTTACCCTCGCAACCGATTAAACTTTTAACATAATAAATTTGCATCCAAAATTTTTGCGGGAAACTCAGGTTCATCATATTCATTTGATGATTGAGATTTTAATTATAGGTAAAATTAAATTTCCTAAATTCAGGCTTAGTTTTTTTTTACTATCTGCTTCATCAGGGCATTTTTAACAGGTACCTCTAAATTGGCGAGCTTGCTAAAGTGTGACACATATTTCTAACTTACATGGCAGTGATGCCGCTAGGCAAAATCAGCGTGGCGCAGCGCCATGCTGCCCCTTGCTCCGCCACGCTGCCCCTTGCCCCGCCACGCTGCCCCTTGCCCCGCCACGCTGCCCCTTGCCCCGCCACGCTGCCCCTCGGCGCTGCACAAACTCAAGAAACTGAATCCAATAAATGCCAACAATGTGCAGCTTAAGAATTCATTGCAGCTGAGTGATTTAAAGCCTAAATATTTAAATTAAACTACTAAGTACATTCATTTCAAATATTAACTAACTGCTTCAGTTTAGTTTAGTGATGGGTAAACTACGGCCCGCGGGCCGCTTCCAGTTTTTTTTCGGCTCGCAACGGGATTCCATGCGGCCAGCAAGATTATTTAGAAATATGCGCAAGAGAGATCAGAAATAGGATAATTTGAAATTATTTTTAGGGAAACAGTGCACTTTATATTAAAAATCTTAGAAAAGGTTAAAAATTTTTGATAAAAAAGTTTGTCCACCACTGGTTTAGTTGGTAGCCGTGACGAGCTGTTTACTCCTTGTTTTGATTTTTTTATCCTCCGCGCTGACAGGTCGAGTCTTCTGTATTCGTGTGTGGTGGTTTCCTGTGGTCGCTTTACTGTCAAAACAAACAGCTTCGTCCGCAAGAAGAAGTATTCCTCAATAAGCTTTCATGTTTAAATTAGCATTAATAAAATATTGAGGAATAATATAGATCAAATGTATAAGGTTTAAAAATCTTAATGCAATCATTATTCGCAATTTTATTCTGCAAAAATAGTGCATAAATTGTTGAAAAATATACTTTAAAAATTATTGAGGACTATACTACCAGATAAGGTCTTTTCGTGGCATCACAAAGTAAGGAAGAGATTAGCCTAGAAGAAATTAGAAATTTAGCGTGCCCTAATCGTATACAGATTCCGAAGTTAGCATTATGCTTTAAAGATATAAATGAAATGCATATACTTTTATTAACTTTAAAGTAAGAATTTAGCTGCATTCAGTGCCCCTTTCAGACATTCAGTGTCCCATTGCCTTCGAGCGCGCCATGCTGTCCTTTGTTTCTGTAGCCATCACTGCATGGAAAGCTAAACTGGTCTGGTCCTTATTTTTGAATAATCTATTACGATTTACATTGAATTGCTTAGCGTTGGTTTACATTGATCTGAATTAGGGTACATTGGCTAGCTATGGCTTGTACTTATTTTTGGTTGCCATTACTCGTCAGTTGACGAAAACGTGTTTTCGTACTCATTAGACTGTTCGTCCATTTCGTCTATCAACTAGTAATTCAATTAAATCTGTAATTTGACAGGTAAAAAAATCACGGCTCTGAGGATAATTCTCTCTTTGTCAAGGCTCTGAGGATATTCGTACTGACAATATTCCTCGTGACGTTTCGTCCTTTGATTTGTTGGTTGACTTTGTCACGAAAGGCTTGGAGGAATGAAAAGAACTAAGAAAATCGAATGTTTCTCCCCATTGGACGAAATCTTCGTTTCCTTAATCCCCCATTCATGTATTACGTAATTCAAACTTAATCTTTTATTCACTACAATTTCAAAAAAAAAATAAAAAAATATAAAAAACAAGTTAATTCAAATATCAAATGTTTATAAATGTCAATCCGTATAACAATAACAACGCGGCAATTGGCAATTGTAAAATTTTATCGCCCAACTTCTTATTAAAGATTACAACATTAGTTCAGTGATACCAAGAACAGATGAAGGTACGTACTTGATGATACTTTTATCATACACAGATTGTACAGGACTGTAAAATGAATAATTTGAGGTAGGGGAACAATGGCTGGAAATGCATATTCCAGGCATCACGCGATCTTGAACGAATAATACGTGTGAAGAACTTTTTTTAAGCTGTTTTCGTTTTCAGATCAAACAACAATTTTTTTCTTTTTATTTTATTCATAAACAACATGTACCTCGTAGCAATAACTTACAGCTCGGAGCAAGCATTCAAAATAGCGACCACTCGTCTCACGGCATAAAATTTTGCCACACTCTTTCAATTTGAAAGTTTCCTTGGTGTCTGTTATTTCTGGAGGCAGTCAGCTTGGACTTGCATTTCATGGGCAAATTGACGGGTGCTTATTGATGGTGCTTCTGCCAGACGATCCAACACCATCTCCTCAAAGTCTGAAAATTTGAAAATTATTTTGAGGAAGACTTTTTGAATCTTAATTGTCAATCCAAACACTGTGGAATGGAAAAGACCCTGTAAAAGAAGGAAATATCTCTAACGATATAGTCAACGAGATATGAAATACCGGATACTCATTTCATATCCCATTGGACTCTGTAATTAGAATCTTTTCCTTCCTTTACAGAACAATCCAAACACGTTATAAAAGATCACTAATTAATGGCTGGCTTCAATGCCATCATAAAGAAGCATTGTCTCGTGTGTTTTAAAAATTTTCTTGAAATTATTTTTACTAATAAATAAATGTGATATATCGTCTATACATATAAAGCACAATGTTTGCATGTTTGTCCGGTTTTGAAAGGCAACTTGGAAATAAGTTATAAAGTTGAAATTTAATACACAGCTATGTACTACTACCACAATGATGGAAAAAAATCTAAAACTAGAGATAAGTCTCTCAAAAACGTAGAAATTAATAATTTATTTATCCATATATATGAAATAAACTTGGTTTATGTTTATTTGCTTGCATGTGCGAACAATCAACTGGTCGTGTTTTCGTCAGCAATGGTTTGTAGGTGTTGGTATGTTGGTATGCAAGGCTTTATAGGTTTCGATACTTTCTTGAATTGGCTTTGTTTAGGATGGCCATGCTTTCTTCGATCGTAACCACCGAGAGAGAAGGCCTGTGCGATGAAACGTAATAGATTGTTACGTCATCAAAAATAGGGCATTGTTATTCGCATTATTAAATAGGGCATGGTTTATTGTTAATAAACCATAAATTTGGCCTAACTCGTAGCCCACGAGAAAGACAGGCCGGGACACGCATAAATGTAAAAAGTCATATGACCAAAGTAGATCGAGCAACAATCCACTCTTCGCTGTTTCCATCTTGGATTTCAACAGTCAGCCTTTTTTTCGTTTATTGGAAACAATGAAGATTGGATTGTTGCTGATCTGCTTTGGTCATATGACTTTTTAGTGCCCCGGGCTTCTTTCTGTAATGATGCAACAATGTATTACTTTTCATCCCAGAGGCCTTCTCTCTCGGTGGTTACGGTTTGATACGATGCCATGTTTCAAGAAAGTGGTTTGCATAGGTGGATTTATTGTTTTTTCTTTTGAATGATGCACTGTGCTCTGTTATCTTATTGTGAAATTTCGAGTTGAAAGTCCGATATAGAATTTTTTACGTATGGTACTATTTTACGTAGGCGGTATACTTCGGAATTTTTGAATTTTGATGTATTACGGGATTGGATTGGTGGGTTAAAGATGGAGTGAAAAGTGAATGTGGTGCGGAATGAGACGTTTATATTTTTGGAGGATAAATATTTGGCTAATAGATATATAGAATTATTGGTGAAGGTAAGGGTGATCTAATTTTTCTTTTGTACAGTTTTTTCCTGGTGATGGGGATTACTTTTCCTTATTGAATTGATGAGTAACTAAACGTTATAGGTAACAATAAAAACTGAAACTGTGGACAAATTGACCAGAATGTGATCAAAATATAAGGAAACCACATATC
>JAHWFO010020423.1:251016-274650 GCA_023313115.1 Rhysida immarginata
CAATGTCTAACAATTGAAATCGGAAATTTAACTGAACACGCCGAGTAAAACTTTCGTTGTACAAAGTTTTTTTTCAGTTTAACATTTTTTTTTACTTATGTTTTAATTTTAAAATTATTTTCTGGACATCTTATATTTAAACAGAAATGGCAAAAAAACATTTTAAATTTCAAGCAATTTTATTTTGTGTTAAAAATAATTTTCACAAAAGTACAAACTCATCTATTCCTGTTAAAACTTAAATTGCTAAATAGATTTTATAAATATTTCTTTATGTGCATTTATCATGCAAAAATATCCACATAATTCCCAATGTGTATTTTATAATTCCCATTATCAGAATCTAAAGATGATGAAATTGAACTATGCGAAAAATGAAATATACAAATTCTAATGAATTTCACATGTACAAATTTATAAAAGACAAACAATCGATCAGGAAGAAGTACGAATAGTGAAAATGTAATCAGAAATCTCGAATATCAACTGTAGATAATTATAACACTGTTATATAAACTTTGCCTGCATTTCAGTTAATTGTTTCTGGCTCTTTGCAAACTTACTCTGTATTTATTTAGCTTCATTCGTAGTCGCTTTTTTCGGGGTGATTCATAGTGCACTTCTGATGTACAAAGAGCGGAAGTGGCATTGATGATCTGTTCTTGGTATTGTGAAGTGAATGGTGAAGGTTCAAGGTGCTGTGAAGTGGATGGTGCACCATGAGTTGATGTTTTCCATGTTCTTGTAAAAATGGTGGGAACTGCTGATTCCATTTTCTATTAAGACGGCTTCTCTTGCTGGCGTTATAAAATTGTTCATTTGTGAAATGTGCTGCACATAGTACGTAATTTTTACTAAATTTTTCAAAAGTTTCAGTAAGCAGGTCGCTTCTTCCATAGGCTGTTAACCATATTTTGCACCTAACAATGTCAAAAATATAAAAACTTTAAGTTAATGACAGCAATAAATTAAGAAAGTATAATTATGCATATATATAATGAATATGATAAAATGAAAAAACATGAATTGATTTATTTTTTAAAAATTTCGTTAATCAATTTCAAAAGATATTTATTTGGATTTTTACTATCTTTATTAAAATTAAAAAATAAGAATCATAAACATAATGTAATGAATTTCATAATTTAGAATAGGTAAAATTGCTTATTTAGGATTTAATTTGATTTTTCTAAATTTTTGGCGCGTTTTTTAAAATAATCGATATAGCTACTATCAACACCTCCTAGAAAGAAAGCCAAACAACTGATACGTCATACATTGTTACATCATCATATTTCGACCATTGTTAACCGCATTTCTACCTATGACAATTTGGTCGACTTATGATGATGTAACAATGTATGACTTTTCAGTTGTGAAGCTTTCTTTCTAGGAGGTGTTGCTACTATAGTAAAAAATTATGATGACAATATACTTTTGGCTTTTAACAATATATTGGATTTTAATAGTAAGTGTTTTTTTGTTTGTTGGAAAGAAATGAGGTTGGATTGTTGTTAGACACTATGGAAAGATATAAATAAGATATTTACTGTAAATAAACGTACCTCTCAGGCTCCGTCTGAAATCTAAAGAACGAAAGGTGCTTTACACTACGACGTTGGGCACAAAATTTTGCACACACCGCTGACCAGACATGCCTTAGTAAAACAATCTGACAAGTTCTATGATGGTTTTCGCTTGTCGATTTGATCGTTGCTATACCAGGGAATAGGGAGAACATCTAGCGAAACTTATAATCGAAACTATGACGTCTTCGTCGTTACAGCGCCATCTGAACATATCCAATGAAACACCTAAGAGTCCATATTAAATGAAAATTAAGTAAATGACATGTCTCCCTATTGAAAGTCTCTGGTGTCCCCTTTACCTTCAAGATCAAATGTTAATAATTCTAATGTTACTCAAGCCTGCTTTTGAAATGACATATTTCGAATATATTTTCAATGTTAATCCATTTGTTTTAATTTGAATCAATAGACTTTACTACAAATTAAAACAAATGGACTTCTGGAATGAAAATGTTATTAGAGAAGGAGAATTTTGACAAGTCTATCTGAAAAATTATTTACTTTTGTTATTATTTATGTAAAAACTGTTTTCACCGTTAAAATTTGATCGTATACCAACGAGTAGTTTCCGAGTTACGTAGTCAACATCGTAACACGTGGTGGTTAGTACTCGCATGTGAGCACTGTTACGATGTTGAGTGCCTAACTCGGAAACTATTCGTTGGGATTTAATCAAATTTTAACGGTATACACAATTTTATGTACCCTATTATTCTCCCAAATTTCATCGATCTCTTCTTCTATGGGATTCCAGCTTTCAAGAACAATTTTTGAATCCGTAATGCATAATAATGAAGAAAATTGTAAAATACAGTCAAATCTAATAAAAACTGTTTAATGTTTGTAATTTTATTTCTAAGGGCATTTTAGCATATTGACAGAGAATCTAAAGGGTATCCCAAAATGAGCTGACATTTTAATTTTTTAATAAAACACATTTTTCATTTGAAAATTTATAATATTTTTGCTGCATTAGAAAGTAAAAAAATGGAGACAAGTTGTGATACAAAACAAAATATGTGACAAATGACCGCCCCGGGCCTTGATAGCACAAATTCACTCTTTTCAGGAAATTTTCCATAACATAGAAAATTCTGCAACCGTTCGTAATACATAGGAAATTCTTCAGTCACTTTTGGATTTTCAGATCCCCTAATTCGACAATTTTGTTTATTGACAAAGCCGGTAAGAAGAAAATATGCTTCATCACTAGAGATGATTTTTTTAAAGAACGGTAAATCTCAATTAACCCCACGAGGCTGTGATGCTAACTGATACAATAGGAATGATATGCATTTTGGAATCTCAACGTGTTTAGCATAAGAGCTGCGTTCTTAAATAATTAATGGAAGGGAAACATAAATGTTTCTATATTTAAACAAAAAATATTACATTAACGTTAAAATTTTTCATTCGAAAAAATGAAAACAGAAAACTGGCTCAGTTTACCCCACCTCCCTAACTTACAACCCATGGCCAAAAGTATGAGACCATAGAGTACTAATGCTTGAGTAATATTAGTAATTATTTTATTTAGTCAGATTGATCAGTTCCACATAAACAAGAACAATTGCATTTAATAGAGCACACTTTTCTCTATAAAATTCAAAATCTACATTAAAAAATTATTTTAATTTGTAATAACAAATCAAATTTGACAACGTTCATGGGACAAAATTTTGAGACCGGTCATTCTCTGAGACATAATATTTTGTAAGTGTCCTTTCGCTGCAATAACTGCTTTTATTCGTTGGGGCATCTAATGTACAAAGTGTTGGCACTGATCTGGTAAAATTACTTCCCAGCATCTTCGAATAGAAGTCGTCAATTCATCCTTACTGGTAGAGCCATCTTTGGGAACATTTTTTTTCAAAATGCTCCACATGTTTTCTATTGGATTGAGGTCCGGGCTGTTGGCTGGCCATTCCAAGCGGTTCACTTGGTTGTCCTGCAGCCATGCCTTTGTAGAAGCTGATTGGAGGCAAGGAGATTGTCATCCTGGAATATAAAATCTTCATCTCCAATCATGTCTTCAACTGATGGAAGAAGAAAGTATTCCAGTAAAGCTTGATATGCACTAGAATTCATTGTATTCTTTACAATGCATATTCTTTCAACACCACGTGCCATCATGTAGCCCCACACCATGCAGAAAACAGGATGCTTTACTGATGATCGAAGATACTGGGGATTGAATTTTTCATGCGGCTGACGTCGAACTCTTTGGCCAATTTGTCTCAATATCCAAGACAAATGCAGCTCTCGTCTGAGAAAACAACACTTTCCCAGTCTTCTCTGGTCCAATTTTCATGCTCTTTTGCCCAGATTAAGCGCCTTTTGGCTTGTCAGTAATGGTGAGGAGCTTGGTTTTGGCTTTACATGTTTTAAACTCCATTGAATACAGTCGTCTTCATACTGTGCGAGTGCTGATGTCAACTCTATGTTCCCTCCATTGTGCTTGTAGTTCTTTAGCCTCTCAGTTTTTTGTCATCTCGTTTAGATGTTGTTTTGGGTGGCCTACGTCTCTTGAGATTGTCCACACTTCCAGTTGAATGGAGTTTGTTTAGTAACCTTTTGGACACTTGTTTTGCTTATTCTCAAACGCTCTGCTATGTCTCTCTGGGAATAGAGTTGCTTTTGTAAATTTACAACTAGCTCTTTTGTATGAAGACAGCTCTTTTGTAGGTGGCATGTTGTCTGGATCTAGTGGAAATCATGACATCTTTCTGGTTTAAATAGTAAGATAATTTGCATATTTTTAAATTTTTTCAATAGGTGGACCAATTCCATTTGATTTTTTTTGCTATTGGGATGTGGTCTCATACTTCTGTCCCACAAAATTCCTGGTCTCAAAGTTACGTCTCATACAGATTTTCAAACTTCGTTTTATTAACCCTGACTAAATTAATATTTCATTAATGTTGCCTGTAAATTTTATAGAGAGAAGAATACTTTATTAAATGGAATTTTTTATTAATATGTAATTAATCTATCTGAATCTTTAAAATGATTACTAATATTACTCCTACATTAGTACTCTAGATGCGTTGTAGATGCGCCAAATACTTCCCTTCAAAAGATTAGTTACACGAAGCGAATTCCTTCCTTACATGCTGCGTTAGTTTCATCAAATTGCTTTCTTCCACATGAAAGAAATGAAAATTTGCTCTTATTTTTTAATCATCTGCATAGTTTGAATTCCATATTTAGAATTTCACGTTTCTGTTTTTGATGGAAAATTTTATTCGGATGCCGATTTAAAGAATTTAAGCTTTACAGAGTAATTCTCTATATGTAGAGTAATACGAAAAAATGACTCTATTTAAATTCACTTAATAATTGAAATTTTTTTGTAATATTGCTTAGTTTTTCACCAGTATTTTAGCATGTTCAGGGGAAGCTTAAAGTTCTTTTGGGGATTGAGCTATAACGTTTGCAATAACGTTTTACTTAACGGAGATCCGTTAAATGAGTCTAGTGGCCTTGAGAATATAACCTTTCTATATCTATTTTTTTATAAAAAAAATATTGAATTATTTTGCATCTTTAATAACAAAAAATATCATATCAATCATAGTACATAGTATCTTCTGTCTATAAGCAAATTAGTGTTTACCTATTACATTTTATAATATCTAATAGAGCTATTGATGAAGTCCAGATGCTCTAATGTTTTCTATTTTACTTAATGGGTATCAAAATTTTTTACTTGATGATCAAAACTTTACTTGATGATCAATATTCGGATGCATTTCATGTAAAGCAAGAAAAGGCAGCTGAGCTTTATTTCAAATATACTGTAGGGTATCCGATATTAGTAAAATTAAGTTTCCAAAATTCTTACCGAATAATTACTAACAAGGGGACCGCACAGGCATGTAATCACGGATTTGGTTGAAATTTTAGGGGGGAGGGTCAATCTACAACATTACTATACCTTCTGTATAAAAGGATTTGACTCAATGGCCTTTTCTTTCGAAGAAAAAAATAAAATATTTTACGTTTATTATGGCAGTGCCAAATAAGCCAAGTGGGAAGAAAGTCTTAACAGCAGTAGCACAGTGGTTAACAACAGGCACTGTGGATTACTGTAATATTGAAATTTTTTCATTTTTTTTTTCATTTTCTTTCCATTATTTTTCCTTTTTTTTTTCATTTTTCCCCATTATTTTTCAATTTTTTCCTATTTTTTTTGTGTTTTTGGCCATTATTGGTTTGCTTGAACTATGCATAATAACATTCACAAACAAAGCAATGACACAAATCAAAAAATGCAAAATGCATTGTACAATATTTTCACGGACGGTCATTGCCGTGGTGTGTGGACTGAAAGTGAAACTATAAAGATCTATTCGCACTATCGTCGGTCTATGCGCAATCGTCAACTCCACATCACGGATCGCCAATGACCATCCGTGAAAATATTGTACAACATATTTTGCATTTTTTTGCCCTGTGACTTTGCTTATGTATGTGAATATTATTATGCAAAGTGCAAACAAATAATAATATCGAAAAACACAAAAAAATGAGGGGGGAAATGGAAAAAATAATGAAAAAAAATTTCAATACAGTGGTCGCCGCTTAATGTAGCTCCCTTTAATATGGCCACCCGCTTTTTATGGCCACTCCAGCTCGGTCCATAATTTTCTGTTTCCTGTGTAACAAATTTTCGCTTTATGTGGCCACATCCCGCTTAATATGGCCACTTTTTTCAGAGGTAGTTCACGAATTCTACTTTTTCATCTCATCTTACTTCGGATAAATGAACACTCCACTTATAATATCCACTTTTCATTTCCCTCTAAGCCAATGGGCACTGCTGCCCAAAATTAGAGATTGTACTGAAAGTTGCAAGTGAAGGGACAACTAGAAAGCGTAAGCGAAATGAAAAGGATGCTCAAGTTGAAGAAGGCCTTTTAAGTTGGTTTCAATATGTTAGAAATAGAAATGTCCAGTGAACGGTCCTCTCTTATGCCAAAAGGCTGATGAAATTGCAAAGACAATAGGACACATAGGCTTTAAAGCAACTGAAGGCCGGTTACATCGCTGGAAAAAAACACAATGGGCTAAGCTTCAAGAAACTTCATGGAAAGGCTGCTGATGCCTTTGTTTATTGCAATTTGGAGGGACAGAGAGAAAAACTCCTCATCATTGTTAAGTCAGAATGTCTACACTGTTTCAAAAACGTAAAAACTTTCCTAAATCTTTACGAATCATCTATCAATGCAAGGACGACATCAGAGATCTGGATTAATTGGCTAGCTCAATGTATAAGCATCTTAGAAGCGAAGACAAAAAAAATTAGTCTTCTAATTGACAACTGCAGCGCCCATGTTAATGTTCCTGAAGACCTATCCTACATAGAAATCATACGGCTTCTACCCAACACAACTTCACTAATGCAACCAAGGTTGTCAACAGGGTGCGTACTTGAAAACCTTGAAAATGATTGAATTTCATACTTTTTTTTCAAGGCCTTAAATATTCGTGAAAAATGAAGATTTTCTTAGATGAACCTGGAAAATCCTTGAATACCGACCATTTGTAGTTCATTCTTTAATTCACCGTTTCGTAAAATTGTCGCTGTAGTCGCTAACGCTTCTGTTTTACTTTCGTTTTGTGTTTGCTGGATTCACTAATAATTCAAGGCACGCTAATAAAAAAAAATTTCATTCGAAATATGGGTAAATGTTCATTCAACGAACTTTGGCTTAAAAATCCTGTCTATGCAAGTTGGATATCAAAAGATATTAACAATCGTCACATTGCAAAATGTATTTTATGCTTGAAGAACGTGGATATTTCCAGTATGGGTGAATCCGCATTAAGGAGCCATATGAAAGGTAAAAAACATCGTTCGCTCTTCGAAAAACGTGATAAAAACAATACGCTTGATCAGCTGCTAGTGGATAAATCTAGTAAAGATATGCCAACAACTTCCGTCTCATCATCTTCAACGTGCAAATTCCTCGGGAGAAAAATGCGACGATCAAAGCCGAAACACTTTGGGCATTAAAGGTAGTTAAAAGTCATTATTCCTATCGTTCATGTGCTGGTGACGATTTATTATTTAAACTCATGTTTCCGGACAGTGTGATAGCAGAAAATTTCTCCTGCGGAGAAAAAAAAATGTGCCTACATCTGTTGCTTTGGCTTGGCTCCTTATTTTAAAACCCTTCTTGTCAGTAATATTAAACGTGAAAATAAACATTTCGTAATTTTATTTTATGAGAGTTTAAACAAATTTACTCAAACAAAACAACTGGATGTTCACGTTAGATTATGGGAAGATGGTAAAATCCAAACAAGATATTTTATCCATTACAGCAGATAAAATGATGGAACTATTTCGACAATGTATTGAATGCCTGCCAACAAAAAATATTCTTCAATTATCAATGGATGGGCCGAATGTGAACTGGAAATTTTTTGATTCGTTTCAAGCTTTGATTTCTTCTGATTTTAACGTGTCACTTTTAAATGTTGGTAGTTGTGGCCTCCATATAATGAACAATTCATTTAGACATGGATCCCTGGCTAGTGGATGGGGAATTGAAAAACTTCTTACAAGCATGTACAGATTATTCAAAGATTCTCCTGCAAGAAGAGAAGATTTTGTCTTAGTGGCATTCACCAAGAATGCCACTCAAATTTTGTCCACACAGATGGCTGGAAAATTCACCTGCTTGTGAGAGAGCTATTGAACTTTGGTCATATTTTGAAAAATACGATAATGAAATTAGCAAAAAAGTATTTAAAAATCCTAGCACTGCTTCCTTTGATGTAATACATAAATTCTGAAAGTTGCACTTTTTTAATTCAGTTGCTAAACAGCTATTGCCATTTTTAAAAGGATATCAGGCAGATAAACCTTTGCTTCCATTTCTGGGTAAGCATATGGAGAAAATTATTAGAAGTTTAATGAATCGCTTTATTAAGAAGACTGTAATGGATGAAGCATCTTCAATTATACAGCTCTTTAACTTAGATTTCAATGATAGCAATGTGTGTTGCCATTACAAAAGAATTGATTTTGGTTTTCAAGCAGAAACAATAACAAAGAGTTTGATATCAAAGAATGTTAGTGAGCGGCAAGTTATGGATTTCCGAATACAATTCAGATTATTTTTACAAGAACTACTTTCAGAACTACTAGTTAAAAACCCCCATGCAGTATTCTCTTGTTCGTCATCTGAAGTGTTTAGACCCCCAATTAATGGCCACAGATGGACATTCGTGTGCGAAAAATTTCAAATCAATTTTAACACTTCTTGTAGATGCGCACCGCCTCCAGCCTGAAGAGTGTGACAGTGTGTTATGGCAATTTCAAGAATTTGTAACTGATGTAGCGAAATAAACTCGGGTTTCATAAATTTTGATTCAACTGAAGAGGCATCAAGAATTGATGTATTGTTTAATGAATATATGTCTTCAAATCCATCCTTCAAACAGTTGTGGAATATTATTCAGTCTCTATTACTTTTATCACATGGACAAGCATCTGTGGAAAGAGGTTATTCGATAAATAAGGAACTTATTATTGAAAATATGTAGGAAAATTCTATTACATCTCAAAGGATTATATATGATCACATTTCATATGTTGGTGGGATTGAAAATGTTAATCTCTCCAAATCCCTCCTATTAAGTGTTGGAAGTGCCAGACAAAAATATAAGGCTTATTTACAAATGAAATCAAAAGAGGAAACAAAGAAAGGCAATCCAAGATGATTTAGATCAAATGAAAAGGGGAAAAAAAGTATTGAAAAAGATGTGGCAGTATTATTAAAATCTGCGGATGAAATGGCACAAAGGGCAGAAACCGAAAGAAATTTTGATTTTATTGTCAAATCCAAAAGCTTCAGAAAATCGGCAGATGAGAAAATGGGATTAATAAAAGAATTGGATCGTGAAATAACAACTCAATATGATTTACTAAAAACGACTAACTGAAGGTAGCCTACATTTTTTTTTCTTTATGAACATATACACTTGTGAATAAAACAATTTTAAATTTACTATTTTTTTCCCTAGGATTTCGTAACGAAAAAATTGGAATGTTTCATTAAATATCTTTATATAATGTTATTAAAATTTGTTTTCATTTACCATTAAAGTGTGACTATAGTCCTTGAATTTTATCATCATTTGTCCTAGAAAAGTCTTGAAAGTCCTTGAATTTTGTTTTTCACAAAGCGTACGCACCCTGCGTCAAACAGACAGTAAACAATATTTTAAATAAAATATTTTGACAAGATGCTGTACGTGTATAAATGATTATTTAAGCAAACAAACTTGTTATATGTAAGTACAAACACATGCTCGACTTGTTGGATAAAACATTAAGTACTTTTCGTAACCTCGTTTAAAACTGCCACCGGTTAATGTGGCCACTTAAGCATGGTCCCGAGGTGGCCATATTAAGCGGCGACCACTGTACTACAGGAATCGAACCCGGACCAGATGTATAGAACCACTTATAGAACCTGACGTTAACCATTGCGCCACTGCTATTCAGATGTATATGTTTCTTCCCACTTCTCTTATCTGGCGCTACAATAATAAACGTAATTTTTTTTTTTTTTCTCCGAAACGAAAAACCATTGAGTCAAATCCTTTTACACAGAAGGTATATTCATGTTGTAGATTGACCTCCTAAAATTTCAACCAAATCCGTAATTACATGTTCGTGCGGTCCCCTTGTAAATATGAAGTTAATCGTGTAAAGAAAGACGATTGGATCTTCGGGTCATAGCAGAATTAATGGCTAAGGAGACCCAGTTTGCAAAAACTGATTACTCATAAATTACTGAGGGTGTTTTCAATAAACTGCCTGCGTCAATATAACAGGCAAAGAAGATATCTATAGCAATATTTCACGTGTGAGAAAAATCATAGTGAAAGTATTCTGCTTCATGGCCATAAAGTGTTGCTTCAGTTTAAAAACACTAAAGATAAAATTTTAGAAAAGACACATGGACATAATATTTCAACACCTTTATTCGAATATTACAATTCATCGTCAAAAATCGATAAAATGGGCATTGTAAACATCCGACTAAATTATTTAAAGCTTACTGCGATCTCGAATCCCTTATTCCAATCGTACCGAGACTTGAAGAGAATGATCATTTCGTTCCGGATGGATGAGACAAATTTCCCTTTCAGTTTAGTTCCACAGAATCGATAACGAACATCAAAATAATAGAGATATGTTAACAAGAATTTATCAACAAGAATTAAAATTGAAAATATTCAAGAATTAAAATGCTTATAGAGGGTGTATCTAAACCACTGTCACAAACTTCTGGTGGTGATTCCCCACAGCGAGATGAAAACAAACGTTCAAATAAAGATGGTTCGGATAACGAACCGTTTATGAGATTTCAGCACCTGGTTTTGCTGCACGGTAGGAGACAGGTGATATGCAGAGAAGCAACAACAAATGTCAAATTTTTAACAGCGAAGTGGAGATTTCCCCTGAATGGTTAGGTGCACCTGAAGTTATTAGCGGGCGCACGTGTAATAACCAATAAATGAAACATTATTCCAAGAATTTTGTTGTAGCTTCTCCGCATATCACTTAGCATCCACAGAATATCAACACCAGCTGCTAGAACGGTAAAGGGTTCGTTATCCGAACCATGTTTACATGAACCACCAGAAGTTTGTGACAGGGGTTTAGACACACCATGTATATAAGATAAAGTCTCACATATCTCCTTCATGGATAGAATTGGTTCTAAGTTCGAGACTGTCCCAAAGGCAATTTCCTGACTTTTCCCCTCTGCCGAGTATGTCAAATTCCTTGAAATAGGCCGTTACACGCTATCCTTGAGGAGCCTTCATAATAAATTTACGAAAATTACGCAATTAAAATGATTATGCTCCTAACCATTGAAATGAATTTTAGGATCACAGCCCATCCCAAATCAATGGCAGTATTAAGGTTATTTTTCGATTCTGCTAAGGAATTACAATAGATTGCAAAAATATTTACTTTGATGTGCCAAATGCATTTGCTGTTCTTGGGGTATTCACTGGGGTAGTTGGGACTCTTTAGCGTTTGCGCAGAGGTGATGACTCCACCACAAACGGGAGCTAAAAATCAAAAGGCGTGTTATATGGTTAATACAAATAGTTATTCAAGTATTACCTTTTTTAGTTATTCTTAGACAACTATACCCTTCTACAAATAAGGATAAGATATTGGAATGAATACTTGTACCTGGGGCAGGAGTAGTAGTTTGGCAGTAGGTTCCTCTAGTATTCGGTGGACAACGACATTTACAATTTTGATCAACATAACCGCCATTTCTACAAGATGGTTTGGAAGTACAATGATCTGCGAGATTATATTGTAAGAATAATATTAAAGACAAACATCAATTTTTTTTTATTAATCAATGAAATTCGTAAGTAACACTCACCGCTGCAGTTGTACATGCGATTAGCGAGATGAATATCATAGAAGCTCAAAGAATCTCTTTGACCAATGTCAAAATTCTTCATAGGATTCAGTGTAACCATAGTGTTTTTACCATTTATGTAAAGTACTATCGTATATCAGAAAAAATATTTAGTTTTGATAATTTAATGTAGCTTTCAAATAGAAAATTTTGAGACATATATCTGTTCCATAATGCACCACAGAAGTCAAATCATAGGGTACGCCATAGTCGTTTGTATTTGCTTCCACGTCGAAGTTATCAGCTGCATCAGGATCGCAATTATTTAAAAATACCTTCACATGGTTATTACGATCGGGACGAGATTGTTCGTGGTGAAATCCTTGAGCGTGGCCAACTTCATGAGCTATAGTACCAATCTAATATAAAGATACAATACTTTAATATTTTAACGTTTGAAAATATTTTGAAATGATCAATGGAAAAAGGAGTTACTAAATGCTTTACCGACTCGCAACCTTGGCCAATAGAAACGTCTTGTCCATCCCAGTACAACTGCTTCCCAACATAAGAATAACATCTAAAAATTTATGACAATTTTATTTGAAGACTTTATATAATACAAGCTTAAAAATTAGATTTCGGTTTATTTCCAAGGGAAACCTGCCCGTTTTTCTTCCTAGAGATGAGATGAGCTCCTTTAGAACCCGCGGGTACTTCTTTGAAGAAAATGCAAGTGTTCGACATCCAGTGATTCAAAGCAGCTTGAATTACTTGTCTATCTTTTTCAGCTAAATGTTGTAATTTATGATTCAAGGATTAGCTATCCGCAAGCTTTATCTTAAATTCACATTTAATGAATATAAAAATTTCAAAGTGCTTACATGATTGGCTTATTTCATAAGGAACGTAAGCTTTTGGCCAGCGACGGCGAAGATCTCCAATTGCTTTTCTTGATGTTTGATTGCGGTTCCTCACTTGTTCTTCGTCCAATATCATATCACCTTCCCACAATTTAAGCCCTTCTTCCGTAAATGGTGGATTTTTAGCTTCTGGTCCTATATTCTACGAAAGGCCAAGGTTGGTGTTTAAATACCAGAATTTGTAAATCATCATATATAAAAATTTGTTTTGCTTACAGGAATCGGTGGCTCGTACATTCGTGTGATTCCATCTTCCACCTTGGTTGGAGGATTCGGTGTTCCGGACTAGAAATGGATTCGTTGAAAATGGTTAAAATATTATTATAAAGTACAAATATTTACGAAGGTTACAACTATTTCAGATATCTTACTGCTCCCTGGGAGGCAAAAGCCGAAGCAAGAAGAATTATGCAACCCAATAACATGGTGAATAAGCTTCTTCGTCGATGGAATACACTTTCTAATGTGTATGCTAAGTTATATATACTTCTTTTAGAGCACTGTATCCTGGTTTTTGAAAAGCAAAAGCAATGCCCTAAGCAATTAAGCGTTCTTGACATTAATTACTGTCATGCGATCAAAAGACGTTAACTGTTGTAGAATTGCGGAGTTTGTAGCTATATATCATGCGCTTTCTTAAACCAAATGAAACGTCTTATCTCAGCATAAGTGAGCCATATAAGTTTATTGTGGGTTCGCTTTTTTTTTGGAATGAATTCCGTTCATATTTTTTAAGATGTTTACTCACTTTTTCATTCTTTTCTAATCTCACGAAGCTCATGGAGAGGAACAATTAATATTTGGTCCATACAAAGATTAAACCCAGTAATTAGCTATAAAATTATAGCTCAAGGTTCTACAGCTTTTTCACATTGCTTTACACAATCATTGAATCCATATTTATAATAAATATCATTGTACAAATTTACTGGGATAATTTATTATAAATATGGATTAAATTTTTTGTGAAAATTTACTAAATGGTTGTGAAAAGGTACTAAATCAATGTTAAAAGCTGTAGAACCTTGAGCTATAATTTTATAGCTAATTACTGGGTTTAATCTTAGTATGGGCCAATTTCTGAAATGCAGTGTCCTTTTTTTTTCTTAGTTCGACAACAAATACGACAACTAAACTTTGAAAATTTATTAACTTCAATTTAAAATTAAAATTCTAAAAAAATTCTAAAAGTATTTTTGTAGAAAATAGTACACCCATCTTTCATCCTGCTCTATCAGAACGTTTTCAGTAAAGCCTGTGTTATAATTTCATTTTGTCGAAATCAATTTCATAGTCAATGTCCTCTTCATTAACACTTTCCTTTGTTGTTGGTGAAAACATTGTCCTCATCCTAAAATAATCGATTAAATGACTGCTATTAAGGAATGCTTTTCATGCTTGCTATTAAGGTATGTTTGCCATAATTGTGTAAATATCATCTCTGTCAACGATCAACTAACCGGACGACAGACATTGTGGAGGAGGCGATAAAATAGGTTTATAGCAAATTATAGCACGAAGTGCAAAAAGAAAGATGTTAAAACTAAGGTAATGACCTTGTGCTCATTTAATATGTCATAATAAAAATAAAATTATGGCACTATGTGGGTTTCATAATGATGGGGATAAAAAAAAAAGAGCAGAAAAGGATATTTTAGAATTGTCATTCAATAATTGAGGGAGCTTAGATACAAAACGAATTCCTTATAGAAAATGTTGCAGTAATGAATTGATTATTTTAAAATTGCTACCGATTTTATAAGAGTTTGAATATTTAAAAAATTATCCTTCCCATTTTGAATTTCATATTTCCGCTTTAGTGGAAATAAATTACAATTTTAATGAAAATTTTTAAAGTCGGACATCGATCTCTTCTCTTCTGGGATTCAAGCTTTCAAGAACAATTTTTGAACATTTTTTGACGTCCAAAATTGAAATTAGGAATGTAGCTTACCTTAGGATGTCCTACTTTACTATTTAAGTTTAGTTTTGCATAATAATGAAAGGAAATTGAAAAATACAGTTAAATCTAATAAAAAACGTTTAATGTTTGTAATTTTATTTCTAATGGCATTTTAGCATGTTCACAGAGAAGCTAAAGGGGGTCCCAAAATAAGCTGACATTTTAATTTTTAAATAAAACACATTTTTCATTGGAAAATTTATAATTTTTTTGCTTTATTAAGTACCGAAAGGTGCTTTATGCTATCAGTGTGGGGAAACGTGTCTGTCTGTCTGTCTGTCCGTTCGTAAATCGAACTTCTCCGAGGCTATGAAAGATTTTCAAAATCTGTTTTCGTCAGTCGAAAATATTATCTAAATCGGTTCGTTGGCACGTGCACAAACGATACCTTTATTTTCCCACCTAGCAATTTTCAATGTAAAGATATTATAAGTAATACATCAAACAAGAAATTAATCCTCCCGAGAAAGGTATAGGAAAGTAGTGGAAGCGCTGAGGTCATCTATTTTTACCCTTTTATCTGCACTTTTTAATTCGCCCTCCACCCTATTTTTTTTAATCGAAAAATTGATTTTCTCGAACGTATTATTTAGAAGATGAAAGAGAGCTCTATCTTCTTTCGTTTCTCATCATTTCCGATCGAATGATATATCACACGCCATATGCTGCCATAGTTCTAAAGACCAAGTGAATGCCACCCCCACAACTCCGACCCTATTGGGACCATTTGGCCCAAACTTCACAATAATGTTGATCTTGCTTAGAGGAATCTGCATTCCGAATTTCACTCCTTTATATGCATAAGTACGCATAGACCTTTTGGTCCCCTCTAACTTCCGCCCCCGAAACTCCGACCCCAGTGGGCCAATCAAAACCAAGCTAAATAGTGAAGGTGCTCATACCCATAGTAAGCTACATTCGAAATTTCAACCTTCTACCTCAAAAAATGCGGAAATTATGAAGGGGACGGACGGACAGACAGACGGACATTGTGAAAACAATAAGTAGCTCCATTCTTCCGCTACTTAATAAATCGTAACGACGAGCTACAAGTGGTTATTAATTACGGTTTTCGTCAATTGATAAATATGGTTCCGCGCGAATGAACTGTTATGAAGATTGGCATAATGGATATCATGGAACGTGCTCTAATGGTACCCTTATGACACCCTCAAAATTTTTCAATGATAAGATATGGCATGTAATATATCAAACCACTTGGAATGACGTATCATGAATGAATATAACGTAAAATTAATGATAGCCGAAATTGTTTCAAAGGTACGTGATTTAATGGTATCATTATAGTCCATTAGAAATTTTTAATGCTAATATAGGGCTGTTGAAAAATATGGTTCCGCGAATGGTTTAGTTTAGCCTTTCGGTAGTTGGTTATGTCATTCTTAATGGTTTATTAAGTACCGAAAGGTGCTTTATGCTATCAGTGTGGGGAAACATGTCTGTCTGTCTGTAACTCTAACTCCTCCAAGGCTAGGAAAGATTTTCAAAATCTGTTTTCGTCAGTCGATTAATATGGATCATGACACGAACCAATCATGAATACGATCAAAATCGGTTCTATGGCACATGCACAAATGGTACCTTAATGACCCACCTAGCAATTTTCAATGCTAAGTAATACATCAAACGATGAGATATTAGCTGTATTAATTACTGTTTTCGCCAATTGATAAATATTGTTCCGCGAATGAACCATTTTAAAAATGGTCGTAATCGATACACTGGCACGTGCTCTAATGGTACCCTTATGACACCCTTTAAAATTTTCACTGATAAGATATAGCAAGTAGTACATCAAACAACTCGAAATGGTAAAATAAGCTAATATATGAGAATAATTTCAAAGTTCGAAGATGGTTGAATTTGATTTAGTAGTACATGTTCTAATGACACCATTATTGTACCATTGAAAAATTTCAATGTGAAGATATGCCATGTAATATATCAAACAATTTGTAACGACATGCCATGAACGCATATATAAAAGTAATTAATAAGTGCGAAGATGGCTAGTTTTTATTCAGGGGTATATGTGCTATTGATAAAATTTGGAATTTGGAATTTTCAATGCAAAGATAAAGTATGTAATATATCAAACGACTCGTCATGAACGAATATATAAGAATAATCATATAGTCCGAAAATTTGAATCACTGAAACTTATTTTTATATTTTCAAAAGCAATTCAAAAATTTTGGAAATAGGTTTAAAAAATTTTTTGACAGCGATTAGTTTAGCCTTTAGATACTTGGTTATGTCATTCCTTAATGGTTTATTAGAAAATAAAAACATGGAGATTATGTGTAATACAAAACATCTGATAAATGACCACCCCAGCTTTAGTAGCACAGATTTACTCTTTTGAGGAAATTTTCCATAACATGAGAAGTTCTGCAACCGCTCAAAATATATAGGAAGTTTTTCAATCACTCTCGGATTTTCAGATCTCCAAATTCGACAATTTTGTTTATTGACAAAGCCGGTAAGAAGAAAATGTGCTTCATCACTAGAGATGATATTTTTTCGAAAATTTACCATCAAATTGTTGCTTCTCCAAAATCCAATTTGCAAACGCCCGACGAATTGCATGATCCTGAGGTTTCAATGCTTTTGTCAACTGAACCTTGTAAGCAAACAAATGCAAATCTTTCGTCAAAATTCTTTGCAGAGAACTACTGGAAATGCCTTCTTGTTGATAGCGACGACTTCTTCAACACTTTCACTTATACCGGCTATGTTTGCAATCTAATGAGATGTACGAGGGCGGCGACTGCTTTTTTTTTGTTTGCAACTGAGCCGATATACTCAAATTTATTGATCAAATTCACCACGATGTTACGAGAAGGTGCATTACGGTGACCAAAAAAAGTGCGACAACTGCGAACAGTTTCGTAAAATTTTCACCATTTTTGAAGTGAATTTTTACAATTTCTACGCATTGGTCGATAGTTTTGTATAATTTAACCTCAATGTTTAATAATGACAGCAAATAAAAATCTCCACTCTGGTTGTACTACGAAAAAAATGGTGGCAAATTCAAAATGTCAGTTCATTTTGGAAATCCTATACTTTTTTTTTCGAGCTTGAGTCTATAACAGTTGCAATCTCCTTTTAATTAAAAAAGCATGTGACCTTTGCAATTCAACCCTTCTGTTTTCATTTTTTATAATTATTATTATTAAATTCTTTAACATCTTTTATAGTCTCTACAATATAAAAATGTCTTAGCAATTACTATCCATAATTTCCGCTCTCTATAAGCAAATTAATGTTCATCGATTACCTTTTCGGTAAATTGGCTGAAATCCGGAAGTTTTGATGCTAACGTAAATAACAAAATGTCTTTCCCCTATCTTAATGTGCATCAAAATCAATATTGGAATCAGTGGAGATGGAGATGAGCCACGCAACATTTTATGTAGAAGCAAGCAAAGCAGGTGGACGTTATAAGTGCCTTTGAAATAAAGCTTTCAAATTTTTACTTTTGAAACTAAGTGCTAAGGTGAGTGAGAGAAATGCCCTTCATTATCATCAGCCGTGCAGGCAATCAGTCTTCAGACAATAGCAGAAGTTTGAGGCAGGGACCAATTTTACAAGAAGTGGTTACTGATAAATTACTCAGGGATATTCAGCGACCTGCCTGGATTAACAAGAAAGAAGACAAAGAAGAAATCGACATTAGTATTCCAGGTGTAAGGAAAATATTTGATCCTCGTTCCTCTATATGGGTGAAACTCTTCTGGTTGGTGGCTATAATGTGCTGCTTCAGTTTGTGCTGCTACCAGTTAGTTGAACGAATCCAGTATTACCTCGAAAATCCCGTGACCATCGAAGTCACTGTAGAACGCTTCCAAACCGCATATTTTCCTGCTGTGACGTTGTGTCCATCTTGGATTGAAAAGGGACCAGAGAAGGAATGTGATCCATCAAACAAGTGCCAGGATATCGACGCTGAAACTATATGGGAAACTTTGAGGATCCCCAATTCTTCTGTTCGAGTAATGACAGCGGTAAGGTACTCTTATATTCACCTTATACATTTAGTACTGAAAATGAATATTCGCCAGTGAAGTTGAATGAAGCGGGCAATACATATCGATTGTTCTGTTAAAATATAAAGATCAATTAATAGAGAATATTTAAAGAAATGTTTATCTGATTATAAAATTAATAATTTTTTTGGAGAACACTGATTTAGTTGACTCAAAAATCAAGTAAAATTTTATACGAGGTAAGTCCAAAAAGTTTCCGAACTTTGCTTCGGAAAAAAGAAGTATGGAACACAGCTTAGTTTAAGCACTAGCGTTCGAAGTAATGCCTTTTGGTTCGAGCAATCTACTTTTCAGACCTTCCGTCGCAGCCAGCTTAATCTCTTCCGCTGCTTGGCAATGAAGCCCCTTCTTTCTTCATTCCGAGGAAGAGGTAAAGTTACATGGGGCCATTTCAGGCTTGCAATAAAAAAAAAACCCACAAGTATGACCTTTACTTTGGAGTGATCAGCACGAAACTTCTGTGGTCTGGGAGACGAGCTTGTTTTCCATAGGGATAATTGTCTTTTTGTTTGAGGGTCGTAAAAAAACACCATGTTTCATGAGACATGTTTGACTGCTATAAGTCTGGAACAACTGAATGCGACGCGCGCGAAGGAAGTTTTTGAACCTACCTCGTATTTCTCCACAGCTACTGATAATTATGTTAATCGTTTTGTTTTCACTCAGTGTCAAGCTCGATATAGAAGAGGCTCAGGATGCAAACTTGAACCCTTCCCTTTCAATTCTAAACATATGGATACAATATGGGGTCGTTGCCTTATAATAACCTCAGGTAAGGTGTAGACTAGAAAGGTTAACTTTGAAACGTGCGTAATAGAATTAAAAATTTTTTCTCATTTACTTATATGGAATTTCACAAAAAAAACATTCTGAATTAACATAAATGTTTATACAAGTATATGGGTCTTTAAAACTACAAGTGATTTTACGACGTAGAGTCGACGCGTTTCAGCCGTGGCCTTCTTCAGGACTGTGTGTATACTGATTCGTCAATTAGTTTGAAGACCCAACATGTTTGAAGATAAATGTTTATATTGAAATAGTTCGTTATCAACCCTCTTATATACAATAACAAATACACGGGGTGGACAGAGTAATAGGAATGAATTGAATTTCAGTTGCTCTCAAAATTAAACAAAACGATAAGGGGCTTTCTCCAAATTTTTTTTTTTGGACCGGACACCGTTATTAATTTCTTCTCCTTAAGCTGATATGAACTGAATATGAGATCAATATGCCTTCATATCAACTTAAGGAGAAGTTTATACCGGTGTCCAGTCCAAAAATAAAAATTTGGAGAAAGCCCCTTATCGATTTGTTTAATTTTGAGAGCAACTGAAATTCAACTCATTCTATCGGCGATATCTCTGAATTTTCACGATATTTGCTTGAGATTTTTACAAAAGTAGCTTTATACATTTGGCTAATGAATTATGCAACAGACATTTTGGTAACGCTTGCGCATGCGCAGTTAAACATTATTTAGTAAAAAGTGCTCATATTTCATCAAATATTTAATATTTTAATATTCTGATTGCAGGGTGTTATCTCTATTGTAATTTGTCAGGCTTCCTTAAAATGACATTGCATTGGGTTGAAACCCCTGCATGTTATAAACAAAAGACCTAAAAAATTTCTATTTTCTTAAAGAAATCTTTATATCTCCATGAATATACGTGCTATTCTCATTTAAATAAACACAGATAAGTAAAAGAAGCCTCCTAATCATATGCTACAGCTACAACGCATTTCATTATTTTTTACAGGATGATCCCAAACCTTATTTTTTTTTGTTCAATTTATTACTGGTCCCCTATTTGCCTTTGGGACAAATATTTCGCTGAAACATATGAGGTGTAACATGAAGTTTCAGGATAGTTCCTCAAGTATTTTTCTAGATATTCGACAAAACGTCTAAATCAAAAGGTGTTCCTATTATTCTGTACTTCATGAAGCTGCATATAGTTTAACTGTATTAATTACTCGAGTCGAACGGATGGCAGTGAATATTAAAATACAAAAGACAAATTTGAATCTTTTTTTAAAAGGTGTATGGCATAATTTGTAAAACTGTGAGGAAACACAAAAAACTTTTAAAACCTACGCTATTTTTTTCAAGATATCAAAACATTTGCATGTTGAGGTACATATGAAATATTTTATGGAATTTTGAAGCTACGCCCTTTTAAAAAAATGCGGTCTGTGATTTTACAGTAGGTAAAAATAACTGAAATTAACGCAATATACTAGCTGATATACCCGGCGTTGCTCGGGCTGTTTGTTTGATGAAGTTTTGCAATATCTGAATTTGATTATAAATAAGAACACATAAGAAAATTTTAATGACCGAAAATTATATATTCACTTTGGGAAAACGAAAAAATTCTGTAAAATTCTCGCACTGGAATTCTGTGTCCAATTGGGTTTGCCCAGGAAAATTCGACATTGCATCCTTAACATTTTAGAATATCACAAAAAAGGCTATAGGTATTGAATTATTTCTGTCTATATTTAAAATGCTTCATAGACGGAATATGAGAGTTGAGGAACTCTGTTTAGCCTGATCAACATCCTTCATCAACATGTGACCGTTTCAATAGAGTTGTATTCAGTCAGAGAGCGTGGAATCATGTTTATTTTGACAGTATCAAATGGTGATATGGTTCCGAACAAAGACAGCAGCAGGAGGAGAAAGGTAATTTTTACAGCTAACAAGCCATGCTCACGAGTTGGATATGAGGTGGGGTGGATTTTTTTCCACATGGATCGGAAGAAATCCGACCTCTAAAGTTCCTTCAGAAAAACTTGAACAGCTCATTAGGAAGATGTGAAATCGTTATCTCTTCTCGTTTGTTCTAGAAAGCACAGCTCGAAAATTCTTTTGAAATAATGATATTTGTAATACTCATTATTGAAGAAAACCCATCAAGATCTAATACTAATTGGAAGGAAGAGGGTACCTTCTAAAAAGTAAAGCCACTATCCGCCATCGTGTTTTTCCAATGCATTGAACAATAATATTTCAAGTAGATGTCTGATTTTCCACCTAATTTTTCTAAATCAGAAGACTTTTTTACTATTTATTGAAGTTCTGTTTTTGATTTTACATTTCGTAGAAGTTTTCATTTAAATATAGATGTATATACAGTAAAACCTGTATATAACGACTACCCACGGGACCAATGGTGGGCTTTTCTGCAAATTACGTGATATACCTTACCAACTTCAAGCAATTTTTTTCTATAATTTTCTCCCAATAAAGCAATGATTTTAACTTCGATAAGTAAATGAAGGGTACTCTACAACTTTCAATTGACACTATGCCTCTATCTGTCATAGTGTAGGAGATAAGTTCCAGAATTCATGAACACTTTCTTGCATAAACTTGAAATTCTGATTACCAAGTAGCCCCTATTCTGATTAGTAATAATGTTTTTAATTTCAATAACCTAACCAAATAGATTTCGAGTTATACGCTCTATTACCAGAATTTTTTGTCTCACCCTGTATGAAATTTTATATCTGCATAAAAGATATATTTTTTTTACTCTTAATATTTAATGAAATAGAATAAAAGCCTTTTATGTTTGCTGTCCTATATAGGATGTATCCGAACAAACTTACAGCATGAGTTTCTTGTAGCCAGAGAAGCAATATATGTCCCATGAACATAGGGTTACTAACGCTTCCTTCTGGAGATACAACCGTGCGACGTTGTCCTACAATAGCTGGCGCAATTGTCACATCAAATCCGTTCAGGGTTGCAAACTAGGTTTATTTCCGGCTTGTACAGTAACAGAACAGTTCAGACGTGCTAAAGTACTTGCTCGAAATGACCTCCGTTAGATTCCACGCAGGCCTGCACACGCCATTGCATTGACTGGCGAACCCTTTGGAAAATACCGGGTGTGTTACGGATGACATCGCAATTGTCCACGATCCGCTGGCGAAGAGTATCAACATCTGGTACGGGGGTGGAATAAACAAGGGTTTTCAAGTGGCCCCACAAAATAAGTCTAAGGGATTCATATCCGGCGAATGTGCTGGCCACGGTATTGGTCCTCCACGGCCTATCCATCGACGTCGCACGGTTGTATCTCCAGGAGGAAGCGTTTGTGACCCTATGTTCATGGGACATATATTGCTTCACTGGCTACAAGGAAGTCATGCTGTAAGTGTGTACAGATCGTTCAGATACACTCTGTATTGTAACAGTCTCCAGCCCCATCCCCCCCCCAAAAAACAACCTCTGTGATTTATTCCTGTAAAATTCCTGCAGAAGAATTAGAGACTAATCTAAAAACGATAAATAATTTCTTTGCCTTCAGTATGTGTTTTGTTTGCTGGGTGAATCTGTTAATTTGCCAAGTAGAAAAGTTTAGTTTGGAAAAATACGTCGATGATAGTTTGTCTTCAGTTTTTGCCAGCTGGAATGAAACAATTTGTTAGATTTACATTGTAATCGTTCGAGACAATAAACAGAGATCGAGCGTAGCCGACGAGAAAGACCAACACCTCCTGTCTTTCTAGTGATGCTGGAGTTGTTACAGTGTGTTATTATATGTTGTTTGCATTTACAACCCCTGGCAAAAAGTTTGCGATAGTTACTGCCGATTCGCTGGCGCGCGATGTTAGTTGATTTTTTAAAAATAAAGATACACAATTAAACGGTAC
>JAHWFO010020423.1:275050-383420 GCA_023313115.1 Rhysida immarginata
ATATTAATTTTTGTACCGTTTAATTGTGTATCTTTATTTTTAAAAAAATCAACTAACATTGCGCGCCAGCGAATCGGCAGTTACTATCGCAAACTTTTTGCCAGGGGTTGTACATTGAATTGTTTTATTGGCTATACCGTGAATTAAATTTTTTATAATAGATACACATGTAAAATTAGTTTTGTTTTTTATATTTTAAAAACCCTTCACTTTTTATTATACACTTTTTTTTAAAAATTTATTTGTGTGTGTTCGTGCGCAAATTTTGTAATCAATATTTTGCCCGCTTCCTGACTACCTATGGCTCTGCAACTTACACCAACGGCAAATTTTCGATGACAATGCAGACTTCAGTCGTTAGTTTCACTAGTCTTTCATTTATTCGTCAGTAATTTAATATTTAAGGTTAATATGCATACAGTGCAATCATGAGGTAACGACTGCCCGTATTGTTTATTGTTATCGTTGTTAATTCTTGTATACAGGGTGCATTATGAAAGTAATGCAATTTTCTGGGAAAAATAGGTTTATTGATCCGCTTGGTACAAATGGTTAAAACTCTTCAAAATAGTCTCCTCCTGCATCAATACACTTGCGGAGACGATTCTGCCACGCCTGGAAGGCACCCTGGAATTCCTCGACTGGAATGTAATTCAGGAACCTTGTAACATGAGCTTGGATGTTCTCCACCGACTCCCAGTGCTTTCCCTTCAGCTCTCTCTCTTCAGTCGAGGGAACAAAAAAAAGTCACACGGAGCCAAGACAGGGCTGTAAGGAGGCTGGGGCACAACGGGGGTCTTGCTCCGGGTCAGGAAGTTGGTGACGACGAAGGCCGTGTGGCTGGGGGCATTGTCAGTGACTTCCTCCCGGCCCTCCTTGAAGGCCTTGTGCCACCTTCCGCATTGAGATCTCGAAATGCATTCCTCCTTAAACGCCTCTTGAAGCATTTGATAAGTTTCTGTTGCATTCTTCCCAAGCCGCACACAAAACTTGATCGCGTACCGCTGTTCCAGCGAACGCTCCATCCTGCCTTGACACAATCGAAAAACAGACTTCGTGCGAAGATACGTCCTACCGCTCCTACCACTACTCGGAGCGAACTGAGACCGGGCGCGTTTGGAAGGGCAGACCCCCAACCACATTATTCGACCAGTCTGAGCGCGCTGCGATGGATAGTCGCGTCACAATAAAATTATGCGCATTACTTTCATAATGCACCCTGTATAATTGTTGCTAATTTAATCACCAATGCTAGCAAAGTTGTTGATTGTCTTTGTGGAGAAGATTGTTTATTATTAGCGAGCGTAATATATTGTAAACGCTTTCCCGAAATACAGACATAGCCGACTGGGCAGGCTTCCAAGGTTTTTTGGTTATTACATGAGGCGTTGCGGATATCAACGGCGAACTCAACATTGGTTCAAATTTTTCTTATTTTATTTTTCGCTTCTCAGACAGCAAAGAATAAGGTGGTATAGTTTTTTTGTTCAGTTGGCCCCTCCTAATCGTATAAAATAAAGGCTGAAAGTAAAGCGTTCAACTTATAAGAGTGGTGGAGTAAAAATTTCAAATGCGTGTTTCTCGAAATCACAGTTTGTTGAGTTCGCCCTTCGTATCCGTAACGCCTCATATAAAAGCTTATTTTTTTTAAATAAAGACTACAAAAATAAAATAAAAAATATAAAATAAAAGTTTTTAAAGCACATACTTTCACCTTAAATAGTGCAGTAAAAAAATGCTTGTTTTTTTTTTTAAATACAAACTAAAAATAATAAATGTTGCAAGAGTATGGAGTGGATGGGCAATTACTGGTTGCTATCATATCTCTGTACGAAAGCTCTGAGATGCGTGTCCGGATAAATGGCATTAAATCAAGACCGTTCACCGTAGGTATTGGACTACGCCAAGGGTGCGTACTGTCGCCCCTCTTGTTCATTATCTTTATAGATTGGATAGACAGGGGCAGCCGAGGTGATGAGCGTGTTTGTGTGGGCGACTGCTTGGTAGAGAGGTTGCTCTTTGCTGACGACTTTGTCCTACTTGGGTCTTTTCGCACTAACCTTCAGCATGCACTACAGCCAAATGTGAAGAAGCTGGGATGAAGATCAGTGTGGCTAAGACTGAGGTTCTGGTCCTTTCAAGACAGCCAGCTCAGTGCGCTCTCCATGTTAGGGGAGCCCTATTGAGATAAGTGGAGAAGTTCAAGTATCTCGGGATTGCATTCACGAGTGATGGACGGCAGAAAAAAGAATTGGATGCTCGGATCGGTGCAGCAAGCTGTGTCAGACGTGAACTGTGGCGATCCGTGGTAACGAAACGCGAGCTGGGTAACAAAGCCAAGCTCTCCGTCTTCAAATCTATCTTTGTCCCCATCCTCACCTATGGTCATGAGGCTTGGGTAATAACAGAAAGAGTGCGATCGCGGGTACAAGCGGCCGAAATGAGATTTCTGAGAGGTGTGGCAGGTATTACCCTACTAGATAAAGTGCACATCAGCCCAATAAGGAAGTCTTTAAGTGTTGAGCCGATACTTCTCCGCATTGAGAGATCTCAGTTGCGGCGGTATGACCACGTGATACAGATGCCGCAAATTGGTCATCCGAGGCAGTTGTTGTTTTCCAAGCCAATGGGTAAGAGACCAATGGGTCGGCCTAGAACCAGGTGGCTAGACTACATGGAGAATCTGGGTTCGAATCGCTTGGGTATTACCAGGGAGGACATGCGCCTGATGGCGGAAGATCGCGATCGCTGGAGATCCTGCACAGGGCTGCTGCTCCCGCGACCCTAACGGATAAGCGGGTTTTAAAGGTAAGTAAGTAAAAAATAAAAATAAAAAATAAAAAAAAGTAAAAGTGTGATGGCGCGTTTAATATTAAATTTTAAAAAGAAAATACTACATAATAAAATAAACGTGCCACCACACTTTTACCTTTTTTTTATTATATTTTTTACTTTCTACTGCACTTTTTAAGGTGAAAGTGTGGGCTTTAAAAGTTTTTATTTTATATTTTGTTCTAACATAATAGCATTGTGGGTTCCTCTCCAGTTAGTATTAGATTTCGATGGGAAACCCTGAAGTGTCCGTCACACTCAAGACATGTCGGCTGTTCATCGTAGATAAAGATAATGGCGTATTTCATGAGTTGTTAGAGCCTTTCTGAAAGAAATTTGAGGTATGATTTCCTCCGATCTTTGTGTATTGGAGTCGAAATCCCCGCCTCACCTTGACAAGTACAACTAGCTAATCAGCCCGATGTAAAGAAATCCACCAGACTTCGTTCCGAACTCCTAGTCAAAGCTTGTTAGCTGTTAAGGTCCATCAGATGATGGAGCTTATTGGATGCATTGAGAAGAACATATTGTAACCAATTATAATGCAAAAAAACACATAAAAGATAGACGGACTTGTCTGAAAATTACTAAATTTCCTTGCAAGAACTCGATGATGAAAGCTGTAGTTGTGTCTAACTGAGCATACTGAGATCAATTATTTGGCGGGAAAACACATGAAGGATAAGCTCCGCTTATGCCTAACAGGACGTAATATCCACAGATATAGAGAAGTAGATCGGCAATGCCCGTACCTTTCTCATTGGCGCTAGTGAAGTCTGCTGCCGCCATCTTACCGTACTACACGTGTAAGCAGCAAGTACTCGATTCATATGCTTTTTCTTAGAATATTTAATGTTATAAAGTTAATTAAGTAAGTTAGAATAAAATACAAGGTATAATGGTGAATAAGTGTGTGGTGTTTGGTTGTAATTTTTCGTATTCTGTAGTGACCTAAGATGGCGGCGGAACGTAAGCGAGGCTTCAACGAACACAATGGCATTGCCGATCTATTCCTCTATATCTGTGGTAATATCCAGAGAATTATAAAAAAAAGAGAAAGTAATAGAGCAGAATGCAGTGCGGGGCAAGACTGCTAAAAAAAGCTAAAGTGGATAGAAGTTAATCTTGGTTTTCAGTTCACGAAAATTTAAGCGATTCACGAGACGCAAAAACGCTTGAGAATTTTTTAGCGGATAGCCATCCTCACTTAGAGTTTATTAGCATATGTACAGTACCGATCACGAAATATTCCACACCTCACTTGTACGGAGAGAATGATCGATTAAATCTTCCTGTTATATTTCTCTAATAGCTAAAGTTCTGATATTTCTAGAAACAGATTAATCTATTTTTGAGATAGGGAGGAAGGTGCTATTACGAAAAGTCGGAGCCACTTTGTAAAGGGGTGTTTGGTGAATATTCTGGTGATTGAAAACTTTCTTCAATGAGGTTGCATCATAAAATTCATTTCGAAATTAATACACCTTGCAATAGATTGTATAAATAACTTGTATATTCATAATTGCGTGAAATTTCATATTCTCCTTGTCCCAGCTTTATAGATGTCAGGACGTCTACAGAGTGTAAATGTGAGACGTTTCACATATTTAAGGATATGTAGAGGATGATGTGGTGAACATTTTTTATTAATAAACCCATAGTCCTAAACGAAAAGCGACGGAGCCACAGCATGTTTGATGCTCTGTTATGCGTCAAGCCACAGCAGCATTCCCACGAGCTTCCCCGTAACACAAATGCATATCAGCAAATTCCACGAAAGTATAATCACCTTCCATGAAGTTACTTCTTTGCAGATACGCTAAAGATTGTGCGATCGTGTATGATGGAGTAATAATAATAAGCAGATCACAATGTACACTGAGATAATTTGTGGCGATCTGAAATGGGACTGTCCAGTAACAGTTCTGTACGTAATTGTGTACGAAAGTTCTCGCTGTTTCCTGCCTCACAGTAAAGTCCATTCCTGAACTCATACAGCACAAAACGTAGACCGCAAAAAAACCTTCACCCTTACGGAATGTTCCAAACTAACAGCGGGAATTTCGTACCAACCTGATATGCAAGATTATGTGATTGGAGAATGTGCTGTGCATTCGGACGGTACCATTTGAAAATAGCCTGCGAGCTGACAGTCTGCATAAGGCCTACAAGATGCAATGACAGGGGACATCGTAGTAAACGTGCCTAGTTCAATGCTTGACAAGCCAGGACATCAAGCAAGCTGTGGCTCCGTCGCTTTTCGTTTGGGACTATTGGTTTATTAATAAAAAATGTTCACCACATCATCCTCTGCATATCCTTAAATTTGTGAAACGTCGTCCATTTACACCCTGTATAAAAGACTGCAATCATGAAAAGATTTCATTGAAAGGTTATCATTGCAGAAATTAAGTGAACGACATATTTTTTTCTAATTTTTTTTTACCTTTCATCAATTTTTATCAGGGTCCATGGAATATAGAGGACCACAGACGTTTTTGAAGTTTTTGATAAACGAAAGCAGTTTTATATATAAACGCAACAAAGCAATAATCCAGGTAAGTCTGGTAAAACATATGAAGGTTGTGTCAATTTTTCTTTATTAAATAATAAAGACATTTAGATTTCTTAGAATAAAAGTTCTAACAAAACTGTATTATAATAGCTAAAATTTTAAATAGTTTTTTGTTCATGATTGGCGCCTTTCTTTTCGGCATGACGCTTTATTCGTTGCAGAGGACATTTTCTTAGGTGCTAGCAACTCTGTGCGCTTAACGCCCAAACAAGTAAAATATACTTTAACATATTTTAATTTATAAAAAAAGAATAAGCTTCATGCTGAAAACAGTTTATTACTTTGTTTACTTTGTAATTATTTTGTTTAAACATTTATCCAGTTTAAATTCAAAAATTCGAGCCACAATTCATGCCTTTCGGCAGAATACGCCAATGATTGTAGAAACGAATGCATTGATAGAAGCCTTGAAAAAATTGTCCGATGCAAGTAAGATTTTCAAGAAATTACGAGATTTTTTTTTAATAATTATTTCCCATTCATCTGAGCTAATTTTTTTTAAAGACTTCCGTTTATGGAATCGTCGATGCCCACTTGTGAAACCTTGGACACTATAACAGACGCCTTCCTAAAATCATACTTCTTCTATTTGAATATGACTGCCAAAGACTGCGCATGCAAGAGGAAATGTAACGAATACGTGTATAGTTTGACAACTCAGGTGATTCGATTAACCAAAGAGGACATAAATGCCACCACTCTCACCCTCTATTATCCAGATAACCTTTTGGAGACGGTCGAAGAAATTAGCTCGTACAGTGCATCAGCTTTGCTCAGCGATATTGGAGGCAATTTAGGATTTCTGCTTGGGTGTTCCGTTCTGACTGCTTTGGAAATCTTGGAAAGCTTTCTAAGACGAATCTACCAAAAGTGTTTTGGCCACTAGTACATCAAGTGAATAGAATGTATAATCTCAAACCTATGCACAAATTCAGATCAACCTACCGAGTTCATTTACAGTATTTGTAAGACTTTATGTGAATAATTTTATATTTTTACAAAGGCATTACTATAAATTATTATATTAGAAATTAAAAATTTCAAGATTATCTATTTGATTATGTATTCAAAATTTACTAAACTTATTGTTTAATATATATGAAATATTTAATTTAGAGAAATGTTCTGTATATTCGCCATTGCAAAACGGCAATAAAATTGAAAAATTAGAATTTCAAATTTCTCTTGATACAAAGTGTTCCAAAACTGTGGAATCATGGAGCCTTTTATAAATGCACTAGATAGCCCATTGTTATGCCACACTATCAGGATCACCAGTTACAAGTGGTCTCCGCTATGGGGTTACCTGATGGTTTACGCTATTTACGCTGAGAAGATTAGTAATCAAGAACGCTTTTCAGTTGATTGATGCCACCACCCATAGCCGAGTGTCCATGAAATGATCGTATCGAGAGAATATGTAGCGAAGAAGGTGGTCACTTCGAATATCATCTATAAAAATCCCTATGATTCCAGACTATTAGGAGTTCTTGTACAGTCTCTAATTTTTATAAATAATTTAAAACATATTTGAAGTTATAAATTCTGTTACTATGAAAAGACTGAAAGGAGAAATGAAAAAAAAAATTCATAAGTCTTTATGATAATAACTATCATTTGTATACAGGGTGAATACAACAGTCTGAACCCCCCTTTTATTTTTTGAACCGAAGCAGATATGTCAATTTTGATGAATCCAATGAATAGGAAGTTGTGGGTGGCCTATCCCATGGTGCACTTTTAATCATCCCAAATATGCAAATTAGGACACGTTCAAAATTTATTTCAAAAACCGTAAGGGATAGAGAAAAAAAACCCAATTGCAAACTTGTTCAGCATAAAAAAACAAACAAAACAAAAAAATCATCCAAATCGGACCAACCAATCACCCACAATCATGTGGTGAACTGTTTGTAGCTTACAAACAGTCACACTGCAAAACAAGTTACTTCAAACAGTTTAAAAAAAAAGTTAATCAACAAAATGCTCGATGTGACGGCCGTGGGCACCATAACACAATTGGGCACGGAACCTAACTGACGCCAAAATATCGGCAAGCATGGCTGGTGTCACTCCTCGGCACGCTTCCTGGATTCGTTGAATCCAATCCTCCAGTGAGGCGGGCTGCGTAGCATAAACCTTGTCCTTCAGGTATCCCCACACGAAAAAGTCAAGTCGTGTAAAATCAGGGGAGCGGGGTGGCCAACGAACTGGTCCTCCTCGGCCAATCCATTGTTGTCCAAACATCTCACGCGAACGACCAATCCGTAATGTGGAGGAGCTCCATCATGCTGAAACCACGTACGCTGATACGAGGCCAATGGCAAATTGTCAATGAAGTCTGTGACTACCACGTTGAGAATTTCAGCCCGGTAGCGTTCTGCAGTCAGTGTTCCATCGTAAAAATACGGTCCAACCACAGGGTCATTGTACAATCCACACCACACATTGATTCTCCAGTTCACTTGCTGAGTTGCTTCTCGCAGGCATCGTGGGTTTTCGTCTGCCCAATGATGATGGTTTGCCTGTTGATAACTCCATCCCTGGTGAAATGGGCTTCATCTGTCCACAACATCTCATGAATGAAGTTTGGATTAACATCCAGGCAGGTAAGTAACCAGTTGTAGAAGGTGGCCTTAGTAACATAATCCAATGGCAGTAACTCCTGGTGACAATGAATATTGTATGGGTGAAAATGATGTGCGTGTAGAATGTTGAGAACAGTTCTCTGATGGCACCCAACATCTGCAGCAATTGCTCTGCTGCTTGTGTGGGGATTTGCAGCAACTGCAGCCAGAAGTAGTGTTGTTGTATCCTCGTCGCCTTGTGCCCTTGGTCGTCCTCGTTCTGCATTAACATTCCCTGTAGCCTCGAATCTTTGAATAATGTGACGCATTGTTTGCCGACATGGATGGCGTTCGTTAGGGTATCTGTCTCGATACAACCTAACTGCAGCATGTAGGTTTCTCCTTGCCTCTCCGAAGCAGAAGATCATGTTGACCATTTCCGGAACAGTGTAGCTTGCCATCCTGGAATTGTTCTGTCTTCTTTGTGCTGAAACATGCCTTTTATTTGCTTTTCCGCATGAAAGTGAATGTGAATATGGTAATTTATTTTAATTTTTTGATTTGCATGCTTTATATGGTGGAAATATCAACATTCAGTTTTCCTTGTGCAGTGTGGCTGTTTGTAAGCTACAAACAGTTCACCACGTGATTGTGGGTGATTGGTTGGTCCGATTTGGATGATTTTTTGTTTGTTTGTTTTTTTATGCTGAACAAGTTTACAATTGGGTTTTTTTCTCTATCTCTTACGGTTTTTGAGATAAATTTTGAATGTGTCCTAATTTGCATATTTGGGATGATGAAAAGTGCACCATGGGTAGGTCACTCACAACTTCCTATTCATTGGATTCATCAAAATTGACATATCTCCTTCGGTTCAAAAAATAAACGGGGGGTTCAGACCTTTGTATTCACCCTGTATAATAATAGTTATAAAAATTAGCGAATGGAATAAACGAATAAAATGGTGAGTACTCATTTCAAATGAATTTATGTATATGTGATTACTGCAGTACTAATTAACAATTCGATTACTTTATAGATTTGCTGCTTAGATAAAAACAAAACCCTTCATGGATTTTGTGCAAATCGCTCTATTCTATTTAAGCATCTGCATGGTCTCACAAACTTTATATCAAAGACTTTCGTTTATGTTAAGATAGCTAATCATGTTGGGCAGCTGTTAAAATTCCCACGTAGAACTGATAACGACGATATTATGTAGGAATCTGTAGGAACTTTACTATTAGAATTAAGTTTGCAGTAGGTAAGACCGAAAGCAAAGGTAAGCAACTCTTTTGCAATAAGAATTTAAACAAGACAAAATTAAGTTTAAAAAAATAGCATATTTATACAGCATCAAATTTAAAAACTGTTTATATTAAAGTCTATGCTATAATATTTGTTTAATATTTGTTAAAATGATATATTTAATTTTATAAATTTTTATTTTTGGTTACAATATATCACGGATGTAAGAAAATGATAACCGTTTTGGTAAATGTCATACATATAAACATTCCGGATGTCGCAAAAAAAGATATTAGAAAGTTTTTGTCTACTACGACATAATAATGGGGATATACAGTATTGTTATCATATTTATGCTATAATAGACATCCTGAAATTTAATGCAGAAGGTTTTCAAAGTGATTTCATCTGCTGCAATCAGTGTGTAGAGACTTGACCTGAATTCCGTGGTGAGTCTCAGAAGAACGCCATTTTCGACTGCACGAATCTCTCTGGAAATGTAATGAGAGACATCAGTGAGTGAGCTATAGAATGTTCAGCTGTAATAGAAAAGTATCACGAGGAATATCATTTACGGCGTACGAATAAACCACAGTAGACAAAAACTTTCTAACACCTTTTTTGCGCCAAACGGAATTCAGTTCAAGAATCTACACAAGTGATTGCAGCAGATGGAAATCATTTTGAAAACCTTCTGCATTAAATTTCAGGATTTCTGTTATAGCATAAATATGATAACAAGAATATATAACCTCATAATATGTCATAGTAGACAAACTTTCTAACATCTTATAGGGTGTTAAGCAAATGCTTATAATAAAATCTGTAGACTCGCATCTGATATTGTGGGTCTCAAAACTGTTTTATTTAATATATTAAGCATCTAAAAATTTCAAACCAGAATATCAAAATAGGAGTAAAAGAGGGAAAAATAACTCGTATACAATTAGAAATGTGCATTCCTCGACAATAAAACTATTCCAATTCAAAGATGTCAGTAAGATCATCTGCGATTTTGTATAAAACGCAGACGATTTCATTGAAAAGGAGAAACTTTAATCTAGTTTTCATATTTTTTAAAGGAAATAAATATAAGTTCGGGTGTTATGAGTCTAGGTATTAATGAAGATATCGATAAATTTCCGCTAAACGTTTTTCCTGATATCTCCAGGTAGACCTGAAAATCTAATCATTTGCATAACACCCGTCCTCGCATAACAGAATTCTTGCATTGGAAGAATTTCAATATTGATCATTGTATTGCTTATCCATTTTTTTGTAATACCTAGTTAACCTTATTATAACTTTATTAAATTTTCTTTAAAGATTAGATATCAAGATGAAGATCGCATCAGTTACACTCTTCATGAGCCTCTTGTTATCGTGCTTGGCGGAAGGAGATAATCAACAGCTGTTCACTGGTGAGATTTTTCCCAAAACCTTCACTTGTTCGCAAGTGCATGTGTTAACAGATAACATATTTGAGAGAGGGCAGCTTGGATTCGCGCGGGGCCAGGTTTAGTTAAGATCGTGGGTGGAAAGAGAGGCAAAATCGATAAATTATAATTAACAATGGTATAAAATTAATTATACCCAATTCTATTTTTACACAATAGATAAGTTCCCGAAGAATACGTGTAAAAAAATGTTGTACCTATGGAAAATTAGAGATTAGTTTTAGAGACCTAAAAATGAGCAAAATATAATAAACCCTAAGATAATACATGTTAGAATCCTATCATTTTTATTTTTTAAAGAATCTGCACATGTTTATAATGTTATTATATTAAGTAAATTATCATTTTCTCATGCAGAAAAATATAAATAAATGAACTAAAATGTAAAAACTACGTAACAAGATTTTATTCGGTGTCACTTTTGACAACAAACATAACGTCTGAATTTGTATAAGACTATAATATCACTGCAGTCACTAGAAATACTGTACCTGCTTGGTCATCGTCTTCTAGTTGCGTTGGTGAAATTCTTTCTGTGATTTCTAAAATAAAATCAGCACTACTCCCCTCTGGTGCCGATGTTTAAGAAACAAATTTAGTATTAATTCGTTGTGCTCCTAATTTGATCAGCCCTTTATATAATTCTCTGTAAGAAGCCATTAATGAATTAAGAAACTCAAACTTGCAGATAAAACACGGATACCCAGTTCGTGAAATTTTCCACAAACGGATATTGCGAAGACTTTTATCATGAAGTTGGGTGTTAGTCCTGTTAGCATCAAGTTTTCTGATATAACCATGAATCGTGGACCCTACAGAAAGCGGATTTAAGTATAAAGTGCTACAGGAAGGTCATTTGGAGGAAATATGATGAGCAATAAGGGCTCAAGAAGATTTAAATATAAGACAGTATTTTGAGGGCATCGAATATTTATTAATTAATCACAAATCATTCATTTTTATTTAGCATCAGCACAATAAAGTTTTTTATTATCATGATTTTAGAATTTGGCAAGTGAAAAGGTGAACTTGCTGGTAGTTTTCGCTTTGCAGCAGTCTCTATTTGCGTATTATTAGAGTATTTCTGTAAACTAGAACTGAAAAGGCAAAATCTCTTTAAATTAAATTCTTTGTTATCACCAATAGCAAGTCGTCAAATATTTCTTAACTTTTCATTTTAATTAAAACCTCATTCATGCACTGCACTCTTATACCTTTTTCTGCTTTAAATTTAATCACAGGTGCCTTGCGTTTCCCGCCGCGTCAGAGTGATCCGCTGGAAGTCTTCCTATCGATTACTTCAGAGAATGTACGGAATGCCTTAAAGAAAGGATTTCCTTTACTAAACCTTCCACCTCTTGATCCTTTGGATCTTGGCAATATGACTGTAACGGAGCCTCTGCTCCCTGAAGGTTTCATAGATCTTCAGGGAGACGTATATCAACTACTTGTAGAAGGCATTGCTGGTTTTAACCTTGTCGAAGCCACTTCATCTCTTCTGCAGATGAAACTCAGCGTCCTGTTCCGATGGCCGAAGTTGAAGCTTTCAGGGCGATATGACTTACAAGGGAGATTGAGTACCGGGGCCGATTTCTATGGAGACGGTCCGTTCTATCTGGCAGCTGACGAGATCTCGGCTGGTGTCAATTTGGCCTTCGCCTTGAATTCGGAAGCGAAGATTGTAGCGAAAAATGTTTCTCTCATTTTGGATGTGAAGCAATTTGAAGTTGACTTTGATAATCTCGTTGATGGAGGACCAATTGGCGACATGATCAATCAATTCTTGTCAGATGCACTAATGGATCTCTTCGTAAAGAAAGTCACCAATAATATACCTGAGTGGAATCAAACGGTACTTGATACATTAAATAAACTTCTCGCAGCAATGTAACTGTATTTATTCTATTTTCAAAAACAAATCAGTTTACCTTTTTAATTTTTAAAATCTGAAAAATATCAATAAGATTTATTATGGCAATTGTTACTCAATAAAGTATAAAAATTTTACTATAAACTTGTTTTGCATATAATAATAATATTTGAATGTACTAGAGTATACAGTTTATGATTTAGGATATCATACTGTGCTATAAATAAAAGCATTATTAGAAAATAAAACCTACAGTGATTTATAATAAGTTCGCACTTCATTTAACCTTTCTCAACTAGTAAATTACAAAAAACTTTTTTTTCTAAAATCGACTTAAAAACTCGATTCGAAAAGATATGTTGAAATTTTGAAAAAAAAAAGCGAAACTCTACGAAACCGCAAATAACAGAACCGAATAAAAATTATACATACTTAGAGGTTATCTTAAATTGTTCCTTGGCATACTTTTTATGTTAATTGGGTAAGCCTTTTTAGAGATATTAACTTTTTCTAAATATTATAAAATGGGTGTAGCGTTCAAACCAGTGAACCAAACTCAATAAACTCGACATGTATAAACTTGAATGAATAATAATAGCCCAATTGGTAGAGGCATCGGCCATAATAGTCGAGGTTCCTGGTTCGAATCCGGGTCGCAGAATTTTTCCTTCCATTTTTCAATTGAAAAATCATGTATAAACTTCTCTCATTAAGATCAATTTTTTTTTATAAATGAATTGTTTGGCTCTGACAAGACGTTCTGGAGTTATTAACGATTCTCTGAATACGTTCAATGAGAATTGTGATGATTCAGCACACCTAAATTATATCTCTTACTAAATCAGAGTAATTATTAAATGTTGAATTACTAGCATGTGCTGGCTGGTTATTTATATCTCTTCTTGACTCTGCAGGTGAAAGTTTGATTCAACAAAATAATGAATATTTCCCATCGGGCTATTACCGTAGAGGAATAGTGGCATGGTTTGAGTACAAATCATATCACTATAGGGAATCTTGGAGTATTTTCCCCTAGGACAACTGGCCTCCAACAATTCAGTTATCATTTATAATAGCAATTCAGTGACGTAATGTTGAGAAAAATATAAGCAAATTTTTATTTTGAACCAAATCACGTGACTGATTGATCAATCCAAATTCAGACTAATTTCGCAGTAAGGATAAATTGTGATAATCTATTTAAGCAAAACGAGAGATCGTATATAATATTGTAAAGCTCGAATCAAAACTAGAGTATAAATAATAAAATTAAAAATCAAAGTCAAATAACATACAGGGTCGGGACACATTAATATGACCACCTCTCCTCGAACATGTTGGAACGTCCCATGGTATGCAGATGAAAAATCATTGCATATCATTAAAAGCTGACAACAGCAGACGTGTAGTAGCATCCGTTAACACAGCAATTGTCACCGTCATGGGCACAGCAAGTGAGCTGTCGGACCTCCAAAAGGGGATGATCATTGGCTATCGGGCCAAGGGAGGCAGCATTTCAGAAACGGCCATCTTTGTGAACTGTTCTAGGGCTGCCGTTTTGAAGGTGTACCGCGACTGGACGAACCCGACAGTTCGAGCAACCGAAGAGGTAACTGGGGGGGCTCCACGGGCCATCGATCCTAGAGGTGAGAGTCGGTTACGACGCCTGGCCAAGACTAATCGGCGTGCCACTGTTGAGCAACTGACACAGCAAATGAATAGTGGGACCACTAGGCATCTCAGCACCAAGACAGTGCAACGATCCCTCTTGAGGTTGGGGCTCTGGAGCAGGTATATGTTAACAGCACCCATATTGACGCCTGTGCATCGCCGAAAACGCCTCCAATTCGCAATGGAGTATCGCCATTGGACCTCGGCCGAATGGCAAAGGGTTGCTTTCTCTGACGAGTCGCGGTTTCTGGTGAACAGAGTGGACGGACGATGAAGAATTCGCCGGAAAGCATCTGAGAACAGGCATCCTGACACCATCGTTGCAGACGACAGGCTGGTGGGGGCGGTGTGACTGTTTGGGGGATGTTTTTGTGGTATGGTCTAAGTCCACTGATACCGCTGGAGGGTACACTGAATGCTGTTCGTTACCAGACGATGTTCGGGATCCTTCATGCGGACAATGCTCCCTGCCATACTGCCAAAATTGTCCACGACTGGTTCGAGGAGCATGAGGATGAATTCAAGCTACTCCCATGGCCACCAAAATCCCCGGACCTCAACCCATTGAACATTTGCGGGACCATCTCGATCGTCATGTTCGCAAGCTGGACCCTCCACCACGCACCGTGATGGAATTACGGGATGCACTGATCGCCGAATGGTCCCAGATACCTGCAACCACCTTCCGAGAACTTACTGACTCTCTGCCACGTCGACTAGCTGCTGTCATTGCCACCAAAGGTGGATATTCCGGATACTAGCAGGTGGTCATATTAAATTGTCCCGACCCTGTAAGTCAAACGTTATCACATATAAACTAACAATTTCTAGCAAGACATAATGAACACAAATTTTTAAATAAACGCAATTATTCAAATAAATAACATTTGTATTCCCAGGATTTATAATATGGCTTCATTAGTCTATTTTAATTCTTACAGATATCTTACAATCCGTATAATGAATATTTCAAATGAACAATCTTCGCAAGAATCTAGAATATAAAAAAAAACTTTCCTGCTCTGTCTGTTGTCTGTACGCTTTTTTTCGGGGTTTTCATTGGCTGATGCAACAATGCGTTCATGTTTTGTATTGTTGCCTTGGCAATAGAACCGTACGTTTCCAAAAATTATTAACACTGATCAGGCAATGATAGAACGTTCTGTTGGCTTGGTGCGAACATTCGTTTCCAAGAATTGTTAACAATGAACAGAAGATCAGTCTCTTTCGATGGGTCAAAGGAGATACACGTGTCTCTTTTCAGTTGTCTAACAAACGTTGCAATTCGCACTTTGTGGTGAAAACGATACAGCGCCGAGCGAAGTGACTGCTTCCTCACCCGCCTTTCCACTGTTTCTCTCCATAATCTCCAATTACTGCTCATTTTATCCAAGAAAATGTTATGTTCTAATAACTATCAATTCTAAAAAGGAGGTCTGGGGTTTTCAAAATGATCTCCTGTGTCGAGCTCGAAGAGCCCTCTGTCCCCAGTAACAACGCTTCAGAGGAAGCTTCCGGGACAACAAGAACAGACGGATTAGTTCGCTGATGAGACTTCCAGGACGTGCACCAAAGTATGCGCAGCTGTACATGTACTTCGATATTCATAATGATGGCAGGGCATATTAGTAAGAAGTGTCGCATGACCAACAATGTAAGGCAAAGTTTGTGCAATATATATAAGGTTTATTAAGGCATGTAATGAAGATTCCATCCCAACTCTGCGAATTATAAAACAAAATTGAATTTGTAACGGTGCATAAAAGTTTGTGCATTACATTGTTCGGGCTTTTCTTGGAATTGATAGTTCTTAGATGCTAACATTTTCTTGAAAATCTTTAAAAATGAGCAGTAACTGGAGATAATGGAGAGCTGGCAGACTATTGAGAAACAATGGAAAGGCGGCAGAGGAAGCAGTTCCTTCGCTCGGCGCTGTATGGCTTTCGCCAGTGCACTGCTGCAATAGAGCAAATGGTGAGTGATCCAGTGATCATCGAAGTAAGCATGTCAACAGAATAACGGCAACTGCTAGACTACACCAAGTGATGAATGCATAAGTTTTGCTTCAATACATCGAGAGCAGAGTGTGAATTGCAACAACAGATTACCAAGTAGCGAATAACCCAACTCAGATTGTTGGGATTGCAAAGCACACAGACACAAGTGATGATGTATATCCACCGTTATTCAAGAAGAGAAAATCCAAGCCCTATAGAAAGACTTTCGAGCAGTTGATGTAGAGGAGTTGGCCACGCAACGAAAGACTAGACTTCAGCGCCGTTTTCGAAACTGTGTGATGGAGTTGCATTGCCGCTTTGGGGAGTTGGAGCAGGTGCATTAATTGGAAGGAAAGAGAAACCACGTCAGATCAGAATATTGCTTCATTTTCATTCTATTTCCTCCCACTTTCGAGACCACATACACGATTTTCCTCTGGCACTACGTAAAACTCACTCAGATATACGCAACATTCCAACCCGCTTCAAGACTGTGGGGGTATCGCGAGTGACGTCGAGACCGAATCTGAAGCTTCTGATCGAGAATCCAGAGCACGAAGACGAAGACGGCGTCTACACTAAGAACATTGTCTACCGAAACAGCTTACAATGATTGATTACATAATTGTATGTCTGCAAGTCATTCAACAAATCGAGAAAAAAAAATAGTGAAGAGAGACAAAATGAAGTAGGAAATAAAAAGCACAGGTTGAGGCGCACGAAAATCTGTCTCCAGTTTCACACCTGCTTTACGCTCCCGGGCTCACCTGAAGGTCGTGGAAATAGCATTTTTTTTAGTAATGGTCACAATGCAATAGTTTGGTGCAAACGGTGTTGCTATATCATTGTAGCAAACATCCGTGTGTGAATGAATTGATCAACTTTTCATGTTCAAAATAAAAATCATCTCTTTTTTCTCCAACAGTTTGTCCGTATGAAAAAATTTAGATTTTTACCAAGTATTAAACTGAAAGCTTAGCATTTCAAATTAATATGCAAAATACGAAAAATGAAAACATTTCTATTAAGTTAGAGCACTTGTCTATGATAATTTGAGGGGCAATAGTCCGGGGGGCGATTGTCCAGGGTGCAATTGTCCTAGATCCAGAACATTCATGCCCCCAATCTCCCCAGATTTAAGGCCCATTAAATCCCTGTGGAGTACTACTGAGCAAAACTTCAAAAATTTCACACATTCCTTCTATGAGTGTTTTATTGGTACACCACCAAATTAAAGGGACGTCACATTATCGAATAATATAATATTTAAAAATATGTTATATTAAAAAAAAATACAAAATTACATCTACATTATATTTAATTTTGCTTATTTCCATTTTTAGTTGTAAAATGACAGTTTTAATTTCTAATGCTGAATATTAACATTTAAGCTTTAAATATTGAAATTATTCGGCAACATGTAACATTCAATAAAATGTCAATCATAGAACGAGTGTTTGTCCGTTTCTAAAGGCAAACTCTTCTGTGCAAACATTAATAGATAGAGAAAATTTGAGAAGGAAACGTTGATGAATGGTGTTAATATTTAAACAAACAGTATCGCCTGTGAATTGTATAAAAAGACATGGAAACTATTATACAGACCAATTTCTTCCTTTATCAGGTTAACTCTTCCAATTCTTCGTCTTCGCGATGGACCAAAAAAGGTAAAAACCTTCATAAGAAAAAAAATCTTTTAAATTAACAAAATAATGTTAAGTTCAGTGAAATATTGTTAATATTACAACCAGGTTACATGACAAGTCGTTAACTATAAATTTCTAGAAATTTTAAGCTGGAACTCGTTTAAAATATATTCATATATTTGCAATTCATGAATAAAAGAAGCACCAACTATTTTAAGTATTTTATATTTAGTTGCTCTTATATAAAACCGATATAAGTTACCTCTTCATTTCTTCTTTTCTGGAAATTTTAATTTGCAGTACCAATTCTCTGACGGAAAGACAGAATTAGCTTATTACAGTTTTCCTTTAAGTAAACCGTCTCTCTATTCAGCCCTGTAATCCTGTCTCTTTTACTAAAAATTTTAAATCATAGCTGTTAAAATTAACTTATTTTAGTAGATCATATATCCCCAGCTCTTTTTATAACATAAAATATGCCTATGCGTTTAAATTAAACGACTATCTCTCTCTAAATTAGCTTTAATAAAAAATTTCCACGATGCTACTTAATGAAACTTAAGATAAACTAATATAAAATATGTCTTTCCTTAATCCACTTTAGTCTAAAAGTGGAGTGGGAATGAACTAAACACGTGTTTTCTTTGATCGCGCCTTCTATTCACTGTTTCTGATGATAAATTTCACCAGGTGGTCAGGTATTCATTCCATCACATTTCTTGCCATCAAAAGCTTTTTTTTTCTGCTGATTACTTGGAAGAAAGCGCTGCATTCTGACTTGACGCATCGATTTTCCGCATTACATGCTTGTCTTTACATTGCCAATATAAATATACGGCAAAAGAATAGAGCTTTTCATTTTTCCATTCCAAATCCAACAAAGGCTATTAAATTAATACATAAACGAATTTAATTTTATATTCATTAATTAATACTACTTTTTGATAAATAAATTATTTTTTGAAATAGAAGAAAAGAATTGTCAAATAATCCATCCAGTTCTTTTAAAACACTACTATTTTAGCGAATTATCTTTATGCAGAAATAAAACATGTTTGTTAAACATTTAATGATTTCACTTTTTGAAAATTCTTCGGAACACCATTTAAAGCCATCGGTATGTAGATGCGGTGTGCGCTCCACGTTATGACAGAAATATCTGTTGTGACAATCTTTCGTAGGTATTTCAAATGGTGCACTTTTACTTATTAAAAAAAAAGATAGTCTGCAGCAAACATTTCATTAAATTGCTCTTCTTTTGATCACAATTCAATACCTACAGGGTGATTCAAAACTCAATATATAAAGTTCTAATTACTAATAGATCTGATTTGTTGGGAACTACTTGACCACCCGCTTTACAGTCCAGACCTCGCGTCCAGTGGCTACCACCTGTTCCGGGAGCTAAAGGAGATCATCGGCAGCCTGCATTTCAGCGACGATGAACAAGTGAAAACTGCGTGATTTTCTTCACTGGCGGCAGCTTCTATGAAATAATCATGCGGAAGTACATTGAGCGCTATGACAAGTGCTTAAATAAACTTAGAATCTATGTGGAAAAATACAATACTCATTTCCAAAAAAAGTTGGGACAGTGCAAAATATATAGAAAAAACAAAAAGGGATGATGTAACAAAACTTTCTCGCGAATACAAAATAGCAGATACGTTTATGAAATGACATAAATATACTGTGTGCACCAAAACATTTTGTATCTTGGCCGGGACGTTCATTTTGAATGGGGGTGTTGCAACACGTTCCAAAATAGTAGGGACATACGTTGTGGAAAGCGCCGTTAGGAGTGGAACCTTCCGAATTGTTCGGGAATAATCTAGAATGATGACGTCGTACTACATTTCGTATAAATAACAGTTGCCATCCGTCGTTCAGGTAACTTATTCGGAACGATGGGTCGAGGCAAGCCTTTTAGCGAAGATCTTCGTGTTCGAATCATTCAAGAATTCACAAACAACGTTTCTCAGCGTGCAATAGCCAGAAGATTTAACCTGCCATCATCTACAGTACATAATATTATCAAGCGCTACCGAGATAGTGGTGAGATCACAGTTCGGAAAGGCCAAGGTAGAAAACCTATTCTGAATGCTCGAGCTCTTCGGATCCTCCGACGTCACTGCGTCACGCATAGGAATGCTGCGATTACGGACATAGCCACGTGGGCCCGCGATTTCTTCGGGAAGCCATTATCGTTGAATACTGTACGCCAGTGCATCCACAAATGCAAACTTAAGTTATACTGTGCACAACGGAAGCCATACATCAACAAACGACAGCAACGTCGCCGTCTGATATGGGCTCGAGCCCATCGCAATTGGTCCCAAGCACGCTGGAAGAACATATTGTGGTCCGATGAATTAACCTTTACGATTGTTTACGGAAATAATGGAGGCCGTACACTCCGGACCAAAGACGAAAAGGATATTCCCGCGTGCTACAGGCGTTCGGTACAGAAACCACCGTCTGTCATGGTCTGGGGCTGTATTAGTGGCCATGGAATGGGAGACTTGCACATCTGCAATGGCACCGTCAATGCTGAAGCGTATATACAGATCCTGGAACAAGCTATGGTGCCATCTAAGAGGCGCCTGTTTGGACGACGTCAGTGTATATTTCAACAAGACAACGCCAGACCGCATGCAGCGCGCATAACTTCTGCATGGCAACGTCGGCAGCGCATTCGTATGTTGGATTGGCCCCCTTGCAGCCCTGATCTGTCGCCTATAGAAAACGTTTGGCGTATTATTAAACGAAAACTACGACAGCGACGACCCCGGACAGTTGAACAGCTGAAAACCTATATCCAACAGGAATGGGACAGAATTCCGGTTACGGTGTTAGAAAGATTGGTGTCATCGATGCCCAGAAGATTACAGTGTGTCATCAAGAGGAGAGGTGACGCCACACCGTGGTAAACGCCGTGCTGTCCCAACTTTTTTGGGAGTGTGTTGCACGTGCCAAACAGGAAAACCACCTGTATCTTTCTTTAAGCATATAAGATATGTGATCCCATGCCTAATTTATCGTTTATGTATTGTAATGCGTTGAAATAAACGGCAATACAATAATCCAAACAAATGTGTTGGAGTTCTTCTTATATGTTGCACTGTCCCAACTTTTTTGGAAATGAGTATTGTAGTTAAAGGTATATAGAATCTGGTAAAGAGAAAATTTTGAATATATATAGTAGTTTTGAACAACGGGCCTTACTTTGCGAATAACCCTCGTACCTAGCGATTTTCATCTTTTTCCACCTGAGAATGCTTTTTTGGTGGACAAAAGTTCAACAACGATGATAAGGTAAAAGAAGCTGTCACTAGGTGTTTGAAATCACAGGCGGCAACTTTTTATGAAGAGTTATACAAAATCTCGTCCCCGCTATGATAAGTGACTTCAAAATGATAGGAGTGTGTACAAAAATACTTTAAGATATGGCGATTTTTTTTAATAAATTATTTTTCTGAACAAACGGAACACACTTTCTGGGCGTCCCTTGTACCTACTCATATTAGAAATGGTCGGATATTTCAAAATTATTTAAACAATTTCTTTATACATTTATTGAATTAAAAATATTTATATTACGAATTATCATTTAAGAGGATTTTAACACTAATAGCCAATAATAGGCAAATATAAAACTGATAACTAGTAACTTATAAAACTGAAAACGAATTCTTATTCTTTTTTTTTAACAGAACACTCTTTCTTTTATTCATTTCCATCATCCTTTTATCACTTCACAAAATATATGGAGAGCTTGAACCTGATAAAATAAAATTCGCCTGCTACAAACGGGAATTGAACGAAGAATATCCAGCATTACCGGACATCAACGATGAAGTTGTACAGAATCTTTACGAAAAGGCCAAGAGAGAACTGACAACGACCAGCCATGTTAAAGGAATGTAAATTCATTATTAAAATAGGCCAACAGAAGGATTCATAATGATGTTTAAGTTAAATTTTAGGTGTTCCTAGACGATCTGCAGATGGCTATCTTCACCGTAGCCTCAAGACCCCTCGGGCAGAAGTACTGTCTATGTCTAGACATGCTAATCTCTTTGCGAGAACAGTCGAGCTTGTCTCTGACACGTATGTCTTTCTTTTACTATAAATCATTATAGATAATTCTAAATACTGGACTATATGTCTTAATATTTTTATTTATTCTTTAGACAAAACCTCACTCATGAAGCCAGTGAGCACATAGTGAAGCGTGCGGCTCCCCGTCCTGATTTCGATGGCAATGTCTTGTGCCGCGAAAGAACATTCCGGTGCAACGCAAGATCCAAGTACCGAACTATGGATGGTTCGTGTAATAATATCGCTAACCCTGATTGGGGAATGGCTATTGTTCGAATGGAACGACTTCTTTCTCCTATCTATGGAGATGGTAAAATAATGACTTTATTTTACCAAAAGAGCTTGTTAAGATTGCCACTCTAAATTTATATTGATTACTCATTTAATCTTGTTTGATATAACAGGATTCAATTCTATCCGCGGCAGTGTAAATGGAGGGCCCTTACCCTTGGCAAGGTTTGTCAGCACTTCTGTGATTCCTGATATTAATGAACCAAGCAACGTTGTTACCCATATGGTTATGCTGTTTGGTCAATTCTTAAACCATGATATTACATCAACGCCTCATAGAACGGGTAATTATAACAATGATAAAAAAACGATCATACTAGATATTTGGTTTTGAATTTTTGGATTTGTAAATTAGATTTGACTGATTGTTGTAATACGAACAACGCCGACTGCATGCCTATTGAAATTCCAAGAGATGACGAACAATTTGGACCATTGAGAATTGGGTGCATGGAATTTTCTCGTTCAAATAGAGCATGTGGAAGAGGTAATGATCACGACAATGACTTTTAACCATAACTGTGTTATAAATTCTAACACCATAATCGGAAACAAATAAATATATTTAAATAAATAAATAAATAAATAAGACATTTAATTCTTTTAATTTTTTGAGAAAATGTTATTAATTTGGATTATTCTAGGGCCTCGTGAACAAATTAATCAAAATACGGCATATATCGATGGTTCACAAATTTATGGATCCGTTGTAAACGATGCCACTCGTCTGCGTTCTTCAGGAGGTAAGTAATATTTCCTATGGAAGACAAACTATCTACCAAATACGCATGATTTGTAAATTAGTTTGCATAGACGGAATGTCTTAGTAGTACGCGAGGCAATACACATCTACCGTATAATTATATGCTAGTGGTGGGCAAGCTTACAGCCTGTGAAATTGAATTTTGCACAGACGGAATGGTATAGTGGCATCACACATGTGACAGAACAATGTGCTTTGAATTTTGCCACAGAGAGAATGCCATAGTGGTATGCGAGGCATGCAAACAATTGAAGTTTGCACAGACAGAATGCCATAGTGGTACGCGAGGCATGTAAACATAGCAGACTTTTTTTAGGAAGAAAGATATTTAAAACTGATAATTTAATACACAGATACTGCAGATCGGATTCTTGAAAATCATTAAAAACTAGAATAGAAATGTCTGCAAGACCGACCTCTATCGTTTTGTATTCATCGATATAATTGAACTCAACATCAAAAGCTTATGAACTTTTAGTTTGTTGCTAACAAATTGTTAGTACTGAAATGGCCTCATCCTTTTTCCAGGAAATAAGATAAAAGTTCATTATCTTCTAATTTTCAACTCAATTTTGTCGATGAACGCAAAAGCATAGAAGTCAGTCTTTGAGACATTCATATTCCACATTTTGAGGATCTTTAGGAATCCGAGGTCAGAATTTCAAAAGCCCAACACTTTAAGATATTCACTGTCATAGGAGCGCTGCTCATACAATGCTCTGTTTCGAACGATAAAAGTTACCTTTTGAGTAGCGAAACATCTTTTTGGCCTGGAAGAGGCAGCTCGGCCTTATTAGGAGTGTTCTGAAAAAGCGAGAACCTTAATAGGTTTCAATAACGAACCTTTTAAGTTCGTTGTTTTCGTAATTCAAGATCGCATATTCTGAACTGGCTCATTTCTTAATCCATTCTGCTACATTTTTGCAGGGCTCCTGGCAACGTCTTCAAACAACAGATTACCAACCAACCCTAATGATCAAGGATGTGCGTCTAATAACAGAAATTTTCCATGCTTCGTCGCAGGTGATAAAATGATTTCGATTTGTATTTCAAAAATTATTTTTTGATATAGAAATTAGGGGTTTTTTAATAAATGAAATTTAAAGAATAAAACGTATTTCTAGGTGATGATCGTGTTAACGAGAATCCTGGGCTTATTTCTATGCACACGCTCTTTGTACGAGAGCACAATCGTATAGTCAACGCCTTAAAAAGACAAAACAGCAACCTCAACGATGAAGTAGCCTTCCAAGAAGCAAGGTAAAACATCATAACCTCCAAAAGGCAAATTTTTCAGGATATTTCACTAAATATAATTTCTTTTAATTTTAATCAGAATGTCTTTGCTTTCTTTGCAGGCGCATCGTTATAGCTGAGCTGCAAAACATCGTCTATTCAGAGTTTTTGCCTGTTGTAATGGGAGACAGGATGGAAGAATTCAAGTTAACCCTTCCAAACGACGCTTATTCAGTATACGAAAATGACATAAACCCAAATATCATTAATAGTTTCGCTACGGCTGCTTACCGATTCGGTCACAGTACAATCCAATCGGTACTCGAGTTGGGAAACAGAGAATCCATTCCTTTATCAGACCACTTCCTAAACCCCACCGTTATCTATCAGAGAGGAATAACACCCGTCATATTTGGATCTACGGTCCAAAGTGCACAGGTATGATTACAAATATCCATTTATTTCAAATACATGATTAAGATAAGGCATTCTGAAACCTACATCTTTCTTTTTTGCAGAGATTTGATAATTTTGTTACATCAGCGGTTACAAGGGAACTTTTCAAACAAGGAGGAAACAACTTCGGGTTAGATTTAGCGGCTATTAACATCCAGCGAGGAAGGGACCATGGATTGCCTTCCTATAACGACTTCAGGGAATTTTGTAACCTTCGTCGAGTGAGAAGTTTCAATGAACTTGCCGATATTTTCGTTGACTCCAGAGCTCCAGGAGCTTTCCAAGATACCTACGCGTAAGTCAATCATTGTTTGTATTAGTTAACAAGGGGAAGGGTTATAATCACTGTGATAATGACACTTCAGTCTTCTTTAAGAATATAATAAGATCTAATTATTTTTATCTTTCTATAAGACTATTAAAATTATACTGCTTTGATAAATCCTAATTCAAGATCCATAAAAATTAGGGATTTTTCTAATGGCCAAACGGCGATACAAAATTCTCAATTGTTATTAGATTAGCTCAGTGTGTTTGTAAAGAATTAAAAGAATTATAATTCCACAACCGTGTTTTTACAGAAAATTTTAAAGTGCTAAATTCAATATCATTCTACTTTTTTTTAGAATTAAGCAGTTGAAATTCATTCAGATTTTTTTCCTCTTAGACATATTGACGATCTAGATCTCTGGCCAGCAGCATTGGCAGAGAAGTCGGTTACAGGTGGAATGGTTGGACCAACGTTTGCCTGCATCCTAGGTATCCAATTCAATCGACTCATGTACGGCGATCGATACTTCTTCAATCATGAAAAACAAAGCGGCTCGTTCAGCGGAGGTAAAGTCTAGAAACTGCTTCTTTCGTATTATTCATTTATTTCGCATCCTCATGCTGTTATAAATATACTTATTTAGAGCAATTGAGAAATCTTCGCCAAAGGACAATGGCCGGTATCATTTGCGACAATACCGACATGACAAGTCTGCAACCGAAAGTCTTCCAAATGCCTTCTAGACAGTGAGTATTTTGTTTGGTGTACTTTCTTTAAACTTATTGTTTACAGGGTGCGTAAGGTATTTGAGGACAGATTCACGTCAAGAAAGAAAACAGAGATATAAGTCGAGATAATAACTTTATTATCGAAACATATCAAGAGCATACACAAGAAACCTTCTTGTTAAATGGCTATTCAATGAATCCGCCTTCAGCTTCTATAACTGCTTCAATGCGAGATCGAAACCGTCGACATGCGCGAATCAAATGGTCATGGTTCATATTGGTCATTACTCGAACAATGGCAGCTTTCAATTCATCTTTGGTGTTGTGGGGGCGTTCATTGGCCTCTCTCTCCACAACGCTCCATACGTAGTAGTCCAACAACGGATTCAGTTCAGGGGAGTTAGGAGGCCAAAGGTTAGGGGTTACGTGTTCATGGAAGTTGTCGGCCATCCATTCCTTTGTCATGCGAGACTTGTGTGCTGGGGCAGAGTCTTGCTGAAACAAGGAAGGCTTCCAATGCGTATCGTGTCTATCCAAGGCTTAACAGTTGTTTCAAGGGTCTCAACGTAGACCGCAGAGTTAACTTTAAGGCCTTGGGAAAAGAAGTGTGGAGGCATCACATGTCCTTCACTGCTGACAACCCCTAAAACCATGACAATTGCAGGAAATTTCGTGTGTATGACTCGTGGCATCTTCGGAGGGTCTGTACATAACCAACTGTCATTTCTTCTGTTCACCTTCTGAACCTGGTCAAAGTTTTTTTCATCGGAGAAAATCCACAGCAAATAGCTTCACACGGATTTTTCAGCTTGTTTAAGAGCCTTTTCGATCTGAGTAGGCGGTTTTCCCGTGTTTTGTCTGACATAAACTGACCTCTTCGCACAACATACGAGTGATATCTGATGTTTTCATGGACAACATTTCTGATTGTTCCTTCCGACACATGGAGATCTTGGCAAGTGACCTTATGGATGTTCTGGGATTGTCATCGATGGCCTGCTGCACTTGCTGAATAAATTCAGGTGTTCTGATGATGCCAGAGCGTGAGGCATGCTTTTTTACGCTTTGCTACTGGTGCAACATTGCCATCTTCGGTCTCCAACTCCTTCCGCACTTTGTGGACGAATGAACTTGCGACTTTTAGAAATCGTGATATCTCTAAATCGCTGTGCTCTGCCTTTATTGCCATGATTACTGCATGTCTCTTCATGATTTGTGTTACTTGATGGTCCGCCATTTTGCTTTCTGGAAACGGAAAGAACATACAATTTAGTATAGTGCAGCAGTAGCCAAATAAAGGTGTGTCCTCAAATACCTTACGCACCCTGTATTTATAAAATTTTACAGAGAAGAAAATGATTATTATAATACTTTATCTCTATTCCTTTCAGAAATTCCGCAACTGACTGCAGAAATCATGTGAAGTTGAACTTCCAACTTTTCCGTGTTTGAGAATTTTGCATAAATTAATAAAACATTTCAATATATTTTGAAAAAAATCTTTTATATTCCAAATTTGTACAGATTTTTTTTTTCATTTAAAGAAATTAATCAAATAAAGAATTGCTCAATTTATACAATAGACGTTAATTGTACAAACCCCATTAGGAATCAACTCATTCTCACAAGACTCATTGACCTAAAAGATATATTTTTATGTTTTCGTTTTGATTTCTGCGACGTTTAAAATTTTATGCTAATAGTAGTTTACGAATAGAAATCTAAGAAATTACACGCAACAATTATAACAAAAAAAACTTAGCAGAATTTCCTAACTTGATTTTTATTTCATCATCAATTATTAATGTAACTTTCGTTTAAAGAAATGATTTATAACCGTCGAATCTTTTTTGATATTTAATGAAAACTATAAAGAAAGCATTCATAATGAAGGGATGTTACCGAAGATTAGTGTTAAAGAATTAAATTTCTCGATATTATTAAATGACAGATGTAGAAGAAAAGATGAATGAGACACAAAAAAACTGGACACAGAGTGGTAAGACCCTGAAAATAGCTAACGTTTCGGAGAGACTATCCTTTCTCAATGCAAAATAATAATAATGATGAGATCACCAAAAGACACATCTGACTCCGAATCCTGATAATAAAGTTTGATGAGATTGTGTCATGGACTGCCAAAAAAATAAATGCTTTGCAATACCAGGTCATTCTGGACAAGCAAGTGTTTCCAAAATTTTATGACGCCCTAGTTCTCGGGTCATAACGAGTTGTTTGAATGTTGAAGAGCCGGAAAGATTAGCCCAGAATCTTTCACTGAATACTATCGAGCATGTTTGGAATGAACTGAATTATCAAGTGCATGCACATCAACACTGTTCACAGAACAAAGGCGAACTGTAACACAGTATCTGATATTTATATACAGGGTGATTATAATTAAAGTTTAAGTTTCAAAACGCTATAAAAAAAGAACCACTGAGTAGAATGAGGTCCAATTGGAACGGAATGTTATTGAAGAAGGGGGAAAGCTTATGGCATAAGAAAATGCCCCGTTTCTTTTCCCTTTTCGAGTGGTTGAACGAGGTTTTTTTCATTTACGCAAGCGCCAGTTTCCTTTTTCTTTCGTGCCGGGCACCATAGGCCAGAATATGAGGTGAAATGGCCTAAAGCAACCGAAAGTAATCTCTGCTACTCGTTTAATCTAATGTTTACGTCACCATATAGATTAGTGTTCTCACACTGTAAGGTGAAATGGAAGAGTTCACTATATCGCGCTCAATAGGTAGGGATAGGTAGGGAAAAATTTTTTAACGCTTTTTTTAAATGCTCTAATTTTCTTAAATCCTGGCTGCAACGAGCGGTTGCAAGCTGGCTTGAGTGAAGAAAAGCAGTTCACCGATCGCGCATGAGGGGTGCGCAGGAAATCGTAATGCGCACGCACGACTTCACAGCCACTGCCGTTGCTGACTTCCGGTCATAGAATTGTTTAAGGCGGGCAGAACGATTTAACTTAAAGAAAATGCCGTGTTGTGTTGCTCCTGGATGCTCAATCAATGCACAAAAAGCAAATTTATTGAGCCAAGTAAGGTTACATCGATTTCCAAAGGATATTGAGCAAAAAAAAAAAAAAAAAAAAAAAAAAAATGCATGGATTGCCGCAGTCAACCGCAAAAATTGGGAACCCACTCGTCACAGTATGTTATAGAACAGGGTACCGCCACTTTGGCTGGCGAGCGCAATTCGCGGACAAGCGTCGCTTCGTATGACGTCACGAAACAGAAACTGGTAATTGACTGTCGCTTTAGATATTACGTAAAATCGAAAACACTAGTGGAAAATTTCAAATAATTTCTTTTTATTTCACCCTGTACTTTTTAAATTTCCTATATTAAGTAACTATCGACTTAAGGGCTTAACTAACTAAACGATTTAATTAATTAAACAGAATAAACGACTTACTTTAAGTGAAATGTAAACAGTTTTTAACGCTGGGTGCCTCTGCTAGTGAAAAATAAAATCAGGCTTGGTTGCTTATAAAACAAGAAGTAAACAGAGCCTAATAAAAACCAGGCTATGGTAAACACTCAAATTAAGTTGGGGATATTATATTTATTTACAACAATTTATTAATGTGTGGATAAATTGTTTATCAACAATGGCAATTTCTATTTTCTTCGCCGACGTCGGAATTTTGAATTCTACTGATTGATTTCTGATGATAGATTTGCAATTCTTTCTTTGACTCGTTTTAAAATCTCACGCTTCTCATAACGTTTATGTCGATTTGATAGTTTAGGTGATGTTGTTGATATATGCGTTACGTTTTCTCCGATATTGGCAGCGTTTGCTCTTGTATGCGATGATATTTCAGGATTCAGTGATGGGGGGGGTTCTAGAAATTTTGGCGTCGACAACATAGGTCATTTTGCGCCTTTTACACAAGTTATAACAGTACGCAGCCCGGGACAAACACAAACATCCATGCCCACGGCGGGATTCGAACCCGCGACCAGGCGGACTCGAGAACTAGAAAGCCTACGCCCTAGCTCTCTCGGCCACCTGGCCGGCGATTCAGTGATGGTACTGCTCCCTTCTTCACTTGTGGGAGATCTAATAGTTCATTTTTCAAATCACGCTCATAGTCTGAAGGTTTGAAATGGGCTGAAGAGATTTTGATATATTTTGGATTGAGTCTGTCAGCTTTTACAGAACGCTATCCATGCTATTTTAATAGATGCATCTTTTGGAATTGAATGATAAATTATGTTTACTGTTTTTCTCGCATGATTTGAACAAGTGGCAACTGAGCAAGAGGATGTATTTTTTGATATTTTCACATAATTTTTACTACACGAATTATTTATTTCTCGAAAAACTTGCGATTCACAGTTCATGACTATCGATTTAAAAAAAATTATTCTAATTAATGGAAAATTAAGCCTAAAATGAGGTTTTACGGTTTAATAAAGATTAAAAAAGGTTGAATTTGATGAAGAAATAAAACAGAATTTCCGATTTTCCCCGTTCAGTTAATGAAACTCGCACGGTTCCCGTCGTCTGCTGTCGCCTGGTTTCTGTTTGATGACGTATTGCGCAGACGGCATTAAAAAAAACGCATCGCGCATCTCCAAGTGCTTACCCCCTGATGTTATGTAGTCGCCACTTCATTTCAGGTGAGTGTAACTCAATTCGGTGATGTTTTATTAAAGTATCGTGATATCGATTAGTTATAAACTTTAAGCAAATTTCTAAAGTTGGAAATAAATAGATAATTGTATACTAAAAATTCAATATAATTTCAAGAATTGAAAATACTACAAAATTTTGAAGCTTGTAGTTGTATAAACACGATCATAGGTTCCAAATATATTAAAATTAAAATTAAATTTAGAGTCCTTATATTTATTTTCACTGAATTTATGACAAATTAAAAGTACAATTACAAGTACTTTGCGTTTAAACTCCCATCTCTGATTTGTAGATGAATTAAAAAATAATAACCCTTAGTAACGCTCCCGTTGACAGCCTAAGCTTTGCTTCGGTAACTTTCCTTGCAAGGAAAATTGCTCTCGAAAAGCTGGGTCGAAAGGATCTGGATAGAAAACTCCATTTATCGATAGTTTTTCCGTGTACCGTTTTATGGTCTCAGAGTCTAGATTAGCGAAATAATTCATGAAAAACCGCCGCACTCGTACATTAAAAAGCGAAAGTTAATGATGTGAGTAATGGCGTGGCCTACGAGATAGATAAAGGCCTGCTCATTCGCTATGAAATCGTGTAATCAGGGGCAGCTACTAGAAGTGCTTCCTACTAGAGACCTCTACCGGCAAAATGCGAACTGTTATGTCTTTCTGTCGGTAGAGGTCTCTAGTAGGAAGCACAAGCACGGCCTTCTAGAAAGCACAAGCACGGTAGTTTCTAGGAGACCTTAGCACAAGTCCTCAAGCAACGTTGCCAATTTGGAATTTTCTTTCATGCGTTTGTCCTTTGTTAGACATTATTAATAAAAATTAAACAATGCAGAAAACAATAAAAACATGGATACGAAGGTAAATGAAATATACGCTGTCGGAAACTAGAACATAAATTTTAATTTTTATCATCCTAATATTAGTAAAAATAAAATATAAATAATAATCGGAACACCTTCTAATTTTATCTTGTAAAAAACTTCTTTTTACGAATTTTCAAATTTTATATATTTATGTTTTAAGTATTTTATTTGTAAACTCGACTTTCCAATATAAGCCAATAATGGCTTCTGTAAATGCCAGATTTTCTTTGTATATTTCATCAACTATTATAATAAATTTTAATTATTATTATTTTTGTTATTAAAATTGAGTAAATCTATGAGAATCGATCCCAACTCCCATAAATGTCGTATGTGCTAAAGCCCTGACGTAATATGTGAAATGTTAATACTCTAAATTCCCTCTAGGTGTCGCCAGTAGGAAGCACATACTTATGCAGGAAAGCCCAACCTGACTTATTTCACTTGCTACCATTGTAAAGAAGACGAATGAGCAGGCCTTTATCTATCTCGTAGGCCACGGTAATGGTGACTGCTAGCTACAGTCAGCGGCTAAGGTCAAAAACTCTCACCGGCGAGAAGAGTTGGCGTTTGGTCGGTCAGAAATCCCGGTGAGAAAACTGTGACGTCATTTTAACGCGGTCAGAAACGTCAGTTAATGCTGCTATGCCTAACCGGCTGTCTAACCGTCCTCACCGAGAAAAAGACGGTTAGCCCAGTGAGAAATTACGTCATCATTTTTGACCATAACCACTGTTTGTAAACACGCACTCTGTCTACAATTATCTCTATGACGTTCCTACCTAATGAGTGCGATAAAGTGAACTCTTCCATTTCACCTTACAGTGTGAGAACTCTACCTGCATAACTGACGTAATTCTGTACTTCTAATACTTTAAGTTATGCAGCAGAAACAAAAAGTAATCATCGAGTTCTTGAAATGACGGATGCTAATATCCACAAGAGGCTCAGAAATAGGTAATGGTGAGGCGATAAATTATTATAAGAGGGCAGAATTAGTGTCGAAGACAAACTGCGAAATGGAAAGAATGACCCAATTTATATAAAATGTCTCTATGATATGTATAATGAATTTGGCCAATGAGTTGTACTTATCTATCGATCAACGAGTCAGCAAGAATGTGTCAAATATTTTCTCCTCATATTAAACGATAGATTTAGAAGTCAGCATTCTCTCAAATCGCAATTGTAGACAGGGTATACTCAGTATTTTAAAAAATTCACCTTATTATGTCATACAAATCCAGCATAATGATAGTTTTTACACAGAGTGGTCGGATTATTATGAATGACCATCCGACCTTTGTAGGCAAATTAGTTATGATCTCGCGCTGAAATTGCTAGAAGGCCAGGCTATTATAAATTGGAAAGCAGCTTGTTTACCACGAGAGTAGAAGTGATTTCTTTTCTGAAGATACGGAGGGTTGATTCAGATAAAATGAGGCGACTTTGCAGTTCTGTTACGATGGTGTAATACCATGGCGCCACTATCGGTTGTGTTTGATGTGAGAACCACGTTGCTAGGCTATCCAGAGAAGTAGGCTGAGTTTGAGGGACTCCATGGGAAGTTCGTTCCACACCTGCTGACACACTTTCCATAGCCCATCAACGGTTCTTGATCGGCGACTTCCGAGCCGTCGTTTCAGGAGACCAAAACCACAGAAATCCATCGGTGATGTGTCAGGAGATTTTACAGGCACATGAGAGAAGGGAATAACTCGTATGCCCGTCTCCTGTTCCATCTTCCTATGGTAAGCCACAGATGACTTAGCAGATGACTTGGCTAGTAAATGAGGACCGCGTGCTTTATGACGTCGCTCCAGCCCAAGATTGTCATGAATTATTCTGGAGACTGTTGCCTGTGAAATACCTTTTCTTTGGGCTAGACTTCTCTGTGCGGGGGGATTTTCTTTCAGCACTTCAGACCGGATTTCTCGCACCACCTGAGCTGGGCTTGTTGGCTGGGACTTGTTTCTGGTCTGCTTCTCTGCTCGTCCACGTTCATTAGATGGTCGCAATTTGTTCTTTTGGATTATTCGACCCACAGTAGCTTTGGATACCACAATACCATTTCGTTTGCATAATTCCACAATGCACGAAAGACTGAAGTTGGCGTCGGAAAGGCCAAACATATACCCTTCCCATAAAGCTGTGATTTTGAAAGCCATGTTTCAGCACGAAATGTCCCAAATAACAGCAACAAGTGTACACAAAGCTAATTCCCATGAATAGTGGACGAGTCATGCAAATCACATTCCGTCAAGGTCATACGCGGCGTTTGAAGTCGTCTCATTTTATCTGAATCAACCCTCCGTATAGGTAAATGACGCGATTTAATAGCCTTTGAACGTGGGATGATTGTTGGCGCTTGGAGCCATGGGGAAATATATTTGACACATTTTGAAAAAGAGCAGTTGTTGTTAAAGTGGACTGGACTGTCAGCCGAAAAACTGGGAATGTTTTTCGGCGACTAGTTAATGTTCGGGCAGAACGAAGAGTGGCAAGACTGGTACAAGACAACAGAAGGCAACACTGCATCAAATTATTGCAGATCTTAATCAAGGACCCTCTCAAATGAATGGCTAAAAATACAAATAAATCAAGTCCACTTTCAAAAAACTATGAATAAACGCCAATTGTGGATCAACACCAGATTTTAGGATAGAAAAACTATATTTTTGAGACACAATATCATGCATCTCTTTGTATAAATCACGATTCCTCATTTTTTAATAAAATAACAGCTTAAACTCTACATTACCAAGAATGTTAAAAACGTGACTTGGCCTGCTTGTATTTTCAGCCATCCAAATGATCTCTGAACGCACTGTTCGCCCTACATTATCATTACTGATCATGTTGATAGCATATCCCAATGAAGATGGCTTATTTCGACAGAATAATGCCACAGTGCTCGTACCGTGCAGGAGTGATTTCAAGAACATGAGGGAGACTTTATCTTGCTTAGGTGGTCCCCACAGTCACCATATTTCAATCCAACTGAGCGTTTGTGGGACGTAAAGTTCTATCAATCTAGAACTTTAGTGGGACGGAGTTCAAAGAGCAATTAGTTGGACGGTTCCACAACTATCAAATCTTTACACAACTGGACAGATTCCTCATCAGGTATGGTGGTGTCAGATTCCTCCCATCACCTTTCAACAGTGGAGTCAATGCCAAGAAGAATCGCTATAGTATTGAAGGCAAAAGGTGGCCGAACGAAATATTGATGGGGTGGCCATAATAATCTGGCCACTAAGTGTTTTATAATAATGAATTTTCAATGCTACAAAAACCATTAAGTGGAAAGCAAAGAAGAAAGTAAAAGCTTGTTACTTTAGTATTTAAAAAATAATAAATTTTAAAATTATTTCCTATAATATATATATTTGTAATTTATTATACAAGTATTTCCATAAAGCCCCCCCCCCCCCCCAGCAACTTGTCCTGATATTTGAACTTAAAAATCTGTTCGTCTTAATAAAAGATGCATATTCGTAGACTACATTTCTATGACAGAACAATATTATGTTATTAACAAAACAAGCCTGTATGGTGAACGTATCGCAGAGTACGATTACAAATAAAAAATAATTTGAAATGGGAAGTGGGGTCATAAAAAGCCTTTAAAACTCAAAATTGGCCCATCAGAGCCAAACAATTCATTTACATAAATTATTTGTCTCAATGAGAAGAGTCCGTACTTGACGAATTTATTGAATTTGGTACTCAATGAGAAATGCTTTCGCCATTTCTTCATTTTAGAAGAAAAAAATTAATATCTCTAAAAAGGTTTAACAAATTTTCATGAAAAAATTAATGATTAAGGAACTCTCTAAGAATGTAATAATCTTTTTTTATTTTGGGGGGGGGGGGGGGGGGGAGCATTACCAGTGCTAAACAATTTACAAACAAAAGTTGTTCGTCTGAATGTGAGGAGTCCGTACATGTCCAATTTATTGAGTCGAGTTCGCTGGTATGAGCGCTATAGCCATTTCTTCATTTTTTGAAAAAAAACAATTAATATCTCTATAAAGGCTTAACCAGTTAAAAATACGTTAAGGTGCAGTTTTAGGTATCCTCTATCAGTGTATTAATTTCATTTGGTTCTGCTACTCGCTAGTACAATTTCAGCTGCACAAAATTCATCACATGCGTAATATTGAGGGAATTTTTTTTTTCTTTTCAAAATTTCAACTTATCTTCTCGAATCATGAAGAATATTTATTCAAAATCCATTTCAGAAGAAAATAATATTTTGAGGTCGAGAAACAATTACATAGGCCACAAATCTTAGCAACTTCCGACGTCATATATGAATAGCCACAAAATAGCAGACAAATCTTGAACCGCAGGGTTCATATTATCGCCAACAGAGAGCCATCGTGTTAGATCTCTGATTTGTTTATTTATGATTTACGTTCTTAAATACATTCTTACATTTAACAATAGTTTAAACATTTAAGAATTTTATATTTTACTCCAGGAATCACGCATGTTTATCAATGTGAATTTGTAGGTTGTGTAATGATTCTAATCTTCAAAACAAAAATTTTTTACATCGTTTAGTGGCACCACCGTCCGTCTTTCAACTTAACTAAATCCATATCGTGAGAATTCTACGCCGCCGAAAAACCTTGAAATTATCTAATAAAAAACACCTGACTTATAGCACGTTGTGTCAAGAATCGCGGTGAGCAAGTTTCAATTTTTTTTTTTCAACTTACTCTACACATACTCAATCTGCATGCTTCCATTATTTACAAAGGGCTTCGCTTAAGTTTAAATTTAAAGTGACCATAGTAACATTTGCTGCGCTTTAGTTTAGAAAACATCTTCTTCCACATAAATTTATAACTCCAGTTTGTTATGAGCTCAATGACTTGTGCAAGGTCAAATGACGAAATTCTCGATATTGAATTAAATTACGAATGAACTGATTTAATCTGTTCTGAAGCAAAGAGTTCAGATTACATTTACTGAATTGGAACTTGAGTAGAATAATAAAAAAGTCCTTTGGTTCTCAAATAATTGAAATAACGCAATAATAATAATAATAATAATAATAATAATAATAATAATAATAATAAATAGAGAAATCCCCCTAATATTAAAAAAAAATTTTTTTTAATGAAAATCAGGTAAATTTAATGCACTTTGACCAAGGGTTTATTATTATTGTGTTTTGAACTCCCCCGATCGTACAAAACAGATTATAATTTTATTAACTTGCATTTGAATCTCTGAAAATACAGATATAACGAGATATAAAACAATATTATTCTATCTTATATTTTTTCGGTTCCTTTTTTGTTGAGTCAGTCCCCCATTTTTTTTTGTGCTCATGTTTTGAGGTAAAGAGGTTTAACAATTTTGGTTACTATAGCAACTATAAATAAATGGCGTCTTGTAGAGATTTTTCTTATCTAACTTATATTTATAGAGTAAAAGAAACGATATAAATTTAATATAAATGAAGAGTAAAACAAACTCTATACAGTTTCTTTGTTAGAACTTAACAAATGGTATTTTTTGATTAAAATACTGAAGAGCTACAATTCTCAAAATAACGTATTCAGTGAATCTGGGTAATAAATCTTTTTGCTATCCGATTTTCAAGGCTGAAGTTACAGGCTTATTAAATTTCTATGTTCATTTCATTTTTATTGGTTTTTTTTTTATCCTGCAGAAAATGTTTTCAATGCTCTGGTTTTCGTGGATACTGTTTTCATCTTTAATTTTTCTGGTGGGCATGTGGCTACATTTGAGCCCAAAGACTATACCATCATTTCTATCAGCGATTTTTGTTTATGGGAAACTAAATGAGAAGCAAAGAAAATATAGGCTTGTCGATTTCATTAAAGTACCTAAAAGGTAAAATTTTTATTCTTTCACATGTCTTACGAATAAATTTCCAAGCTTTATTAACTCTTAATGTTATATTTTTTTCAGGTGGTTTACCCATTTTTATGCTTTTTCTGTTGTTGTTAATATCTTTTATATTGTAATTGTGTATCGGCTATATATATATCGGATACCAGTCCCTAAATTCATCCTTAACGTTTTTGATTTGTTAATTCCATTTCATAAAACAACAGGTAAATTTAAGAATAGATAAACACAGGGCCAGTGCTATCTACATGCTAACTAGGGCTACGTTTAGAAAGTTAACCACTGCCACTTGCAACTGCTCAAATCTTATTTGTGATGTCTGCACTAAATAACCAATCGCAGAAGGCACAAAATAAACAAGGTAATAAATGGCGTGTCATCAGCAGAGTCGAAAAACATTTCAGTTGTGGCAATGCAGAAATGGAAGATTTATCATATGTACAAAAAGGAATGATTATTTGCTTTCGGATCAAAGGTGGCAGCATTTTAAAAACTGCGGAGTTTGTGAATTGTTCGCATGCTGCTGTGATAAAAGTGTAGCGCGCATGGCAAAAAGGCGCTATAGAAAAAAAGTGATGTGGAAATTGTGGTGCTCCACTAGCCATGATGAAAGAGGGGAATGGCGGTCCATTCGGGCGAATCGACATGCTACAGGGGAGCAATTTGCTGTCCAAATGAACCAGCGGGCTAACCAAGAACGACAGTTCAGCGAACGTTGCTGCATATGGGGTCGACAGTAGACGGATAATGACAGCACCTATGCTAACGAATGTGCATCCAAGGAACCCAGTTTAGTAACCGTTGTGGTTCACTGAAACTTTCAATGCTAAAATATGGCATGTAATATATCAAATAACTTGAAATGACATATGAATATAATGTAAAATTAGTGATAGTCGAAATTGGTTCAAAGGTACGTGATTTTATTGGCAGAAGAGGTTGAAATTTCAATGGCAGTACTTGATATATCAACAGATTGGCAAAAGTTGCCTTCTCAGATGAATCATGTTTTTAGCTCCATCGGATAGATGGATATTGGTGCATACAGTGAGAAACGTCAGAAAACGAACATCCTTCAACCATTTGTGGATGGCAGCAAGCTGGAAGAGGCCTTGTTACGGTCTGAGAATGTTTTTGTGGCAATCTCCGGGCACACTCATCATTGTGGATGGCAATATAAATCGATTTCAGTACATATCGATCCTTGCTGACCATGGACAATTTTTTCCTGGGCATGATGGCATCTACCAGCACGACAGTGTGGCATCTCATACAATTAGAATGCCGAGTACTCTGCCAGTGGTTAGCAGAGTACGAGGAAGATTTAACTTTACTTCCCTGGCTTCCAAATTATCTGGACTTAAACCCAGTTGAGCATCTATGGGACCACTACTCATACTGGTACTTTGATACTCCACCTTGCATCCTCCAATAGCTGTCAACTTTACTGCAGTCATCAAGGCTCAATATCTGTGAGAACTCTTTTTAGCATCTCATTGAGTCTCTCCTAGTTTGTTCGAGCTGCAGATGGTGATTATTCTAGTATTAACAGATGTTCACATTTATGTGACCTGAATGTTTATGATATAAAAGCAATTTTACATGCCTAGTCTTTTTTTTTTTTATCATTCAGATCTATTGTTTTAAACAATACTTCATTGCCAAACATGAGCAACTGTGAATGTATTATGTGATTTGTGCAGGAGCATGCAGCATTGGTCAGACTTATTAGATATAGCCTAAGTAGCTGCCTAGAGCGCAGATTCAAAGAGTGCATTATTTAAGCTTGCATAGGTCACAATACTGGACCATTAGACTAGCCTTGCCTAGCATGCAAAATAGTCTAGCACCGGTCCTGGGTAAACTTGACTATTAGGGGTCCTCACCATGCTTGATAAGCTTTAATGTCTTATTGTGACCAATAAAATGGGGGGAATATATCAATTAATAGAGAGTACATGTATAAAAAATCCGACTTTAATGAAACTTTCACTATCGCCTAGCTATATCAGTCCATATCTTGAAAACTACTGAACTGATTTTGATGAAACTTGGATTTATCCCTAAGTTGAAAGATACTTAATCCAATAAAAAAAGAATTATTGCAATTCGATTTCTAGTTTCTGTGAAATACGTGGATAAACATACATACTTACACACACTTATGAAATTTGGCATACTTGTTTAGAAGTCCAAATAGACTAACATATATGAATATTGTGCAATTCTAACAATATTACATACATATGCATCGAATTGATAACCTTCTTTTTTTTGAAGTCGGTTAATAAAGGAGCTATAAAGTATTTCTCTATAAAGTGAAGCTCTCCCTAATGGCCATGTTTGCCTAAGAATATTATATTGAATATATTGATTATGCCAAGGATTGCTTTATAATATGCATGTTATTTATTTCAGTCGATTCATTATCAGCATTTCTTGTCATTCTCTTCATGTTATTACACACGAGCCGAAGACTTATAGAATGCTTGTTTCTCAGTGTTTATTCCTTATCCACCATCAACGTTATTCATTATATATTAGGTTATTGGTTTTACTTCAGTGCTAGTACGACATTGCTGTCTGAAGCACCTGGTTTTGCCAGTAAGAAAATTTAGAATGATTTACGCTGACTTCAGAGTTTAAACTTGTATTCATTATACAATTATTTTTCTTTCAGCTGGCATCATCCAAGAAAAGCAGTTCTCCATTAAATGGCATCATATTCTTGGAACGTTATTATTCATTTATTCTTGTTACAAACATAATAAAGCACATGAAATCTTGGCTAACTTAAGAAAGGATGATAAAGGTATCTACTATTAATAAATACACGATATCATAGATTTTCAATTATCAGGAATGAAAGCGGAAGAATTAATCGTAGTTAATTTCCAAATATAAGGAAGATATAAATTATCTAAAAATTGCAAACATTACATTTAATTCATATTTTAAACCAAATGAATTTTTAACATATTTAAACTACTACTTTCAAGTTTGCCTTTTTCCTTCATACAGTCTTTCTTGAATAGCACTCCACAGAATTCTGGGGCAGAATGCTGTCTTGCTATTGTCCCAAATATTTATAGGCATCATTCATGTTATGACCACCAACTCAATATCCAGACAATGCATCTCTGGTACGACATAAAATAACCATTGCTGTGGGAGGGACTTCATAAGATTCTAGAAGGCTTCTACAGGCATCTAAGACAATGCAAATTGCAGTGAGTTCCAAAGTTTGTTTAGATTCCTTGGAAGAGGATCTATTTTTTCTGACATGTTGATCTAGGTGATTCCATAAATTATCGAATGGTTTCCACAAATTGGAATTTGAAGCTTTTGTTGTTCTCCTCAAACCACTCGTGTTTAATTCTGGTGGTATAGCATTTTTTTATTGTCTTGGTGATAGGTGCCTTGGTCATCACAAGTAGATGTACTTTACTGGCAATGATAAAGAGGTAACATTTGCATTAATATTACCCCACAAAGGTATCTGCAAACCCCAGTAATGCTTTGGTCAGGTTTAATGCCAAATAATCACCAACTTTTACTCGGTGAAGCAAAAATTGCAACTCATCAGAGAAGGCAATCTGTTGCCACTTGGCCAGCATCTGTTCCTGGTATTACTATGCAAACTCAAGGCATATTTAGCGATGAGTGGGTGTCAACACTCTTTCGTGAGTACCAATATTAACTAGTCAATACTCAAATTCACTGTTTGTTAGAATGGTTTCCACCAAATATTTTCCAGTTAAAAATTTGATATGGTTATTAAATAAAATTTCCTTTAAAGGGAATACTGGTAACTGCCTAATCATACGACCACATGTTTTCATGATAACATATATACAAGACAATAAATATAGATATTCATAAACTGAAAATTACACTTCAATAATATAATAATTTAGGTGTTGAAAAGGGAAGGAAAAATTCCACGGCCTGGACTTGAACTAGGGAACGGTATTACAATATGCATTGTCCCCGATTTGAGTCCAGTTCGTGGAATTTTTCCTTCCCTTTTCAACACCTAAACTATACATACAGGATGTACAAAATTTGAGGGAGGTCGTAAAAGTTGCACTGAACTAACAATATTCATATAAAGTCAATTCTGAATTAATTCATAAAATATTGAACTTTTTAAAATTGTGTTATGATTACATATCTAATCCTTAATAAATCATTAGCAATATTTTTTATTTTTTATAAAATATTTGAATTTATTATAACAAAAATATCCTTTAAATTGTAGGTAAAGTTGTCACTTCTCAACATCTGATCCCACGAGGAGATTGGTTTGAGTTCGTCAGCTGCCCTCATTTTCTTTCAGAAATACTAATCTATGTTTCTCTCCACCTAGTGACAGGGTTTATGCATACTGGTTGGTGGCTTGTATTACTCTGGGTGTTTTCATGTCAAATAGTAGCTGCTTTGCTAACACATGAATGGTATTTACAAAAGCATAAGGATTATCCTTCCAACAGAAAAGCTATATTTCCATTTTTATTATAAATTCACTTATATTAAGCAAATTATGGATTGAATAATAATGGAATTATTTCAATAATAAGTGTCACATAACATTCCAATTGTTTTTCCTATTATTTGTAAGATTATTAGATGATGATCATCTTGTATTTTTTAAAATGCTCATTTAACTGAGAAATTTTAAATGACTATTATTTCTTAAATATAACAAATACCTGTGCACGTGTTGCAATGAGTCTAACATTGTAAGATGCCTTGCCATATTTGCATCTGAATTTTGTAATTTTTTTTTTATATTTAAATTATTTATGTTTATATACATAAAGATTAATTTATTTTGACTGAAATGCCACAGTAATGTTTTTAATTTTTGTAAAAAAAAAAAATAATAATAATAATTATCTCATTATCTTTGTTTACTCTAATCAATTTAAGCTAATTATTAATGAAATTTCCCTAGATAGACCAAATACTTACTCTAACAAAAGTTGTTTCACATACTGGTATAACATTCTTTCTGATCCCATGCAACTTTTTCAAAAATTATTCTTTTACACTCTGACAAGGCATTTCTTAGCTATCTCCTCATGTGCCTCTTAAGTACCTGCTCCCATAAAAACAATCAAATTGGCACGTGGTTTATTAAACAGATAAGATGATCATATTAATAATGCAGAGCTCCTCCTTGTGATCTAGTATAATATGAATGCATTATTGATGAAAGTCAACTTCACGCCATGCCTAGCAAGTGCCTCACCTAACTCTGTTGATTCCTGACAGTGGTGGAGACATGTTGCAAACAACCTTCTGCAGCTTGTCCAATAATTGTTCTCATGATTGTGCAGGCTATTGTAACAACATGAACATGCAGTCATGTAATGAAAATTCTATAACTTTGCAAACTTTTGGGTGTGTTGTATTATTCTGTTGATAATGCCATCTTCAGATTCAGAAGGGTAAAGTATGGCCATGATGAATGAACCTGGTTAAGATATGCTGTACTGTTAAGAGATCATTCTACAGATATATCTTGTATAACAGAATCCTGCATAAGAGTTTAAAATCTCCAGCACCGAATCCATCACACAATTTTGTCATACCATCTATCTTCCGACACTTATTATCCAACAGACAAGGCTCGTCTACAAACTAGCTTGTGCCATTCAGTTCTCATTTACCCTGACTTGTACATGAAGGAATGGCTGATTATCTCCAATGAATACCGTTCAACACGATTACTAAAATATGAATGTCAACATATACGGGAAAGTCAGTGAGTGAGTTATACATAGATATAGAAAGGAAACGTATAAGAGTATTGACTTGAAAACTACTTTTATTTTTCCACAATCTCCGGTACAAATAGGCACTTGTCCCATCATTTCACAAACCCCTCAAAACCAGCAGCATGAAATTCTTTGAGCTGTCTGAACGAGGTGATGAATTTCCTTTGTACAGCTTGGAGATAAGTTACAAATCTATAGATAGATGTCATTGTTCTCTTCATTGAGTAAATTACAAGCACTTTAATTTCTGACCTTTTCATATAGAGTGAGTGACTTCAAAGAATAAATTATGATACTTTTTACATTCAGTCACAATCTGCCTGTGTTTATTTCTGATCGTCACAGTTAATGCAGCGAATTGGACTGCCATTATTGTTAAGTAGCGGAAGAATGGAACTACTTATTGGTTTTACAATGTTCGTCTGTCCCCTTCATAATTTCTCATTTTTTGAGGTAGAAAATTGAAATTCGGAATGTAGCTTACTATGGGCATGTGCACCTTTACTATTTAGTTTGGTTTTGATTGGCCTATTGTTGTTGGAAACTTGAGGGTGGGATTTAGAGGGTACCAAAAGGATACATAAATAAGTCAAGGAGTGAAATTCGGTATACAGATCATTCTAGGCAAGATCTACATTACTATGAAGTTTGGGCCAATCATGGGCTCAGAGTTGTTGGGGTGACAGTCACTTGGTTCTTTAAAACTATGGCAACATATTGCATGCGAAACATCATTCGATCGGAAATGAGGAGAAACAAAAGAAGATAGAGCTCTTTTTTAGTCTCTAAATACAGTACTAGAAAATCAATTTTTCGATTAAAAAAAATTGGGGGCAGGGTTAAAAAGTCCAGATAAAGGGATAAAAACTGATGAATTCAGGGGGGGATTAATTTGTTGTTATTGTTAAGTTTTCATCTGTTAAGTCGAAATGGTTTTTTTTTGTTGTTGTTTTTTTTTTATTAATTCTGGATAAATCAAATACATTTTAGCCAGAAGCATTAGGAAAATACAGAAAAAAATAATAAAAAAAAATTTATGCAAGATGACCAATCAGAGATGCTCTTGATAATTCTTTGAATGATGGACATCATCAGATTAACATGAAGCCATAGGTTACAATTTAAACAGACTTGTTGTTAGAAATGAAACTATATGTAAGACATTGTATAGTTGCCTGAAATTTTCAGAGCTCTGAGATGGGGCAGTTTATTCAAGAAATGGGAGTGAAGGGGATAGGGCCACCAAGAAAAGCAGCCATGTAATGGCAATACGTGTACTATTTCCAAGACTGGGGAGAACGTTACCTTAGGAAATGAAATTTTCATTTTAGCCATTATAGTACCACAATTGGAGGAAACCGTAGCTTTACCAAGAAAAGCTAATCATCCCCATTTCTTGAATAAACTTCCCTGACTCAGAGCTGGTCAACCTGTAAACATCGTGCAGCATATTGTTCAAAATCTTATCCACATAATCAAGATATGCAAATCTATAGATAAACATGATTCATTGTACTCCTCATTGAATTGCAAGCATTTTAATTTCTGACCTTTTCATACAGTTTTAGTGATTTCAAAGAATGAATTATGATCTTTACATTTGGTTCATTTTCCCCCTATTTATTTCTAATTTGAGTAATGAGAATGCAATTCTGGGTTAAATTAGAAATTTTTAATTTTATATTTGTACACATAAATTACAACTGCTTATAAAGCAAAATGATGGTGCATTATATTAAAAAATTAATAATAATCTGAATGAGGACTTGTAAGGAGCCATGGACATCCCAAGAATTCATTTTAATAGAAAACTGAAATGAAAAAAAAAATTTTTTTTTTGCTTAATTGTAACTAATTACCAATAAATGTTAAAATATCAGTAAATACAGTAAAACTTTGTGTATAAGCCGCTCTCACTTTTCTCCCTATGATTTACTACAATATGAACGTTTTGATTTCTGATTGTTTAATGCAAAGTGAATGCGAAAAACAAATACCGTAATATCTATTCAAGATTTAGTAACGCATAAAGAATATAAAAATATCTCCAAAATCAATAATGGGAAAGTTAGAGGATGCATTATACTCAAAGATTTATGATATAAACAGGTGCTTAAAAAATTTCTAGAATCTATACCGTGCAGTGCCTTGTGTGCATATAAATGAGAAAACACAAGATGGCAATGCTTTAAGTGTTGGTAATAACGTATGATATACTGAGTGAGCAAGTTCTTAACAGTATTTTTTAAGTAAATATAGAAGGTTAATTTTAAATAACTTTAAGATTAGAAATCACATTGCATACATAAGCAAGGGTAAATAAAAATTACATATTTAACAAAATTGCAAACAAAAATATTTAATTTTTGTGGGATTTTTTTTTTGGTCACTATGTCAAATACCTTTAAGGAAAGCAGCTTGTACCATTGATGAACCTCATTGGATGGCATCTATCATCCAATTTGACTTAAAACAAGAAACAGCAGAATATCTAGACTGAGTCACATCACTTCAGTCTGGAGGTTCAAGTTCTGTTTCTAAATTTATGCGAAGCATCGATAAAGAAGCAGAAAGTTTCACGGGTTAGAGTGATCGCCATAAAAATTAAATAAGTTAATGAGAATATAAAGGTGAAGTTTTAAATCCAAAATAGGACTTGACCAGATATGCGTAACTGTGAACATTTTTGCAAAATTATTTTATAGATTTATAACTTGTTTAAAAAAAAAAAAAACTTTGAAAAAATTTCTTCAAATTAAGGCATGTGTGATATGAATAGCAAAAATTAAGATCCATATATAAATGCATGCACAGGCACTGTTAATGGAATAGTCTCTTTTAAATGTAGTTCTCTTCTCAAAAGTTAATATCAAAAAAAATTTTATTTCGGTCAATACTAAAGCATTTTTAAGTTCATGATCATCAGATAATGTAAAGAAAATCTTTCCTACTTATGTAGTGAGCACCATCATACCGAATTCCTGAAGAAAAAATTGTAATAATATCATATGTATTTTTGCATGCAAACTTCATGTACAGGGTGTCCTAACAAGGACTGACAGTTATTAAAATGGAATAGCAAGCAAATAGTAGCAATTATTAAAATTATTCTTGCAGATATTATTATACGAGGTCGGGAATTTATTTTGTCGTGTTTCGTTTTCAGACTGCACGAAATGACGTTTTTAATGGCCTGCATGTTTGGTGTAGTCCTGGTCGACTGCAGATGTCCAACAATGCCTGCAACTCACCTGTGAACTCTTCCAGATACAATAAAATCTTGTGAAGATTCCAAGGAGGAGCTTTAGTTCAATGACCAATTGAGCAATCGTGTGTCGACAAAGCGATCATCGCGTACACGTACTCATGCGAACAATGCTTAAAAGATATTAACAGTGTATTCATTCTTGACAAATCGATTGTTATATGACATGCCATTATCTTGTCTTTACAGTCACTGTTTTAGCACGAAAAATCCGACTTGCAGCAGTCCATGAAAAATCCTGAAAAGTTGATACAGCCGAGCTAAGAACTTGATGGTCATATTACTGAAAACAGACTTTGAAGAAGTTAATCAGTTTTCAAATTATCGTGCAAATGGCGTACAAACGTACAGACCAAGCATGCATTCTCCTAAAACTCCTAAAAAAACAGTTGTACGAAATATTTACACCAACTGGTAGTGTTGTGTATTGAATGTCGGGCATGACTGCACAAAACGTGCAAGCTGTTAAGAATGACATTACATGTAGTCAGAGTAGATTAGTCTGCAAAAATGAGCCAAATTTGTGTGGCAAAGACTCATCAGGAATGTTGAATCCAGGTTTAGAAACCAGTCACAAAATTTCCATTCATCTGTGTCCAATGCCTCTTTGTCCCTATGTGTTGTGGACGGACGAAGCTACGTTTTAAAACGACAGGAAGATGATCATCTATAATGCACAATACAGGGCCCAGGAAAATCCTCATTGGTTTCGTGAGGTATATAACTAATGGTAGAATGTGTATATGTAATGTGGCATTATCACAGGATACATTATCTAATTCTTCTAGGGTAATGTTGCAAATGTCGACTTTCTAGAAAACATGTTGCCCAAACTCCTTGAAGTTCTGCCCTTAGCGACGAGTGTTGGTTTCAGCAGGATGGCTTCCCAGCACCATTACTCACAGATTACGCAAGAAGTCTCCTATCGCATCTTCCATTTTTGCGATGGATTGGTAGGGCTAGATCAATAGCATGGCCCCCCTCGGCCTCCAGACCTTACCTCCCTACGATGTTTTCCTCTTGAAACAGCTAAAAGAAATTGTGTAACAAGAAGGGAGGATATGCACAAGACTAACGCAGGAAGTGGTCCTCTCGGCCAGAAATGACTCGAGGAGGAAACTGCACAAATGCCAGCAGCAAAATTACCTATGTTTGAACATTTAATGTGATAAAACCTGTACCTACCCTGAAAATGTTTATTTCCTGAAAGAAGCCTATTGGGGAAAAAAAAACCGTTTCCTACAAAAGTTGTTTCTTTTTCCAAGACTTATCCGTTGACACCAACACGACTCAATTTCTCATTCTGTTTTTTGGACAGATCCCAAGTGCGCTAATTTGCAGTCATTGGGAAAGCCACCATTAAACTCTTCACATAGTCTTAGTCACGTATGATATATGATTACATACACATATCATTGTCATTGAATAAAATTAATCCTACAATATATGTAGTCAAGTTTATTCTATCTGCATGATAGAAAAAATTAAAGGAAGCATCAATATTTTTTCCTTGTATTCACAAGAATTTCCAAGTAATTTCCGAAGGAGAATTGTTTACCTGTTCATTCATCAACCACATTTGGATCAAATCCATCATTAAGTTTGATTGGACAATGATTTTCGATGGATGTTTTTTTATGTTTATAAAGAATGTGCTTTACAAACATGCCATTTTAAGCTTATGATTGCTGCATAAAGATTTAAAAAAAATAAAATAAAAATTTAAATTAAAATCTGCATGAGAATTGTAAAGCCATGTGCTAAATTCTATTGCTTTGGTCAGTGATTTATGATGAGAAATCTTTAAATAGTAAAATAAAGCACCACTTTCCTTCAAAATCAAGAATGTTGGTACTCCTAATTAAAGAGAGAAATGATACTTTCGAATCCATTATTACATTAAATCTCTACAGTGCAACCAAATAAATGACAAAACAAAATAGGAAATATCTATAGCAAATGGTGAAATCAAAACGAAAATGAAAAGTTTTCCAAGCATGATATTCAAAATAAAATTTCGCTGCATAAAATTTTCATTAAATGTTCACATTACCTAATACTGTATTTACTCAACTTAAGAAGAGGTCTTTTCCAAATTAAAGGATCAATAAAAGAGGGGGGTCGTCTTATAATCACAAATTACACAAATATGCCAACTTTTGCAAGTTGACACTAAATTCCTCCACCTCAGCTATAGTAGTGGTGCCATTAACTGGTATTCTCGATCACAAAGATATCATATGAGATTTTACGATAGCACTCGAAAGACTGGAAAAATATCATTCACGTTCACATATCGCAACAGGTTTTCAAGCTTAAGACATGAATTGATGCTGTACCATTTTTTTTATTTATTTATTTTTTTTAATCATAACAAAAATTAAAGTCTGTTTTAATTTTAAATAATCATTTTTGCTTCCAAGTTCATTAAAAAAAAAAATTATCCATAAATTTACCTCAAAAAAAGTGGGATTGCCTTATAGTTGAGTAAATACAGTACATCAGAAAAATGTAAATCTTAAAATTTACTGCATCTGAAAATATATTATTACCGGTAATTACTATTTCTCACCTGTAAGGATAACCATGTGCCTTAGAACGAAAGATGGAGAGAATGACGCTGAAGAAGAAAGTCATCAGTACTAAACCAACAATTGCAAAAACTACAACAGAACATTCACAATGAGTAAAACTGATATGCTATTTATAAGATTGTGTATCGTTTTGGAATTTAAGCTTACTTCTTCGTTTCTTCACATCCCCTTTTGCCGAGGCTGATTCACACATCAATATCATACCAAACACAATGGACATGTCTAATAACTGTTAAGTAAGTTTATATACATTTCTTATCATGTTGCATAATCTTGCTTAAAAAAATTACAAAGGAAAAACACAATTGCAATGAAAAAGTATAATAACTGGTTTGTAACAATCAGTGGTTCATTAGGGTAGAAGCTTTTCCACAGAATATTCCCCATACCATTTCATCCCCAGCTGAATGGCCCTTTCTCATCAGAGTGCAACCATGAAAGAAAATAAGATTTCCTGAATCAGGCAAATTTCTTCCAATCATCACTATTCAGTTCTGATGCTCAAATGTCAATTTGAGGCATTGTCAAGTTTGTGCAGGTGTCAACATGAATATTAGGAAAGCTTAAGCAAGACACCCCTGCTGGATGTATGGTGTTCGTGATGCATACTAAATGTCATATACCCTAATTTTTCGAATATAACGCGCACCATTTTGCAGTCAAAAACAGTTACAAGAAGCCCTGCGCGTTGTACTCGAATGCACATTATACTCGGATTCATATTTTTAAAAATGCATTGGCAATGAGAAAAAGCGTTTTTAAAAATCGATAATATCTTCGGATCCAATGATCAGATTTGAATGAAAATTTCCATGATGATTATACATGCCATAAGTGTTCGAAGGATGCCAAGATTAACCCTTTATTCCCATTATTTACGGAGGCATAGCAGAAGATTAATGTAAATACTATTGTGAATGGGTTTCGGAAAGCAAAGTTTTTGCCTCCAGAAAACGAAGCGATGGAAGAAGTAGAGTCACCAGCATAAGAACAGCCCTGATGCAAGAGCCTCCATTTCAAGAACCACCACCGCAAGTTTCAGCGCAATCAGCTGAATGGATGGAACTATTTCATTCCGATAGTGAAGACGAAGACTTTATTGGTTTTTAATTGTTATTAGGTATTTTATTTGATTTTTTAATTTGTAATATTTATAAAAATTTATTTTAGAAAAACCATTTCGTATCATATTTTTTTTACCATTAGGCAAATCAAAAGGGCAATTATAATAACTACCGTAAATTTATTTTATTTTCTAGTATGTATGACATCATACATGTTATACCCGAGTGCGCGTTATAGTTGAATTTTTTTACAATTCATATAGGTTTATAGGGTGCGCGTTATAATTGATAGCGCGTTATATTCGAAAAATTAGGGTAATCAGCATTAAAGATCTAAAAATGGTAGTCAGATGGTGAGAAATTTGGAGAGTGGTGGGTGAGGAAGGTCTCATAGTACAGATTGTGTAATTTTTTGATGATTGTCTAGACACATGTGGTTTTGCATTTTCATGAAGCAGTAAAACTTCTCTGTGTTCAACAATTTAGGTCTCATCTTCTATATATATAAAGAAGGATGTTTGTGGGTCTGTCTGTGGGTCTGTATGTTTTTTATACAAATCTACAGTTTTATTCCGATCTTGATAAAATTTCGCATACATGACCTTCAAAGCATGAGGAAGGTCACTGTCTACCTCAGATTTCGGAAAAATAATAAATATCGATAAAAAATCGATATTCATGGTTATGGCAAGGCACATTAATGAGAAATATCTCATGACCAACAATGCAAGGCAAAGTTTGTACAACAATAGGTATCAACAATGGTATCAACACGCAATTCACAAACACACTGCATGAACCAACAATATATATCTCATGACTAACAATGAAAGGAAAAGTTTGTGCAAATGTAATTATCCCGGGCAACGCCGGGTACCTCTTCTAGTCTATCTATATATATAAAGAAGGATGTTTGTGGGTGGGTCTGTTTGTCTGTACGTTTTTTATACAAATCTACAGTTTTATTCCGGTCTTGATGAAATTTCGCATACATGACCTTCAAAGCATGAGGAAGGTCACTGTCTACCTCAGATTTCGGAAAAATAATAATTATCGATAAAAAATCGATATTCATGGTTATGGCAGGGCATATTAATGAGAAATATCTCATGACCAACAATGCAAGGCAAGTTTGTGCAACAATGGTATCAACACGCAATGCACCAACACAAGGCAGGGATCAACAATCAATATCTCATGACTAACAATGAAAGGAAAAGTTTGTGCAAGTGTAATCATCGCGGGCAATGCCGGGTACCTCTTCTAGTAACTCATAATTTTTTATGCATTGCATTGATGCTGGATGAAATATTTCTTTGTATTAATAGTTTCACCACATTCAATAATGAATAGTGAATAATGCCAGCTGCACACTAAAGAACATTCACCATTATATTCTTTGATAGAAGGGTTGGTTTTGGCATGTGTTTTGTTTCTCGTTGGCATTTAGCAATTGTGCAAATCAATGCCTATTTTCATGCAATATCAATTTTTTTCATGTAGCACCTTTCTATTCCAGAAGAGCAAAGAAGTGCAAACTTCCAGTCGACTCTACCTGTTTTGTTCAGTGGGAATCCGCTTATCAAGCTTCATGATCTTATGAAGTGCTTGCAAATGGCAAGAAGCTGTCGAAAAATGATGTCTAATTTCTCTGCCATGCTCATCACAATTTATCAAGGGTTAGGCTCCATTAGTGTTCACAGTTCGTCATTGTTGATGGCTTGTTGAGTGTCCATGCCATGCAGTGCATTTTCAAGAGTCATATTGTTGCATCAAAATTTTTGGAATCATTACTGAATCATTCATTTGTTTGCTATTTCTGAATGCTTTGTTGATGTATCTTGCTATCTCTGCTGCATTGTGGTCAAGTCTGAATTTGAAAAAGTATTTGGCTTACTTTCTTTATATTTCTGTATGATCACACAGCAAGCTAACAGTCAAATGATTTCTTGCTTTCTGCAAAGATATTTAATCTTCACTAACAAAAACTACGCAAATTGTGAAAATTACTTCATCTTGAAATTTGACATTTCATATGCAACAGTCTGATTTAAGCACTGGAGTAACATATTATTATTAGAAATACACAACAATAAAATCATCAGCAAAATCAATAAATAAAAAAAAGTTATAATCCTTGCACGAGTCTGTTGTAATTAAAGTGAAATTTCGAGACATTGTCCAAAAAAATTTGGAACAGTGCAAAAAGAAAAAAAAAAAAAAATCAAGAAAGGAAAGTATTTGTCGCAAGGAAGACGATTTTTCAGTTAACGTGAAATTTCGGCACAAAAGGCGTCCTACTAGGGGGATCGAATCTGGATCAACTGAGAGGCCACAAATCGGGACATCCTGAAAAATTCGGGACAGTTGGTCGCCCTAGTTGTAATACTTAAGATTGTGAGTGCATCTGAATTTTGTGACCAATGCGCAGCTGCTGAACTAAAATATGAGTCAAGAGCCTAAAAGAGGGTATGAACTCGTTATACTAAAATAACCTATAGACATTCTGTTAAACCTCCCTTTAGATTCCACTAAATATAATGAAAAAAATCAAAATTATAAAATACACGTAACAGCTTTGTTCAATGGATCATGTCCATCCTTTATCCCTAAGCTTTTACGAGCAAAGACACATCACTTTACATAAACAACCTATAAATAGCCTTCCCTCAATAAAAATTGGTTTTTCCCACAACTTTATCTGCAGCTTATTTGCCGTCTTAGAGCAGAATGAATCCACAGAAGATTTGTACAGAATGAACCAACTGGACTAATTTTCCAATGAGAATCCAGGAAAAAAAAAATCCTTAAGATATTGATATATTTCACATTCATTAATAATAAATTCATTCATAATGCATTCCATAATTCAAAACAGTAGTAGTAACTATTACATATTAATTTATTAATAAAAAAGGATACTTAAGAGAATTATGATATATGTTTCAATGATAAACTGTCCCTGACTACTTCCATGAATATAAGCCTGAACATTAAAAATAAATTAAAAATTAAAGTTTCATTTTATTATAATCTTCCTTTTTCGATAAGAAAAAATTTCTGAATTACCACGTGGCCTGAATGAGATTTATGCAGAAATGGAGGTCCTCGAATATGATTCCACATTTGCCCAGAGATCATAGCAAAAACAAATGACTGGAAAAAAAGTTAGAAAATAAATTTATAAAATAGTTATAAGATGCATGATTCTTAAATGCATAGATAAATAAATGTATTTTTCTTTATAAAACAAAATCAATTTCAATTTTGCTCTATGCACAATTAGAAGTGCACTTTCAAAAGTTTTGCCTCCTATGTGATAGCTTCAGCAATTTGTGAAATGACATGAAACTGAGAGGAAAGATGTATCATGACACTTAGCGATGCCCATCTACAACATCACGGAGCTGAGGAGGAAGCAGCAGTGCATCTCTGATGCCAGCAACAGTGCCCGATTTCTTCAAAGATAGAATGAAAAAAAACTTGTCCAATGTTTGTGGAAGTATGTGGACAGGATGACGACTCATTGAAAAATAAGACCGTCTGATAGAGGATATATTAAAGTTTCATCAGATGCATAGTCAGGTCAATAACTTGCAAATTGCTGAAGTAACACCAACAAGGTAAAACTTTTCAAAAGCATCTTTGTAGAGATAAAGCACTAATTTAATTAAAGATCATTTTAAGAAAATTCTTAATTTAGAGATCTATCTAATTTTTTTAAAGTATTGTCAATAAATCTATTAAGAGAAGATAATAATATACTGAAGATATACTTCAAACAAATTGTGAATACAAAGAGAAAAGGAAAGGAAAAAATTCCACAACCTGGACTCGAACCAGGGACCCTGCCTATCGCTGGCAGCACTCTTATCCCTGGTTCGAGTCCAGGTCGCGGAATTGTTCCTTTCCTTTTCTGTTTGTATAAATCAATTGATAAAATTACACTTTACCAAAAATTAAATTGAAAACAGCAAATGCCCGAGAAAGTAAATAGAGCAAGATTTCCAAAAAAACCTTCCCCATATTCAAAATAAACATCTTAATTTTGTAATTTCTAAACAAAATTTCTTGTCGATTTATATAAACTATATCATTTTATTGAAAACTTTAAAACTCATATAAAAATGAAAAATAAAGTAAAACTTTACCACAGCTACCACAGCCCATGTAGTTTTATTGTACAAAAAGTCGAGATTATTGCGTCTCAAATAGAGTAAGCCTCCTATCAAAGCAAAAAGCAAAACTAGTGCTACAGTTCCAGAATAATTTGGTGGCCTGAATATCCGTATCTATCAATCCAGAAGATTTCAATATTAGCATAATTTTTTTTTTTTTTACAAATAAACAGCAATGATTTTAATTCAATAGTATATCAAGTTACTGGTATGTCCGTTCGCTCATTGACCCATCTTGATATAGCTTCTGCTGCAAATCCAACCCTGTAATATGATAAAGAAATCTGACCTAAAGCTGGCTACGTTTTACAAAATATTCAGTTTATGATAACAGTTGTTCATTTATGTTTATTATATTTGTTCTTTAAAAAATTTTGTAATTCTTACTCTCCATTCATATACACACTTCACTGTAACATTTAAATTAAAGAATAGAATACCTTTGGATATCCATTGTGTCACCTTTTTTAGGTTTGCCTTTTGGAGGAAAATGCATAAACACGGGTGCAGAATTGATTTTCATCTGTAATTTAAATTGAATCAGCATATTCCTTAATCAGATTCTTAAACTTTCCAAATTGAAACACACTTACCGACTGAAACACATCTGGGCCTTCATCATAATCAACAACTCCAAAAAATAATTTATTTGAAAATGACGGTGAGTAACGAAATGAATTAGCAACAATTTGAAACTCGTCGCTAGCATGCCTACAAATTGATAAGTTAAAAATATTAATGGCTTATTTATTGAGATATTCTAGACAAAACAATGATCCACATAGGATTCATTTTTAAATCATATTTTAAAAGAATCATTAAGTTAAAGAGCAAGGTTGGATTTAATACTGATGAACTAAGAAGAGTTAAATTTGAGGTAATTTATTGTTTACATAATCATGGAGTCTGATGATCCCTTTACTAGTATATTAAAAGGTAAATTGATTATATTATTATTATGTATTATATGTTTCAAAGTAATGATGGTAATGTTGGTATAGCAATATTAAATCACAGAAATTTGACATGTTGAATTACAGATTAGCGACCCTTTACTCCTCCCATCCCAATCACATTAATCGTGATGAATGCAATCCGAGCACCAAAGCAGAAGATAGAAAATACAATGGATAAATACATATTCAACACCCATTAAAGGAATCATTTAATGAAATGCATTCTTACAGTTTCCTCAATCCCGACAAGAAAAACTGGCTTTAACAAGGGGTCGCTAAACTGCATATCTATCGCTACTGAAATAAGATTTTTACCGGCAAACTACACACTGCCGCTGTTGTGATAATGCAGTAAACATGATCACCACAGAATAGTTCCGTGGAGTGGCCTTCACAAATTGACGAAATTTGTCTCCATTAAATTTAATTACAGATCGCTTATTCACTAAATCTAATAACTGTTGAACTCGTTCATTTAATGTTTGTGCCTGAAATTATAAAAACACCTTACAGCGACACGTAGATACCCGTAGCCAAGAAACAACTTTATTTGAATAAACACACACAAACGATAAGAAGAATATGATTTTGGCAGAGAAAAAGGATCTTACCTCTTTTCTTTTTATATTACCTACAGAATGTATGCAAAAAACAATTAAAATAATACTAATAATAATATAAATTTGTTTACAGAGTGACATGTTGGCACTGGGTTAAAAAACGAGTTTATCTATTCTCCCTGGTCGTAGTAGTCGTAGATATCGGAAGTAGACGGCGCCACAAAGCATAGTCAAAGAGAAGCCATGGTAATTACAAGCACAGTATTAGAGGGGCCCCTCTAATACTATGATTACAAGTTAACCAAGAAACAACTAACTTCTAATCATGTTATTCTGTGCTATCACGGTCTTTCAATTTAAGATCGTGGTTCTTATTTCAGTAGAAATGATATACCAAAGTCACTAAAAGGATATATTGACCTTCAGGTATACAATATTTTAACGTAAATTTAATTTTTTTTAAATTGAATTCCTTAAAATTATTTTATTTTTTTTCAGGATTTGGTTTCTAAAACAAATTTAAAGCGCTTCTAACAGTTTAGGTTTTCATCAGAATATATAAAGGTAATTCACTAATTTCTGACTGATCCAATGGTCACCTTACACTCACTCACCAAAAGTCATGGCACACTTCCCTAATAACGTGTTGGGCCCCCTTTGGCCTGGATAACGACGGCGACCCGTCGTGGAAGAGAGTCTACCAGTCCCCGGAACACATCCACAAGCACTGCAAGCCATGCCGCCTCCACTGCGCTCCATAACGATGCTGCATTCAGGGGCGTAACTAGCGGCGTCCGAACCCCCCTTTTATTTCTCTGATCTGTTTAAGTTCATTTGCTTTCCCTTGTTACTACTAAAAAAACTATTCTACATTTTATCCCCCCCCCCCCCCCCCAACGAACTCCCCCATGCAAAATCCTAGTTAAGCCCCTGTAAAGATCAGATTTCTGGAAGAAACATTCTTGGATTTTGCACCACGAAATTCACCATCCCACATAAAGATCCTTGCATGCAAATTTTTGACCAAAAACTCAACGAATGTTATCAAACAAGCACTGGTAGATAAGACCCCTGGAACTGTTATCTGTTCCCTCAGGTCAACTTATCATTTCGTGGAACACATTTTGAGTCCATAAAATAAAATTCGTAGAAGACCATACCGAAAAGTGTCTATAAGAAATGCTTTGACGATTAGATTATGTTGGCATCAATTTATCACATCAAATGGGGTCTATTTTGGAGGCGACCATAATTTGAATTTTGTGTTTTATCGAACAGTTCCCACTATTATTTTACTTAAAGTACATCAGTGGTGTAGAACAATACCGCTTAGAGAGAAGGACAAATCATACATTGTTACATCACCTACGTAGGGACAATTTCGGGCTTATTATTGGCAGAAATATGATTAACAATACCCTATCGTAGATGATGTAACAATGTATGACGTTTTCGCGCTCAGGCTTTGAGTAGAGGCGACACCACCTAAAGAGAAAGCCTGAGCGCGGAAACGTCATACATTGTTACATCATGATACGAAGTCATAATTTAGAGCTTATTATTGGTAGAAATGCGATTAAAGATGATTTTTTATGATGATGTAACAATGTATGAAATTTTCGCGCTCAGGCTTTGATTAGAGGTGGTATTGGTAGAACACGCCGGTAGCAGATTGTTTCTTTCTTCTTCTTTTTTTTATTTAAAAAAATTGTTAACTTTTATTTTTGTTCCAGTGAGAGATTGTTCCAGTGAGGTATACTGTTTCCTTCAGAAAATTTACTCGGATTTTGTTTTTGAGGGTACTTAGTCCGAAACTGAAGCTAGCAAAATTCTATCACTCATCAGTTTTCAGAGAAATAAGGTTTAATTTAAAAACAACCAGTACCATTTGAATGAACATGAAATTAATAATAACTTCCATATTTTAATGATGTAAATAATTAAATAAAAAAATTAAATAAAAAAATAAATAATAAAATGAATGATCATATGATGCCCAATTGATGTGTAGATTTTTCTAGATGATAATTCCATTGATGATTTCCAAAAATTTTTGTAGAAGTGATTTGTTAAAGTTGAAATTCCAAAATAAACTTTGCTGAAAAGACGTTATATGTTTGCAGATAAAAGTTGAAAATTAGATGGTGGAGGTCTTGTAAACCTTCCAAGAAGTTTCAGCTGTGAAGCAGAAATACATTTACATAATATATTATGAACAATTGAGAATCGTGCGTCGACAAAGCGATCATCGCGTGCACGTGCTCCCGTCAACAATGCTTAAAAGATAAACAAAGTAAGAGTGTATTCATTCTTGACAAATCAATTGTTATATGAAATCAATTGGTATTTTTTACGGTCACTGTTTTAGCATGCGAATTCCACTTGAAGGGGTCCACAAAAAATCCTGAAAAGTTGATAAGACCTTGATGGTCATATTCCTGAAAACAACATTTGAAAAAGTTATCGTGCAGACGGCCGGATAAACGTACAGACCAAGCGTGCATTCTCATTACATGGAGATGATTTTAGGAATCTAATGATATTCTGTCAATGGGCACGTGGTAGAATTGAAATAGATATTAATTTCTTTCTTCACATCTTATTTTCCGATGAATCTGGTTTCACTAATCATGGAGAAGTAATAATGAAACAGGCAGCTAGTAGAGCAGCAAACGGGTGCATTCACGCTAACACAAGCACAGGTTGTCGTGTAGCTTTAACTCAAAGGTGAATTCCATATCACCAATAGAGGTAGGAAACGTTGATGGGGTCCATACTGAATAAAGACGATTAACAAGATTCCGAGAGGAACCAGTAGCTTTGACAGCGGACGTCGAGAGTATGTTCCATCAGGTGGTGGTGCCTGAAGAAGATAGACATGTTAAGATTCCTGTGGTGGCGCGATGGCGTTTTGGATCAGCCGTTGGAAAAATATCGAATATTTCACATCAATCGCCTTATTGTTTTCAGATTTTTGTTATTTTCTTTTCTTCAATAAAGAAGAATTTTCTAAAAAGCTGAAACGGAGAGCTGGTTCGTTTATTCCTCAGTCTGCTAGATGAAACACAGATCTTGTCATTATTTTGCAAATAAAAAATAAGTTTAAATCTACTGCATCTGTAAAATTCATTTTGGTCTTAAATGAAAGGTCTTGGTCTCTAAATTTTTCAAATTTAGCTTTCCTGTCCATTATTACCATAAATAAGCGCTAATTTACAATTCAAAATTCCTTTATGCGCATGCGTAATCTGGAAGGTTAACAAAAGGCGTTTAATATTAGATGAAAGTGTAATGAAGTGCATTTTACTGTTTTCGCTATTTTTCTAAATTCTGATTGTATGGTGTATTCAAGCATAGCGACAAGCCAACTGTAAAACTTCTTTTAAGATACTGCCTACTACTTTTTATAAAAAAGATTATTCTTGGGTTTGTTTGATTTTTACAAAGTGTTTTTCTTTCAAATATTCGCTATTGACTAGGCCACACATGAAAAGTTCAATTTCTCTCGTAAAAAAAAAAGAACTGGAGTTTAATACAGTCCCAATTATGAGGCTTCTCTCCTTTATCACTGAGTTGAAATTTGATTCAGCTTGTAATAGAATATATCTTTGCAACGAATATCAGTATTTCTTCAATTTAATACACACGTAGAAACTGCTGATAAGAGTTTAGCTTAGTTTAATAATAATAAAAAAAAAACTTTTTTATTCAATGTCATTTATTTATAACTTTTCCTCATTCAGTAGAGAAATTCTATTTTCTTGTAAATGAACAAGAAATCAGACTAACCAAAATGGGTGTATATATATATTTAAAGATGAAGGAGAAAGATATCCATTTCCTTTTCTCTTTTTCCGGTGCAGTCAATAAACGATGATTAAATGAACTTTTGTGAGTTACGATAAATTTTCATCAATTCCCTACGACATTTTCCTTCCTCCTCTCTAAAGATAGCTTGCAAAAGAATCTACATCCATAGAATTGAATTCATCATAGCCTCACACATGACGAATACAGAGTAGACGATAAGATAATGAGTGAAGTTAAACCACAATAAATTGAATTAAAGCTTGCGTAATGAATTGTAGTCATTCAAATGTGAAGGGAAAGAAATTGACCTTTCGATAGAGTGAGGATCGACTGAAACACTCGACGTAGAAAGTTGTGTCGATTTTTGAGTTCAAAATCAAAAGTACAGATTTGAAGAGCCGCTGTGAGTGTGTGTTTGTGTGCTTGCGGAGGATTCAAAGTGGAAACGACAGAATCGCTTAACTCATGTTCGCCATGGATTATGAGCAGCCCTCCTCAGCACCTTATGTGAAATTTTACAATGGAGAAGAGGAGGAGACATTGGTAGAGCCACCGACTCCTAATTCTAGTCAGGGAAACTCTGAGAATGTAGAAATTAGTCTCACGAATTCCAGGTACGACTTTCAGTTTATTTAAAGTCAATGGTTTTCACGTGTATGGATCCACTTGAAAGATTCATTGCCCCTTAACATTAAAGAAACTGAATTTAATTAGCGAATAATCACACTATTAAGAAGAGAGTTTATAAATGACTCTATTTATGTTTACTCATTCTCTAAGTGAGCATGGTAAATAATTCTCTCCTGCAAAAATTTCGAATTTAATATTCAAAACCTCGCTGAAACGTTAACATTAAGCTAATAAATTGATTTATTATAATAATAAATTACGAGGAACTAATCAATATCTTTTGAAATAATAATCTGAAAATAATAAGCATATATTTTCTTCTACTATATGAAAATGAGACTTATCGTACAGGGGTTGGACAAAATAATGGAAACATTGCCACCTTCGACTGATTCCTGTTCATAGTAGCGGTTCTGACCAACTATTTTACATAATGACCATCTTTTGTTTTCCGTATTTAACATAGACCTTATACAAGTACAGCTCCGGCCAAAAAGTTTGTCACATTCAACTAGGCGCCAAACGTGTCCGATGAGGTGACAAATTTTTTTGGCCGGAGCTGTACATTTGTTCCTCAGTATGCTTGTTAGTATTCCAGTGTTTACATGAGTGGCCATCATGTCAGATCTGATAGACTTCCAACGAGGCAAATTGTTGGAGCCAGTCTAAATGGCGCGTCCGTTCTTTGGAGTATCGAGTGGTTCTAGGAAAACATCGTCTACAAAACAAAAGAGTAGGAGGAAACTGATACTCACTGACAGAGACAGGAGGGCAATAAAGAAGACTGTCAGCACCAAGCGACGAAACTGACTGCAGAGCTCAATTGCATTTGCTTTAAATAGTGCGGAGGAAACTTCATGAAGAAAATATCCATGGATGTGCTGCTATTGCCAAATCATCACTCAAGCTACAGAGGGTTGCCCCAGTTAAGTTCGGTCGCATTTGGGTGTCATTTTTTACGATGAAAATCCCTTCCTCCACCATCTATTGTGCTCTATGTGATGGCTCTGGTTATAGACTATCGCCCTGCATCGCAGTTCCCATTGCAGAAGGCTACGGCCCAGCACTGGACGTGGAATGATAGCCCACACCTCCTGACACACTTTCCAAAGGCCTTCAACAGTGGTGGGGCGCCTGGAAGCAAGACCTCGTTTTAAGAGACCAAAGCCGCAGAAATCCATTGATGAGGCATCCGGCAACTTCACAGGGACAGCACTAAAAGGTATGACACGTTTGGTGACTAAAATAAAATAAAATAAAAGGGCAAAAAAAGGCGTTGGAGAACCTCTACCTGATGTGCCCTTTTCTCAATGCGTCTCCTCTTGCTTTATGACGCAGTTCTAATGCTAGGTTTTTGTGGATGATGCGCCAGACAATGCCTTTGGATGTCCCTACGTGGCTGGCAATGTTCCTTTGGGTTTGGGGGCTTTCTTTGGTGACTGCTGACTTGACACGTTTTATGGTAGCTGAGGTGCGACTGGGCTGCGCTCGCTTCCGGGTCAGTTTTTTTGAAGCTTGGGCTTCAGGTGGGAATCCATTTTTGTGTAGTTAGATAATACGACCCACACACGACTTGCTGATGGACAGACCCTTTTTTTTACATGCTTCCGCTATCATTGATTGACTATATTTGGCATCGGAAAGTCAAATGATGTACCCTTGCCATAAATCCGCAATTTTAGACGCCATTCTTGAATATATTGACATTCTGGTTATGTATTCATAGACTCAAACCGCAAGCGTACGCAGGTGAGTCTAACTGTCTTCTCATCCACAGAAATGGGAATGGCCCAAAGTCGACCGAGCTTAACTGGGGCAACCCTCCGTATAGCAAAACCGATACATGTGTGGTGTATGAGCAGCAGATCTAATCTGCCGAACAATAGAACATATGCTGTGATCAGATGAATTCATGTTTACATTATTTCCTACCGCAGGACGTATACAGGGTGATTCTGAAAAAGTAATGACAGAAGTGACCAGAATGAACATTTTCTTTTAATACAATGTGGGTCCGAATTTGAACGCTAACTGAGATATGAACAGAAATAAAAATGCTGCCACCAAGATCAACAAGTTAAAAACTCGGGTTCTGCAATGCCTAAAATAATGAATTTTGGAAAAATAATAGGGTACATAAAACTCTGTATACCGTTAAAATTTGATCTTATTCCAACGAGTAGTTTCTGAGTTACACATTCAAAATCGTAACAGTGCTCACATGCGAGTACTAACCAGCTAAGTGTTACGATGTTGAGTGCGTAATTCGGAAACTACTCGTTGGAATTCGATCAAACTAACGATATACCGAGTTTTATGTACTCTATTATTCCTCCAAAATTCATTATCCTAGGCGTTGCATAATCTTGTTGATCCTGATGGCGGCATTTTTATTTCTGTTCATTTCACATGGGGCTTTCCCCTCCGGATTATCTGGTGGGGCTTTCCCTCACTGTTGTTACAAATATATATATATATCTCAGTTAGCGTTCAAATTCGGACCCACATTGTATTAAAAGAAAATGTTCATTCTGGTCACCTCTGTCATTGCTTACAGTTGTACACAGTGTTTCAAAATCACCCTTTATATGTCTGAAGGTACAATTTAGAGTCAGGGGACGTTATCCCTCTTAACCTAGCTGAAAATACTTTAGCAAAGTCGGTATGAAGAATGGCTGAACATCCCATTAGAAATAATCCTGGAGTTGCATGCGTCCATTCCAAAACGGACTCAGGCTATTTTTCAAACAAAAGGCAGATATACTCCCTCTTAATTATGTTTCTAAGTGCTTCCATTATTTTATCCAACCCCTGTAAATTATTTAAAAGTCCCCAATGTGATTTCAATAAATTATATTACTTATGTGGATTTCTTTAAATATTTAGGCCTCCAGGAGACTCCAAGGAAACCCAATTCAGAGCTATGTGGTATCTGGTGACTTTTACTCTTTGGTTGGGATTTTTTGTTGTTTATGGAGGACGATTCAACATTTACGTCGCCGTAGCCATGCACCACCTCCATCCATACATCACAGAAAAATACAAATACATGTTTAATTCTGTAAGCTGATAATATTACTAGAACTACATTTCGTGAACTTGTAATTTGTAATTTGTGTTTAGCATAACTTATTTGCTACTGTCTATTACAGAAAAGTTGGCCCAGAAAATTTAGATCACCTAATTGTTTTAATTCCAATATAAAGCATTATGCTCTCAAAATGAAATATCATATTATAACGTGTTATTTCTAAGAACATGAGCAGGAGGATTACTCAAAAATAATGCCCCAATTTTTCCTCACCAATAATATAAATATAAAAAAGTGAAATTTCGTATGCCGCACATTTGAAATTTTTGCGTTTGTGTGCGGATTTATACGGCATTCCAATTGATACTGGGGCTATAGTGATCCGTTAAAATGGTGTCTTTGAAGGACTCGTGTTACAAACAAGATGTAATTCAGTTCTTCCTTGCGGGAAAAGGGACTGTAGTGACCTTTCCCAATCGTTTATGTTTTGCGCATGGAAGTTATAAAAAATAGAATAAAGTTTCTGACTGGTCTCAAGTTTTAAAGCTTCAAGACGGATGTGGACATTCTATTGAACCGCTTTGATTTCCAGCTGCAGTCGGAAATGTTGATTCGGCCATTTCGGTCTCACAAGTATAGTAAGACCCCGACTTACGTCGTTTCGCACTTACGTCATTTATAAATTTCCACCACTGTTTCGGTGTTACGTCGCTTGTTTCGCACTTACGTCAAAAAATGCGATTTGCTTTCCCAAGAAAAATTATAAAAAATGCAACAGTGTTCGGTTATTATCGTGACTCTTTTCGGGAACCAATTAGTGACGTAAGTCGGGGTCTTACTGTATCCAGGAAAAATGTAGCTCCAACATGATAACAACCTAAGAAGATTGGTTTAATGACGCCCAACGACGATTGCCCAATGCTGATTGGTCCAAATGACGATTCGTCCAAATGAAGTTCGTCCAAAACGCTGAGATTGAAAGGACTAAAAATAAATTGAATTATATTAATTTTTTTTCTTCAAAGAAAACAAATATAAGTATAGTGAATCATATGCAGAAATATTCAAAGCACTTATTGAGCACCTACCTATATGCAATCCTCAAATAAAACATAATCTTTAATTTTCACATTCACTATTCGTCACATTTACGAGTGACACAAATGACCCTCGTGACATAAAAATTTACAAATTTACATAAAAATCATTTTGCCACTCAATCAATTGGACACATTTAGTAAGTCAAATTCAAATCGTCACATTCACATCTCCCAGAATCGTTATTTCTTCATTCATCTTTCACGAAATTATTGCAGTGTAATTTATCGCGTTTTATATCATATACTGTCTCATTATGTAGGGGCTGCTAGCCTATTTCTTTTGTACCCTGAAGAAGGCGGGAATAAAGCCGAAACTAGTTGGTTTTTTAAAACTAAAACTAAAATGTTGTACTGTAAGGCCTCTTTTAAAATTAGTATTATTTAGTTGAAAATACAGCAAGAAGAAAAATAATGAACAAATCTTCTCTTCTATATATATAAAGAAGGATGTTTGTTTGTGGGTTTGTTTTTTATACAAATCTACAGTTTTATTCCGATCTTGATGAAATTTTGCATGCTTGACCTTCAAACCATGAGGAAGGTCACTGTCTACCTCAGATTTCGGAAAAATAATAATTATCGATAAAAAAAATCGATATTTATGGTTATGGAATGGCATATTAATGAGAAATATCTCATGACCAACAATGCAAGGAAAAGTTTGTGCAACAATAGGTATCAACAATGGTGTCAACATGCAATGCACCAACACTAGGCAGGGATCAACAATATATATCTCATGACCAACAATGAAAGACAAAGTTTGTGCAATTTGTAACAATGCATAGAACTCCTGTTATTCAGGCTTTTCTTAGAAACGAGAGTTCTTAGTACTCAACAATTTCTTGAAAATCTTAAAAAATCATTAGTAACTGGAGCTAATGAAGAGTTAGCAGACTATTGAGCAAGAGTGGAAAGACGACAGAGGAAGCACTCCTTTAGCTCCGTGCTGTATGGAGCAAATGGTAAGCAAGTAAATAGAAGAATCAGCGACCGCTAGATTACACAAAGTGATGAATGGCCAAGTTTTGCTTCAAGACATCGATAGCAGAGTGGGATTTGCAAGAATAATTATACATCTAAAGTAAAACTACGTTAGTAAGAAATTATTTAGACTAGCAGTGGCATCCTTGGAGAGGTCCGTCCATTGTGAGTCTTTAAAAAAACTTTTTTCGAATTTTCATTAGGAATTTTTACTGTTTTAATTCTAAGCGTTTTCATGTGTTTGTTTTTAAGATATTGCAAAATTTAATTAAAAAAAAAGTCCGAGCCACGCCGGGGTTATCACCTAGCTTATTTGGTAGCACATCAGATCCAAACAGATCGGCCTCGGTGGCTCAGTGTGTTGCATGATCGTCTCTGATACCCCAGTACGCGGGTTCGATCCCGGCCGAGGATTTTTCAGGGGGAAATCCTGAGATCATGCACTTCCTTCGGAAGGGAAGTAAAGCCGTTGGTTCCGTGTAGTCGTTTGCCGGCTGCACGTTAAAGAACCCTTGCGAGGCAAAATTTGCGGCCCCTATAACACCGTTCTGAAATGACCATAGCAGTTGAAAAGGACGTTAATACCAAACAAACCAAACCAGATCCAAACAGTTCATAAAATACATTTTGACTATATTCTGTATTTTGGAAACTGAGATGCTGATAATGCGATGATATAACGTTCGTTTCCAAAAATTATTAATAATGAGCATAAAATGATAATGCTGTGACAGAACATTAATAAGGCAGCGTCTATTGACGAGGCAAAGGAGTCATGCGTGTCTCCCTTGAGTTCCATATCAGACGACTGGCAAAAATTTACGTGTTTGGAAAGGAAAGAGAAAGAATGAGTATTGGTCAGAGAAACTCTGCAACTAAAACAGAAAAAGCTATACGGGCATTAGAAACATCTGAACAACGGGAATTTCGAATAGAGCAAGAGGGTATAAGAGCTTCTACGTCAAGGGCAAGAAAAACTTAATTCTAAAGTATCTGATGATGCTCCGAAGTAATGACGCAAGTCAAGAAGAGTTTAGATAAAGTCACGGTTTATAACTAGAATTCCTGTTTTTCGCATTTTTCGTAGAATGGATAGTCCATTTGCTCTGTATTGTACTGATTGCGTTATTATTTAACCAATTGGGAGTTATAAATTAATTTTTTGAGATTGTTCTTTATCCCGAGATAAGTGTAATTATCCCGGGCAACGCCGGGTACCTCTGCTAGTGTTCCATATTTGTGATGATTGGTTTGGTTTGGTTTGTTTGGTATTAACGTCCTTTTCAACTGCTATGGTTATTTCACGACGGCGTTATAGGGGCCGCAAATTTTGCCTCGCAAGCGTTCTTTAACGTGCAGCCGGCAAACGACTACACAGGACCAACAGCTTTACTTCCCTTCCGAAGGAAGTGCGTGATCTCAGTATTTCCCCCTAAAAAATCCTCGTCGTCCTCGGCCAGGATCGAACCCGCGTACTCGGGTATCAGAGGCGATCACGCAACCACTGAGCCATCGAGGCCGATATATTTGTGATGAAAGAAACAATTTATCATTTTCAGATGGTGCAAAATTATAAGACCACATTAAATTTAGAGGGAAGAAACACACCTTGATTGTAAAATAAGACTGATCCGTATTGTTTTACTTATTTTAATAGTGGAATAAATTACCATTACTGGAATTATCTTTTATAGTGAAATAATGGGCAACAGAAAAGTCCTTTCCGTGAAGAAAGTAACAAAATTTTGGCATTTCATGACTGTGGTTTGTCATCATAGAAATTGCAGAAAAATCAATAGATCTAAGACAGTTGTTAACAGTTTCTTGAAGAAAAAAAGTATGTATGATGTCAAACAGTTATCAGGACGGCCTCAGAAATTGACACCGAGAAAAGAAAGAATGGTCATTCGGAAAGCAAGCACTCAAACAATGAGTGCAAAAGAAATTGGAACCGCATTACAGATGGATGCATCTATTTGGGCCACCAGGAGAACTATCCATACATCAAACAAGATGGAATACACCAAACCCAAAAGGATTACACTTTAAAAGAACCATAAGCAACCACGATTCATGAGCATTTGAAGAACCAGATCAACTGGTCTACAATCATTCTAAGCAACAGAAAAAAATTTAATTTGGATGGGTTAGATACATACAATCCTACGGGCATCATCTCAGAAAAGAACCGGTGAATTTTTCCAAGCACCAACAAGGAGGTAGCTTATTGATAATGTGTGCAGGCTTTGCAGAGGATGAAAAGCTCAAATTGGCGTATGTTGAAGGACGACAAAATAGATTTAGTTACATCAATGCATTGCAAAACCGTCTCCTCATAGATGCAGTAAAACTTTCTGTAGATAAAGCAAGATAAATAACAGTTGAAGCAAGGAATATAGAAAGTGTGGGATCAAATTTTATTAACAAAAGTTGAAAAATTTTTCAGATTTCATGACTAGGCGCTGCATTGAGGTGATAAAAAAACCAAGGAGGCATGATTAATAAATAAGCAATCCTAAATTAAGACAGGCTTGAGTTTCTCACCGCTGACCTTATAATTTTGCACTATTTGAAATTTGAAAATGTTGTTCTCACCACAAATGTGGACAATATGTTAAAGAGTTTTCTATTTATTAGTGTATTTTCAAGTAAATAGTTGAACTTAAACACCTTTGGTATGAAATAATACTGTTTTCAATTCAATCACCTGACCTTATCAATTTGCACCTGACTGTACATGCATTGAATGAAAAAGTTTGCTAGGGAAATGGATAAGGGAAACTGTTAGCCGTATTCAAAGATATCTCGACGCTTATGATAATCAAATTAAACACCTGTCATAATCGTAGACTCAAAGAGGAGTTATATTCATCCCATGATATCTGTGTGAATTTAGTGTTACAACTTTCATATATTTTTTTCTTTTGCTAAAGTACGTACAATTTTTGAAACACTTTGGAAATTGTGAAATAAATTTTATGGTTGGTCTCGTTGAGAATATTTTTTTTTGTGGTAAGACGGGTTTTCCTTCATATACAGGCAATTCTACATTACAGTTACAGGGTTCTTCTACAACAAATGACTCCAGCAGCTGATTTATCACTGGAAAAGTGCGTAACCCAGGGTGGGATGTATGGAGAGAAAGTCTAACCACTCTTGAAAAAAAAATCATGCATGAATAATAAATATTGTAAACTTCGCTATTACACGTTTTAGGAGTTTTGTCCAGATATTCTTTGTGTCCAATGACTCGGCAGAATCTTCCCTACCATTTATGTAATCACCTTTGAATGTGTCCATACTGTCTGATTCGTATTCCATTTAGCATATTCTCTATGGAAAGAGGATGAAATATATTTTAAAAAGAAAGCGGGTTATAGTTGGTAACTAACAGAGCTATCTATCAAAAATTGTATTAGAAATTTTGGTGCATTATTTTTCGGAGTGATCCTGGTAAATGCCAATTAGTTTATTATGTTCGCACTATTATATACTTTTATTTATTGCATCAAATATTTATGACATTTTAATGTTAAAATTTATTTCATCATCACAAATTTATTCCAAACAGAGGACTTTGGTCCTTTTTTATAAGAAGTTTGGCAACAAAGTGATATTTTTTTTGGGTAAAAAATAAAAAAAATTAAAAAAAATTAAATTTTTCATTTTTTTTTTTTTTTTTTTGATAGACAATATTAAAATTTTATATGATACGGCTATTATTTTTGTGTTATAGCGAATGGATGATAACATAACAACTACTGAGAGTTCAACAACCTATGATGAAAATACCAGCAACAAAACAGAAGTATTCGATATAAGTAAAGAGATTATAGGTGTTTATTGCGTATTGGCTTACCACGTAGGAAGCATGTTGAGTGGAATACCTGCAGGATATATGGCGTTCAGATTTTCAGCCTTAAGGTAAATTCTATAGATTTCATAAGATAAATTTTGCATTATAGACAAAGAAAAATATTTTTAGGATACATGTATAAGTGTTACAATTATTCTACTTAATTAACAACTCACCCTTTGCATACACTTTAGAATATTCTTTTTAGGAGCTGCAGTCTCCTGCTTCATGAACATCTTTTATCCTGCCATTATTGATAGTTTTGGCGCCCTCTTGTTTCTCAATGTGATGCAAGGCTTAGCAGAAGTAAGATAATATAACACTTAATATCTCAAAGAAAGTAACGCTGGTATTTTCTATAAAAACCACAACACTCACAGCAAAATTGTGAAATTATATGAAATTATGGGGGATATTTTTTCTAGAATTTTGTTTTTATATTGTGAGATTCGTTCTTACCTCAGTGAGCAGCTACCCATCGGTGCATTGGTCGCATAACCATTGGGAGTTTCCATTTGTTTGTTTGGTCTCCACAATCACTTGATCTGACCCCTTGTAAATATTTTCTGTGAGGTTACGTCAAAGATGTGTGCGAACATATCATGCACCTATAAATACTCTTCCTGACTTTCTGTTTCCATAATATACAAGAATTGGATTTTTTAATACGTAGTAGCATTTATTTATTTACAATGGGATAACAGATACACATTTCAAACATTACTGTCCTTCAATGTAGGCTACTCACTAGCATTGTGTAAGTCTTAGGAAACCATTGATATTTCGAATGGACAGTGTATTGGCCTGCTTCGACTGATTTGGCAAAAAATGCTTGCAAAAATGATTTGAGTATGGTTCATTTTATATAATTAAATGGAAAGCTTTTTGACCGACCTTTGTAAAAGTAAGATTTATATAGGGTGGAGAGGAAATTTCCGAAACAGTCGAATAAGTTTAGAACAAAAGGTGCTAGAATCATAAAAATCAGGACTATGTATAGGAAAGGGCCCGTGCCCGACTGAATAAAAATATTTCGCTGAGAAATTACGAAAACTAACATTTGAGTCATGATAGATAGAGAAAAAAATTCCAATTACAAACTTGTAGAGCGTCATCGATTTAGTAGAAATGCACTTTTTGTCAAACTTTACCAGTTTTATGCATTTATTTTCTTTATGAACTTCCAGTGCTATTGAACTGTATAAACTGATGAGATTGTGATTGCCGCACTACAGAGGGTTAGGCAGTTGGATTTGATCACTTTACTTATGCTTACATACGGATTACTTTCCGCCTGTGAATGTGTTTGTTTGTTTCGCATGATGTCCATCATTCCTAAACACTGCTCGACATCGTCATTTCCATGCATCGAAGACGTCACGTATCTTAACGGGGGTTATTGTGTTCCATATGTCTGTACAAACGTTCTAAAGTCCGTTAATGGTGGTCGCCCTTCTCTTGAAAAGTTTCTGCTTCAGGTAACCAAAGCCGAAAAAATCTAAAGGTAAGCAGTCAGGAGACTTGACAGGTATGTGCTATGTGCTCATTCTCGATAGCAGTTATCCCTGTCCGCAGGTTCAGATCTCTGAAGTACTCCTAGGTTTCTTGGTGTGATTTGTTGCTTTGTCGTGATGCACAAATGCTTTGTCAAGGCAATCATGATACAATTTGGGCAAGTGCGCTTCTAACAGTGGTTTCAAAATGTACTCATATAGTACTCTGCATTAAGTTTAAGAGCTTTCGGCACCTGGAGAAGTGGGAGGGCCCCACGCCCCGTCAAAGCACCGACGATCATGAAGCCAACTGGGAATTTTTCAGAACATTGCGCCAACGACGTCTCTGGCATCTCATGCCCTTTTCGGACGTAACAATTACGCCGCTCACCATTGCAATAAGTTCACATACACATAAGCCTCGTCTAAGGTTACAACAAACTCAGATTTTGCACCTGCCAGATGGATTTCAAAGAGTCGTCTTGCGTTGCTCTTCTTGTTCTTCATGTGACGTTCAGTAAGCTTGTGCAGCTTTGCTTCTTTTTAACGTGTTTCCAAGTGTAAATCCTGATGAATAATCCGTCCAACTATTCGCTACGATACACTTAACTTACGTTTTGCGATGGGGGATTCGGCGTTTGCGCGGCACGTCGAATTGTACCACCCACTGCCGGTGTCCGAGTTGTTCGTACCCTCTTGTGTAGTCCGGGTGTGCGCCCCTCCGCTTCAGCACTCCGCTTCGCGCCTCTGTTATTCAGTACATTAGATATCGAACCAATGGAAAGTGCAACGTTCTGACTTGCAAGTTTCTTTTTAGTCTCCCTGTTCAATATTCCTTCCTTGGAAAATGTTCTAATGGTTACCTCAACATCGCGTGGTATTATTTTAGGCATGGTGACGCCTAGCCTTCGTTTTTTACAAGTGATCCGCTAACTATAAGCCCATTCCTTATATACCAGACCACGTTACCCCCTCAACCCCGTTGGTTTCGTCCAGAAACTGATTTGCATAGCGATCAAATCCAACTGCCTAACCCTCTATACAATTATTCTTGCATATAAGAGCAGCAGTTGTTCGCAATTGCAAAAATGCTAGATCCAACTCACTGGTTCTGACTATTATGGTGCGTTTAAAATCGCTTAATTCCTTGTTTTTAATCATTTTGTTCAGTTAAAATAACCTCATAACCGATTTTATAAAATACTTTCAAATATATTAGTGTAATGTTATGTCAAAACAAGTTTGCATTTGTTATATTTTAATCGTGAATTTCTTTATCATAATTGACGACCGTTTCCGATGCGAATTCTTTCTCCAAACAGCAAGAGTTCGAAGATTGTTTAAATTTTGGACTCGCTTGATTAGCGAAGACCCTTTTGTTTAGATTAATCGAGCGCTAACAAAAGGCGGTAGAAGAAGCCGTTGATGGGAGAATTGAAAGTTTACGCATCGGAGACGATCGGCAATAAACAATACTTGATGAGTTAATTTCTTTTGTTTATTCGGGTGAGCTCTCAGTCACATGGTTTGCCCACCAATCCCATGCTAGTGCACGAGAAAACACATAAGCAGTGACAACACAGACAGAGTAGGATCAAGAAGTAAGCGAACGCAAGAATTGTAGCTCTTGATTCAAGGACGCAAGAAGGAATTTGGATCCAAAATTGGGGGAACGCAAAAGTCTTTGCTCTTGGTTCGGCGAAATGAAAGAGGTAAACAAAATTTACACAACGCTATATACGAGAATGAAAAGACCAAAGGAGACTGAACAAATGCCATCACCTTAGGGCAGTGCAAGGTAGAAGCCAAGCCACACCCATGACACAGGCTGTGCAGTGCGAGCTTGGAGACCTGTTGCAGGTTCATCAGTGTGCATCAGTGCGTGGGAGTGGCTGTCAACTAAAGCATTCCACAAAGAGACACCTGAGAATCCAGTGGGCAGAGGCAGTTATAAGATACGCCGATGAACTGTAAATAACGAAGAGATATTTTCGTGCTTGAAGTAAACAATGTCCGTGAGGGAGAAGAGGCACACCAGTGACTGTGAGATTCACGTATCATTAAGACTTTAATTAGTCATTATAGATCTCGTTAATTTTGGACATTATTTTAGTAATTCTCTTGAATTCTGATGACGCTTTCTAATTATTATTTCACCATCATTTGTTTTCTTCTTAAGATATAACCCTCTTTTTTTTAGTATTCTGCCAAAGCCATTATTCATCCATTTGGTTGGATTTGATTAAAAAGTCCTATCCCTTGATATTTTGCAAAATTGTTTATTTAATTAAGAAACTTTCTCACTTACTGTTAATTTTATTAATCATTTTCTCCATTTAATTAGTAATATATATCATTTTATTTTGAACTTTTATGTTATTATTTATCTACTACCTCTTGTTGAATATCAGCTCTTCACTTATTATGCGAACCTGCTAAGTAATGGTGGAAAAGAACGCGACAATATAGAAAGTACATGTTGATAGGTCTCGGAGCACAAACTAAACGATCACACCTCTATTAGCAGACTTAATTAACAGAGCCTATCAAAGAAAAACGCATACAACCTATATTGTCGCCATTAGTTTCTTACTCTTTCCATAAGACCGAGCGAAAAGGAATAATAGTTTCATTTTATTGTTCAGGCTTTGTAGTTTTCATTAAGATAGTTTATTAGCAATTATTTTTAAAAAAAGTGAATATAAATTTTTATTTATAGGGTGCAATTTTACCATCTTTCTTTGGCATATGGTCAAATTGGGTAAATCCTAAAGAGAGAAATATAATAATTCCTCTTACCTTCACAGGTAACTAAAAATATAAGCTTTAGGTGCGTTGCAAAAAGATAGGTTCACCGAATAAAATACGCTTAGTGTGAAAACAACGTAAAAAATGAAACAAAATTTTTTTATCTATATTATTAAGTAGCGGAAGAATGGAGCTTATTATTATCCCCTTCATATTTTCTACATTTTTCATGTAGAAAGTTTAAATTCCGATTGCAGCTTACCATGGGCATGTCCTCCATCACTATTTAATTTTGTTTTGATTGGTCCACTGGGGTTGAAGTTACATGGCACAAAAAGAGGGTGCGAGTTACAGAGGGTGCGAGTTACAGGGCACAAAAAGATCTATCTGTATTCAACATGCAGATTCTTTTATGCAGGTTTATTCTTTTAGCAATGGCACGATTTGATAGTCTTTTTCAAACTCAGAGAGTTTTTTAAAGCAATTCGCTGTTTTAAATTTTCATGTTTTTATTTTCCGTCATTTGCAACCGTTAATTACTGCCATCTAACAACAAAAGATAATTACAGTGTTGATAAAATTTCTTAATTTTTGCAACAGAGTAAGATTTTGTCATAGTATGTAATTAAATAACTTTAATTTATGTTTCATTTTATCATATTATTTTCACTCTAACTGCATTTTATTAGCTGACCTATCTTTTTGCAACGCACCTTAAATAATGATTATACTCGTATAGTTTCTTGCTTTCATAATAAGCTTAACGTTATGAAATGAATTGCTAGTTCAATGTATGCGTTTAATATTATGCCATCAAATATTTTAAGCACTGTTTATTGTTATAGGAACTTTTGCCGGACTTTTAACGGCGAGTGAATTTTGTCGACAAACAGTAGAGTCATGGACTGCAGGATACAGCTTGTTTGGTAAGTACATTGTACATTGTTTGGAAGTAAGTTTGGTAAGTACATGAATTGTAATTGTCCATAATTACAATTCACATTTCAGAAAATTCTGTAAAAGTCGATATTCATCAGACTGACTTGGAATTTTGCAGGTATCTTTTATCTTTTTTATTTTTTGGCCTAATTATAGATTAATTAAATTCACGAATGAATGAATGATACACAGATCAAATTTTAATAATTTCGACCAATTCATTTGTCGTTTACAGTGAAACTTTTTTATAAAGCGTTTATAGTTATTGTACCTTTTATTAAGTTTTTTAAATTATTGAATTTTACCAAAGCCATAAAACTACTTCATTGAAAATGCTGGCATTACACTTTAAAAGTCTGTCTATAGCGAAATAACTATAAATAATAAAGAACTCTGGCCTATTGGGTTCATACCCCACTCATAGGTTCATAAGGCATGTGCATTTATAAGACAAATTTTAGATATTTGATCTTTGAATTATTCTTGAATGTAATAAAGCGCCAAATACGCCACCTACTGTAAGTATGAAACCTAATTTATTTTCATAGCCTCAGCAGACACATGCAAATTTTCAGGTCATTCTGATCAATATTGATTCCTTTAGAACTTTTTGAAATGTGAGCTTTAATTATTGGCACATTTGTGAAATACTTTAAAATTTTAATTGGTTTATATTTCGCCCTAAAAACTATCTTTATAATAGAGCAATGCAGAATTAATATTCAAAATATTAAAAAATTCTTTTTTTTTTTTAAATAATAGGGCTTTTATCTTTTCTTTGGTGTGTTCTTTGGATATGTGTGCATGAAATTCCTATGTGCTACGGAGACAACATTATAAAAGAACCTTTGCAAGATGCATTCAAAGAGGTAAAAATGATACTTTCCATTTCTTTTAAATAAGGGATCCGTATTGCCATTTTTTAAAGTTAAATGACAGCCCATTTTGAATTAACAAATGATTAAAATTCCTCAGATGTGTAGGTTGGTTAAAAAAAAAAACCGTAAACAACAGGAGAAGTTAAAAATAGAGTCACCTCAAAGTGGATACTAAGTAAAATAAAGATCCACAAATATATTACAAGAACGACGGATGTCCACGATAAAGATGATGCTGACTTGGTCATCGAAATGTACGCCGATGGTTCGTGTAAAACAGTTGTGTAAAAGTGATTTTGTACCTTTTATTTATAACTGAAAACTTGCATATAAGACGTTGGATCGTCACAAGAGTTGCATATGATCAGGACAAGCTGAAATCATTGTACAGAGCCTTTTCATAATTGAAAAAAAATAGTTGGATCATAGAGTCGCCCTTCTTCTGGCCTCGGCTGTGCTCCCGAGAATACATTAAGGACTCCCAAGAAAAATCAAATTGCGCGTGCGGCACCTATTTTCAAAACTATTTTGGCCCTGCTTATGGTCAATACACCTAAAATCCTCCAGTGCATCTTTTTTCATCACAAATGTGAATCAGTTTCTCCTAATTAGTATCAAAATTTGTAGAATGGAATCATTAAGTGATATGAGGCATACTTTTGATTACACCTTAGTTGGCAAAGAATATATTCAACTGATATCATGAAAACCATATGCCAGCGTCCACAGGTGACAGTTTACTGACATCTGGCATCTATGGGCAAGGTTAAAAAAAAAACAACTTGGTTTCATACAAACTCATAGCAGCAGATACAGCACCTGGAAGCATGCATTACTCTTTAAAGACATCAGGTCAGCAATCCATTTCTGCATCGGATCCTTATGTTTATGGAAAATGGGTCCTTAAACAACTGAAAGCACAAGGTCATTACTCAAAACTCATGATTAATAAAGGAGAACCATCCAAACAAACCCGACTTGATCCTAAAATGATTATGATCTCTAAGTGGTAGACTGTCAATTCTATTGTGTATTCTGAGTTTTTGCGGCATGTTATCAGACATTAAGCAACCAACAACCATCTCTTATCAACTGTTTAGGTTTTGAAATCATACTGATGGAGCACAACCACTTGTGACAAAAGCATGCAGAAAATCAACGCAGTGGGTGCCGAGGTCCTCCCCGACCATGAATATTCACTAGATTTAACCCCATCGGACTTAAGGAGCATGTATTTTCCCATTTGGACCGCTTCTTGAGGAGCATCTGCTTACAACCAGGATGCTGCGATTCATGCCGTCAGCGATTTCTCAGATCAGTGTGATGCCAGCGTCTGCCACCGTGGCATTTTTTGCACCAAAGCATATTGCTGCCGAGGAAAGATATTTCTTCTGAATAAAATGTATTTATTCGTCCGTTATTTGTGATAGAAGCGACCAATAATTATGAAACAACTCATTACATTGAGACCAATGATCTACAGAATATGTAATGCTAGTGGATGTAATATCTCGCTGTGTAAATTTAGAGATAGAGTGCTTTGATATAATCGTCTTGCTTTAAAATCTTAACCACAAATCATCATGGCCAACAGAAGAAACATATATGGTGGGTCTACAATGATTAATAGACGAGTTTTAGAATGCAGGGCCACCACAGTGAAAAATATTTTCTTCAATTCTTCGTCGCCCGAAGAGAATTAGCGTATTAATAATTGTGCCATCTGGTGAAGTAATCATCGAATATTCTTGTGTTTCTGTAAACATTAGTTCAACGAAGCCTTACTAATACACACTGTTTATCTTTATAATAATTTATAATTAATTTTAAATTGCTGAAACTTATCTTCAGTTGTTATGCTGTTTTAATACTGAAAATTAAAGAAATTTATATATCTTTTCACTTTTTCAAGAATATTCAAGTGCCTTGGAAACCCATTATGAGCTCCTTGCCTGTTTGGGCAATTATAATGGCAAATATTGCTTATCAGTTCATATTTCAATTTGGATTTCATACAGAAAGCTTTCATCATTCTCTAATTGCATATCATCTGGTCAATGAGGAAGATGTAAGTTTCAATAATTTTAATTTGCTTTTCTGTTATTTTTTTATTTTTATTTTTATATGATTTTTCATATTGTTTAATTTCTAGTAGTGATCCTCATCATTTGTATATTTTATTTTTTTAAGATGACAGAAAGTGCGATTCTGTTGTTCTTATGGCACTATATTCTCCCATTTAGTCTAGCCATATTTATCACAGGTACAACAGTTGCCCTATTTTACTATTTAATATTTCGAAGGAACTTTTCAATTTTTTTAATAAGAAAAATTTACACATGTTCAGGTAACTTTATTCTGTATAATGAAATTTAGCTTGAATGAATCTTCATTTAAATTTGAATGAACTTTGATATTTCAGTTTTATTTACGTTACTGAGATATATAGCAATTCTATTTTTTAATCCTTAGGATTCTTTTTCGGAACTATAAACTTCGTTGTTTCAGTGTTCATATTAAGTCTTTCTAATGTAATAAGTCCTCTAGCAACTGCATTACCTTTATTAGGTAATTATTCTTTTTTTAATAAATAACCGCACTGTTATTATATCTTGAAGTGCTCTTAAACAAACACAAGAATTTATTTTGCTCACTTTACCTCAAATATAAATTTGTTTCTTTTTTAGGGTTTTTCTTAAATCCTTTTGATATTGGACCAAAATATGCTTCGATTATTATAGGAATTTCTAATACTATCGCCATATTCTTTGGAATACTTGTACCTCTAATCATATTGATTGTTATGTTTTATAGAGTAAGTCTTATTTCTCATGTAGATTATTTTTGTTTTTGATCCTCCTTCAAACAGAGGTGTAATATTGGTCAACTCTCGAACATGTTAATTTTATATTATTTTTCTTTTTAGATGTTTTTTCATTTGATTGTATTCACAGTGATTCCTCCATTAATTCCACTTATAAGTGGCATCTTCTATTTCATATTTGCAAAAGTAGATATACAACCATGGGCGTAATAAATAAAACTTCATCGAATGTTTATTATTTCCAGCATATGTTGAAGTCCCCGATCATCTTTTTTGTCACCTTAAAAATCATTTTTACCTTGTTCATATCATATTTTTCTTGTTCATATTTTCTTTTCATATATTCACATTTAAATAAAACCTTTCAAGAAAAGTTAATTGCTAAATTATTTAATTTCATCTACGTTACTAATAAGTGAAATTCACCTTGTATTGTGCCAGATTCCTAAGATTAGTTCAATTTAAAAGAACGTTCTTTTTATGGTTCATGGAAAATCATTTATTGCACATATTTGCAGAATAAGTAAACAAAAATACTGTTGAACAAACCTTAAAAAGATTTGCAAATATGTTTAAAAGCTTACAATTTTCGTTTTGAGAACCTGTAATATGACGAATGACGAAAATTGCATGTAACTCTGAATTCGTTTAGAATTATTGAAGAGTTTTGAGAAAACTCGGAAAAATAAAAAACAGAAGAGAATTATACAAGTTGATAAAAAAAAAGCACGAAGACGAAGTCAAACGAACACCAAACAAGTAATAACTTCTCGGGCAGACATACTGGGAGGGCTAATGAAACGAAAAAGGACGGTAGATTTCGGGAAGAAGCCGCTGACGAAAGTTCCTGGAAAGAAATATGAAGTCCGAAAATACAAGCGAGACAGACTACCACGTGGAGTAATCTCATAAAGGTTTCCGGGTAGACATATAGACAAGCTGCTTGGTAAGTGCTGCAAAACAATAAAGCAAATACAGTAAAATGTTAACAACAGAAGGAAGGAGAAGGGAGGAAAAAGAAGAGAAAGGAGGGGTAGGAGAGAAGATTCAAAAAGTAAACGTTAGTAGGGTTAACACAAACGGTAAGGCGTAAGTAGCAGAGAAAAGAAGGTTCGGTGGTCTTCGGAAGAATAACACATCTCTTGGGCGAAGAAACGCAAGAGCAGTTCCTTGGGCAAAGGAGATCCAAGCAAAGACAAAATTTATAGACGAAGAGGCAAAGATACATCGAGCACAGAACAGAAGGCTTCGGCGATGCGGAGGCGAAGTCGAAGAACATTACAGAAAGACTCAAGGGGAAAAATTAACAGCAATAGCACAGACAAGTAACAAAAATAGAAAATTGTGAAATACTGACACAACAACCGAAAGAACTTGAACTTATCGTGCAATGTCCGTAGAATAGCCGTCGAGAGGAATCCACATATGATCGTCAACACGAAGGGCCTCGGAACCAGAAGAAAACACGGAGGGCTCGTACTGATCCGCACGCGGCAAAGAGCTAGTCGAATCCGCACTGCACGGTACATAACAAAATTACACGGCAATCATGCATTGCCTTCAAGAAGGGTTGAAAACCAGCAAAATTAACAGCACGAGTCCAACAATTAAATTAAACGTAGACCGCAGAGAACGGCACGCGGAAGCAACTATAGTGCCCGGCACGAAAGAAAAAGGAAACTGGCGCATGTGTAAATGAATAAAACTCAGCCAATCAGAAACGGACTGGAAACGAGATATTAGTTTTACCTGACATCAGTAGTAAGTAATACCCTGATTCTTGTCTGTTTGATTGGTTGAACGAAGTTTTATTCATTTACACATGCGCCAGTTTCCTTTTTCTTTCGTGCCGGGCACAGTAGCACAGAACGCGAGAAAACGAAGACAACAATTAGACAAAAGGTAAACATTGTTTAAAATAAAACCCGGACTGCTAACTAAAACAGAACAGTTTTCAAGCCAAAACGATGAAAATAAACACTACAGGGAAAAATATAAATAAGGCAATTTTGAGAAAATTACGCATAAAATTCTTTGCAAAAATAGGCTCGTAACACCTTTTCAACAATCGTATAATCGCGTTCGCGATTGATCTCGAGCCATGGCCAAGAGTATTAGAGATATTTGGCCAAGCCAGAGAATGCATAAAATGAAAAATGAACATCCGCGAAGTACAGGAGGTAAAATCATTCTTGTGAATGTTTATGGGTAAAAACAATAGAACGGTTGCTGAGAAAAAGCTCAAAAAATTCGTTTCCGATCGTAGAATTTCTAAAATCGAGACAAGCGTTCTATTTTTTCTGGATCCTGGAGCGTTCTATTTTTTTCTGGACCCTGGAACGTGGCATTTTCAAAAACCAAAAGAGTGCTCTATTTTTCTGTTCTCGTCATTCACGATAACATATCATTTTAGATGTCATATGCTTTCATGCTACCGGGGGAGGGGAAGGGGGCAGTTTCCATTCTAATGGTCACGGGACCGTTATATCGACTTCAAAAGCATTTTAATCACTTAAGCTCGGAAGGGTCTCTATCGAAGAGAGAGAGCGGAATTTGAAAAAGTTAGTCCGTTTTCGAGAGCTAGTAAAGAACACACAGACATATACCAACAGAGCAAAATCTCCCTTATGAGCATTCATAAAAAGAAAAGACATGAAGTGGAATAATTTCAGAATTATAAATCAAATTGGATTACAGCTTATTTTCCTTTTAAATAGATCTGTCGACGACAAAAATTACTTCCTATGACATATTTTTTGACTTCATGAGTTATAGTAATATATGAACCCTTTTTGATAATCAAGTTACCAAATGCACTTTTAAAGATTATAAAATTCTGTTGTCTCTTATTAGCTAACCAAAATTATTTCCTATAACTCTTCGTGTGGCAAAATATGGAATATCCCTTTTAGGGAATTGCAAAATATTATTCATTGTAATTGTAATATTCCTAAATAAATAAAATGAGTTATACATAAAGATAAAGCGGAATGCTAAATACCGATATGAATGAGATTTCAATTGTTCAAGGATATGGGAATGATCTATTCGAAAGAAATTTTTTTTTTTTTTTAATTGTCATTGACTCTGGTTTAAAGGCCTTGCACTAAACGACGGCAGAACGTTCTTAAGTTCAGTTCAAGTTCTCCTTAATATTTTTCTTTTTTTTTCAGAAGAATACATTTAAAAGAAAAATATTAAACATATAAAATATTTGATAGCATTTGATAATCATAATGATTACCGTTAATGAACTTAACTTTTTTTTTACTATTTACTAAATTATTAAGGAAAAACAAAATCATTAGATAATCTCAATACTAAAATAAATATTATATGTAGGAGCTTTTAAAAAGTTTCCTGAGATAAGCATCTTCCATATTAAAAAAGAAAATTAAATTTAAAAATAGAAACTTCAATTTTAAATTGCTGATAACTAATACAAACTTATATAAAACTTTCTACAAAATTATTTCTTGCAAAATAATAAGCCAACCTATATTCTAAATACAACAAACAACATTCAAGTTGATTGCCATTTACTGAATCATCTGCACTTGATTGAACTGAAGGACCTGAATATTTTTTCAATATTCTAGTTTTAAACCTTAATAATTTAAACTTGATAATGAACAATTATAAAGGCTGAGGAAGAAAAGGAAAAAAAATGTGCGGAGAATGTGCATGACATTGGTCAGTGAGGCGGTGCAATTGTCAAATCGTTGCTGGCCATGAAAAATTTCCAGTTCGGCCTAAGACATTGACTTCATTTTTCGTGTATAAAAGGCGACTTTTTCCATTCACTATTATCGCATTTCACGAAAAATCTGCACACAATAAACAAGTCAGAAGAGAATCAACATGGTCTTTCAAGTAAGATGATTATTCTTTTATTTATTTTTTTTTGTTGAATATATAGATAGATATTTCATTCAGTAGATACTTTTCCCTATATCCCGAGAAAAAATTAATGTATCCTTTCAATCATATATAATATTTCTTTCCTTTCTTTAAAAGGTCGTAGCTTTTCTGTGCTCTTTGGTGTTGGCTTCAGCTGCTCCAGGCTACCTGGGTGGTTATGCCGCTCCTGCTGCAGTAGTGTCCGCACCCGCTATAGCTGTCGCCACAGGAGTCAACTCCCGTGAAATCTACCGTGCTCAAGACGTAAGTACAGCAATCTGTAATTCGGAATTTCATAAAGTATATTTGTCTAATGCTGTCAAAACCCTGTAAAGTACAAGATATCATTTTAATTTCCTAACAGGGATTTGGTAACTACGTATCCGGTTATGCCGTGAGCGACTCCCTCACCGGGGACCACAAATCTTCTCACGAACAGAACTTCAACGGCGCCGTCGTCGGATCCAACAGCCAATTGGACCCCAACGGTTACATCAGACGTAACGACTATGTTGCCGATGCTTTTGGCAACCGTCAAGTCATTACTGGTAGTGAAAATGGTCTCTACGTCAACACACCTTTCTACGCCATCCGACCATACGACACCGCCGTAGTCGCTGCTCCCGCCGTAGCCTATTCTGCACCCGCCCTTGCTACTTCCTATTCTCTTGGACATCACAAAGTCTTATTGTAAATTTGAACTCTATCCGAGAATTATTTAAATATTTTTATTTGTATAATATTTATAACGATTGAAATGATCTGTTTTCGAAACTTATAAAACTGATTTATTTTAATTTTACGAATAAACGAATTTTTCTTTAGATTTCTGCTTCTGAATATATTATTTTTAAGCAAATGCAATTGCCTATTTATATTAATGTTTTTCCTATTTAGTGATGGTCATTTATAATTCAATTTATATTTAAAATTCTTAACGTGCTTAAATGGTGAAAAGAAATTGAAATCAAAAAAACTGTTCAATTATTTCTAAATGCCATTTTGCTATTCACTTCAAAGAAAAACAGCATTTCATATTGCAAGATTTGAAGAACTTTATTGGCCATGTAGAAAACAAAAATTTTCGAAATTAAAAACCACACCTTCTTTCATAAAGCCTAGCATCTTCATATACAAATTGGAATCCATTGCTAATCCAGAAGATATTTTTTGGTTTGCTCATGAAAATTTAAAATTATTTTAGGCTATTAGGATTATATTTTCAAAGAGAATTTTATTCGAACTTTTTTGCATATTTTTCCATCGTTCTTTTTACATGGATTGTCTCCATTTTTTAATATTTTTTTTTCTATTTGGAGAAATTCAGATCTCTATCCTTATTTAGAATCATAAGCACAATTCATTGGCTGTAATGTTAATCCCACAGAAGCTAAGATTTCAGCTTGTTGGGCAACAGACATACTACTAATATCAGGTTCACTGCCCATTGCAAATATGCAATGGAGATGGTCAATACAACGGGAACACCGGAGGTTAAAAAAAACTACAATTTGGTTATCAAATACTCAGTAAAGGAATAGTTTGGATTGCTCGAAAAACAATATGAGTTTCAGTTAATTTGCAAATATTTAAGTTGTCTAAATCTTAATAGAATAAACCATTAAGGAATGACATAACCAAGTACCGAAAGGTTCAACTAAACCATTCGCGGAATCATATTTTAAACCGCCCTATGTTAATATTGTAAGTTTCTAATGAACCATAATGGTTCCGCTAAACCAGGTGCCTTTGAACCAATTACGGCTATCATTAATTTTACGTTATATTCATTCATGACACACATCATTCCAAGTTGTTTGATATATTACATACCATATTTCAGCACTGAAAGTTCCAATGAACCATAATGGTTCCGCTAAACCAGGTTTCTTGGAACCAATTACGACTACCATTAATTTTACGTTATATTCATTCATGACACATCATTCCAAGTCATTTGATATATTACATGCCATATCTTATCATTGAAAATATTTAAGGGTGTCATAAGGGTATCATTAGAACACGTGCCATTGTTTCGATTTCAAACATTTTTAAAATGGTTCATTCCCGGAACCATATTTATTAATTGGCGAAAATAGTAATTTATATCCGCGTCTATCTCGTCATCACGATTTGTTTGATATATTACTATATATCTTCATTGAAAATTGGTAGGTGGGGTCGTGAAAGTACCATTGGTGCACGTGCTATTGAACCCATTTAGATAATATTTGTGATTGGTTCGTGCCATATACGATATTCATCGACTGACGAAAACAGATTTTGAAAATCTTTCATAGCCTCGGAGGAGTTAGAGTTACGGACGGACAGACAGACAGACACGTTTCCCCACACTGATAGTATAAAACACCTTTCGGTACTTAATAATTTGTGTTTGCTAATTATTCGATTTTTAAAATACGGTATTTTCAAACTGCTTTTGCTATTAATTCGAAAAGTAGTAATTAATGTATCACATCCTGAAAAAAAACATTCCTCTCTCGCTCTCTGCACATATGTATTTATATTGCAACGAAATTCTCCGGATATTTTCCTCTTTCAGAATGCAACTACGTGCATTCAAATCCTCTTTTAAGTAATAAAGCAAATCAGTTTAATTAAATCACAGGAACTCTTTTTTTTTCTTCTTATTTTTTTCATAATACTTGATCATTATGAAAGCACTTCTTGATCTTTTATTTTCCTTTGCAGTATAAAAAACCGACTGGAATTCGATTTATTTAATGGCTTCTAAGCTAATATCATATTATTTTTTAACGCTGGGAAAAAATCAACTTAGCTTATTTTCAAAAAACGGTTTGTTTTATTGCAACAGATGTTTTTATTTATAATTACACATTGAATTTGATAATGCAAAAATTTATCATTATTAAACCTTTTAAATCATTTAAGATAGGTTTGGTTTCTGTTTCACTGAAAGTGCCATTACTATACATTTCTTCTTAACTTTACTATTTTTCTATTCACAACAGGCCGGCCAGGTGGCCGAGAGGGCTAGGGCGTAGGCTTTCTAGTACTCGAGTCCGCCTGGTCGTGGGTTCGAATCCCGCCATGGGCATGGATGTTTGTGTTTGTCTCGGGCTGCGTACTGTTATAACTTGTGTAAAAGGCGCAAAATGACCTTAGTAGTCGACGCCAAAATTTCTAATCAACCAACCAACTATTCACAACAGACTATTATTATCTTAAAGATAAATTATCTTTTCTCCTTGACACTGCAGAGGTGTGGTAGCTCCTAGCCTAATTCAAATCATTAGGAAATTCAGCTTGGCCTATGCTGCTTAGCTCGAAAAGGATAAATATCCATGCCCTCAGCGGGATTCGAACCCACGACCGCTGTTCTCGTGACCGAATGACTTGCGCCTCAGCGCTCTGGACCACCGGGCAGGCGGGTTAGAAATCACTGTCACGCCAAAACTATCTGAATAAATAAAACTGCCGTAAAATTAAAAGTATATCACTAATGAATAATAATAAGATTTATTAATAACTCCTTTAAATTTGAAATTGGACACTGCAATCTTAGACATGAAATGTCTCGCAAAATTGTGGGTGCCCTCCAAATTAACCAGCCCTTAATTCTCTCAGTGGTATAAGATAGAATATCTGTTCATCAAGCAGAGTTTGAACCAGAAAACGTGAATATCTCGCAGACATACTGATCCAAACACGCTGCACTCTACCATGAAAAACTTAATATTTGGCTAGCTCTATTACTACGTGACCATGTTTTTCAAAATTATACAATCAAGAAAAAAGCTTCTGTGTAACGTGCCGGACTCCCTCTGCTCCGACGAAAAACAGTAATTCGAAGTACATCAACTCCACAAGAGGCTGGAAGGCCTCTGGCGAAATGTTGAGCTATGCCGTCTGGATTGGTAGGTGACAGATCTTGGATGCGCGGGGAGCTCTTCAACACGTCCCCATAAATGTTCAATAGAATCATGTCTAAGAAAATAGCCAACCTTTATTTTTTTTTTTTTATTTATTTTATTTTTGTCTCTCACGCTAAAGATGGCTACCGATATTTCATTTCTCCTTGTGCATTAGAGGTTATCCCATTTTTGGTTGATTCGACAAAACGTCTAAAATCGAAAGTGTCCACTTTCAATTGAGGAGTCAGTGTATGCGAAAATTTATGTTTTATACTGAGAATTCGTCTTTTATTTTACTCAATTAAAGAAACATATAATTTTCATTTTCATATTTCCAATAGTTTTAAAACTGATTGCGTCAAACAGATTCCGGCTCAGATCCAGTTTAAAATACTGAATTAAAAAACTAATATGAAATACGGTTGCAGTAAATTGCATTGAACGATTGTAAATAATAATGATCCGAGATAAGGAAAAACAGCTATTTGCTCAGTGAGAATTTTACACTTTTCAAGGATACGTTAATTACATTTTCGAAAGGAAATTCCCGTTGTTTTTTCGAATTTGTCATTGACTCTGGATATAGACCTTGCGCGATTAGCAATTCAAACAAGTTCAATCACAATGATTTTTACTTTGCTTTCGAATACTCTAAATATTAAATTATGTATAAATATTAAATTTTAATATAAATTTCTTCATAATACGTTTGTGTAACCTCTATTAATAAATGAATGAAAAAAATATAAAATAAATCTAGTTTTCTACTTTGAAAGAAATATGATCAAGATAAATATTTTAAAAATAATACTTAGACTTTAATAAATAGAAATAAAAATATAAGAAGAATTTTTTATTTTTTATGTATTTGTCAAAACATTGAATGTCTGCATTCTTAAAATCATTATAAAGGAAAATCTTCATAAGATCGAAATAATTTTTTTCTTATTCCCTGCGAAAATCTATTTAAAACATATAATCAGGATTTCTTTGTTTTCTTTACACATTAATGAATTTCAACTTGGTAATGAATAGCTACACTGATTACGAAAATTGTAATGCATTCAATGCATGGCATTGATCGGACAGGCGGTGAAATTGTTAAAGTGGCTGCTGACCATGAAAGTTTCCAGTTTAGCGTAAGACATTGACTTCCTTTTTCGTGTATAAAAAGGCGAATTTTTCCAGTTACTATTATCACATTCACAAAAATCTTTCACACAAAGATCCAATCCAAAGAAAATACCATGATCTTTCAGGTAAAGTAAAATAAGCTGCTTTAAATTATTATTCTTAAATGAGAACTTTATGTATTATTAAATGGTTTTCTTGTTATGTATATGATTAATTTCTTTTATTTCTTCATAGGTTGTTGCTTTTCTGTGTTCCGTGGTGTTGGCTTCAGCTGCTCCAGGCTTCTTGGGTGGCTATGCCGCCCCCGCCGCAGTGGTGTCCGCTCCCGCTGTAGCTGTCGCCAGCGGAGTCAACTCTCGCGAAATCTACCGTGCTCAGGACGTGAGTTGACGAGTTTCTTCTTACTTCTCTATTTAAATATATAAGATATAATATAACCCCCTTATTTATTATGAACATTCTTATTATTTGATCAGAAAAGTACGAAATTGATTAAATGAATCTTAGCTTTCATATGATAATTCGTGACGAACACAGTTTAACAATAAAAATACACTATTTACGACATTATACCCATAGCCATAATGAGACTAATCTTAATTGAAGTCGTTAAATCTGGAGGGTGTAATTCAGAAGCATAATATGGTTTTAATTTCAGAGTTATAACTGATATTCTTTTTACTAATAGGGATTTGGCAACTATGTATCTGGTTATGCCGTGAGCGATTCTCTCACTGGAGATCACAAATCCTCCCACGAACAGAACTTCAACGGTGCCGTCGTTGGATCCAACAGCCAATTGGACCCCAATGGCTACATCAGACGTAACGACTATGTTGCCGATGCTTTTGGCAACCGTCAAGTCATTACTGGTAGTGAGAATGGTCTCTACGTTAACACCCCTTTCTACGCCATCCGACCATATGATGCCGCCGTAGTCGCTGCTCCCGCCGTAGCCTACTCCGCACCCGCATATGGTCATGTTGCCGCCGCCTACCCCACTTCTTATGCCCTAGGACATCACAAAGTTCTTTTGTAAATTTCGCGAGTATTGCTATAGATACGACAAGATAATTTATTTATGTTTGAAACTGAATTATTTAATCATCCTTAATTTTAAATGTACTTTGTTTGAATTTCGTACTCGTTATTGTTAATAGACGTTTGTAAAGTGTCTTAGAGTTGGCTGTGAGATGATTAAAAAAATTCTGTTTACCATATTTCTCGAGTGTGTTCTGAAATTATTCCTTTAAAATTTAAAAGTCGAAAGGGGAAAAACTTCTTGAAATGTATTTGGTTAAAAACGAATTATAATTATAGCTGGAATTGGATCTAAGAGAAATTATTCAAAGCAGTAACTCCCCAAGTTAATAATTAAATATTGAAAATAATAAAGAAAAAATGCACGACCTGGACAGAATTAGTGACCTTCTAGGTTGTGTTGCCTGGACTCGAAATAGGGATCTTTAAGGTCCCGATGCTTTAAGGGATAAATTCCTCCTAACCTATTTTCCAGTTATTATTATTATTATTATTTCATAGCAGAAATGGATTTGGCGAACAGTGCTTTAACCTACAGTCATCGGACTTGTTTGTTAGTGAAATGCTTCCATGTCAACCGTGGCTTAGTGAATAAAACATCGTAAATGTAACCCGAGGGTCCCTAGTTTGATGCCGGCCTTAGAATTTTCTTTACTATTTTCAATATTTAAAAAAAATTAGTTTCGACATTTATCCCTGCCTTTGTCAACAACTAAAATAGAGGGTGATTATAAAGTCACTATAAATTTTGGTGAAAAATCCGTTTTATTGCAGCAATTACAGTATGCATCGACCAGATATACCAGGACACATTCTTAATACATTTCAGTGTGTCCTCCTTGCACATCCCGGCACAGCTCCCAGAACATTGCGCAACAGCCGGTGTAATGTCATCCACCGCGGCTGTAATCCGTTGTTTCAGCTGTGCAATGGTGCGTAATCTTGACCTGGTACACTTTGGACTTGATAAAACCCCACGCAAAGAAATTCATGGGGGTCAAATCTAGGTACCGTGGAGCCCACAGTCTTGGCGAGCCCCGACCAATCCAAGGGTAATGCGCGATTCAGGTAGTCCCGATCGACATTGGCAAAATGGAGTGGTGCATCATCCTGTTGGAACACATCATCTCCAACTGTGCCTCCAGGAATTGCTCCAACATGTCGAGATACACGGTACCATTGATAGTCCCCTCGGCAAACATGAAGGCCCATAGACTTTGACCGTGTTACCCCCAGCCACACATTCACTTTTGGTGCGTTTGGATGTGCAAATAAATGAAATTCATTAATGATTTCACCAAAATGTATAGTGACTTTATAATCACCCTGTATAAAAAAGAGCTAATATACAGACTCAGGATAGTGTCACCTGCTAGACGATGAATATTGACTATTGCATTATTAATGATATCGCATAAGTATCATACAATGTTTAAATAATCAAAAAAACAGCCATTCTTGAAAGTTTTAAACTAGATCTCCAATTTTCCTCATTCATATCCTACGTAAGTACAAGAGTAACATTCGACATTTATCCAACCCTGACCCCCTCCCCCCCTTCCAAGTCTTAGCGATTTATTAAAATTTCTCCCCTATTCCCAATTTTCCTATTTCGCATCTTGTTCTAAGGCATGTCCATCTAGGGTACTAAATGGTGAATCTATTGTCTGCCCATCCACAAATAAAATAAAAAAACCAAAAAAAACTGGGCGGGTTTAACTAAATTTCAAATTTAAATTTTTGAACATTCTTGCAACAGAAATTAAACAGTATTCAGAAATCAGAAATGGATATTTAATTTGACACATGAGCCTGTAATTTTTTGATTACTAACTAGGGAACCTCACAGAAGTGACAATAAAATTATAAAGAATTATGTGCCAAGGTTCATATTCAAAGATTTTATAAGCACATTAAATACGTACTTATAAAATTCCCCAAATTCCCTAAACAGTCGAATAACTTTAGAGCAAAAGCTGCTAGAGCCATAAAAGTCAGGTCTTTATATAGGAAAGTGACCGGGTCCGATTGAATAAAAGTATTCCCAGCGCCCTCAGTAGGTATAAGCGCTGAGAAGTTGCGAAAATTGACTTTTGAACCACGATAAATAGAGAAAAAAGTTCCAACTGCAAAGTTGTAGAGCGTCACCGATTTAGTATAAATCCACTCTTTCCATAAAGAAAACAAAAGCATAAAACTCGTAAAATGGAGAAAAAAGTCCATGTGTAGAACACCTTCTGGACATCGTACGATGGAATATTCACGTACATTGTACGAAGTTGCTCCTGTTTAATACTTGCTACATTAGAAGATTTAACAAAATTAAAGAAAACAATCATTAAATTTCAACCTATCAGCATCCTCGATACAAATGGAGAAATGAATGTCGAGGTAATTATTCAGTCACCACTCGCGATGATGCATTACTTATCAATTCAACCAGTAGATGAAAAGTGCTCTGATTCGACCCTGTTTAAGTGTTAAAGGAGATTTGCTTTCGCCTTTGATCATCACTAGTAAGATAAAACATTAGGTCGAAGGATCCAAGAGAATATTATTGTAGTCGAAAATAATGAAATTGAAAACTCTGGTTCAGGAAAAGTGACCAAGAAAATTATCAAAAGTTGGTTCACAGGTGCATAGTTTCCGCATGTGGGAACTAAAACAGCCCTCCTCCTTGATTCTTTTTCAAGCCCAAATAACGAAAAAATCATAGCGTCTCTTATCTCAAATGGAAAATCAGTCGTATTCTCACTCCACCCCCCTAGAACAAACTTTCAATATTTATGCATTTCTTCCGTGGAAAATTTTTTACAAAATTACTTCAGATTATATGCTAGTGGAGCAATTTGACGTCGAATTACGTCACTGGAATAAAATATTTAAGTTCCACTCATTTATACACATGTTCTTCTCCAAGATTCAAGATCATGTTTGCGATATGCATGTTTTAAGAGTGACTATCTCGATTTTGTCAGCTCCTCAATTTTGATTTGATAGGGATATAAGACATTGTAATTTTTGTCAAAAATACAAATTCATTAGATATGCATGGTGGAAAAGTGACTTATGTTTTCACCTTTTACTCTTTTTACCATTATTGTAAAAAAGTTTTAAATGCATTTTGTATCAGAAATAATCAGAAATGTATGGATTGGAGGGAATGATCAGAGTGGCTTTTAGTGAATTTTTGTTTAATTTTTTTCAAACAATCTTCCACTATATGCAAGTATGAAATATGAGCGGATTGTGCGTTTGTTTTCTACACGTGAATATTCCAACGTACGGTTTCCAGAAAGTATTCTACAACACCTGGCAAAAAGTAATGATTCAGTCGAGGTTATTAAAACCTTCTATGAGCTTGTCTACAAAAAGATAACATTAATTAACATTTTTTATAATAATTACAGAAAACGTTGGTTTATTTAACTTATATTTACACAAAAGTCATTATGTTACTTTCATAATTATGGGAGATACAAAAATAAAAGTTGACAAAGTGAGGAAAAAAACTAATTGTTCATTCCATTGCCGGGAAATAAGTAGCGGTTCACAACTATCAATACTTGGTTGCTCCACTTCTGGCTTTCAAAGCTGCCGAAATTCTATTTGGCATTGAGTTTACTAGTTGCTGAGAAAGTGATGGGTCAAGTGCCTTCCAACTGTCTTTAATAGCATTGGCCAATTGTTCCTTGTTTGTTGGGCCTTGTTGCTTGATCATTTTCTTCATTTCTCTCCAAACATTTTCGATCGGATTTAGATCCGGGCTGTTAGGGGGCCCACGAAATTGTGAATATCACTGTTTTTCAGGTACTCCTTTACCTTCTTGCTACGGTGACAACTTGCATTGTCGTCCTGAAACCACACTTCATTATCTGAAAACCAATGCTCAATGCTTGGCAGTAAGCAGGCAGCAGCGAACCTGTCGTTGACTTTTCCCATCCTTTAAAAGTTGAATTATTTGCTTTTTTAGTTGTCTGGGTGATCAGTTGAACGGTTCATTCTGATAATGATGATTGTTTGATTGTGATTGCAATTGAAGTGACCATTACTTTTTGCTAGGGGTTGTATAATGCCCCCCCCCCCCCCCCGTGAAGGTCCCTTCGGTTTCTTTATGGAAATAGGGGGATTCCAATGGAACGGATAACGTTCTACAAAATGTAATTGGAACTTTTTCTCTATCTGTCATGATTCAAAAGTTAGTTTTCGTATTCAATCGGGAACGGCCACTTTCCTAGAGAGAGATCAGATTTTCATGGCTCTAGAGTTAATCAACTGTTTCATGGGTATTTAATGTGTCTATAAAATCTTTGAATAATGAACCTTGCTGCGTATTTTTTATAATCGATATATTTTTGGATGTAGGTGTTATCTATATTAGTGTCAGTTCGGAATTTTATTATCACTCCGCGAGGTTCCCTAGTAAGTAGAGCAAAATTCTCATCTAAAGGAATATTGTCCAAAAGAAATCATTTTTCGTCTTAATGCTCGTATTATTTGCTATCGATTATTTTCAAATTATGGAGCAAAAATTATCTTAAGGAAACTCGTTTCATGAAGAGAAATGAGACAAAGATAAAATGTTTATTGGCAATAGCCTTCCCTTTGCCTTCCAAATAAAATACGAGGGGCGGTCATAAAGTCATTACAATCAATTTGAAAGAACCATCGCTTTTGAAAATGTGTGGTCCCACTGGAAAGCGACATCCCTCAAATGGTGAAAATTGGAGGTGCGAGCCGTGATATGGTTCCTGCATTTGAAGAGGAACAACGCCAAACAAATCTATGAGGAGTTAATGACCGCTTTTGGTGACAATGCCCCATCGTACGAGACATTCGCTATGTGGCGTTGATGTTTCCATTGTGGCCAGACAAGCGCGGAAGACGAACCAGACGCCCCTCTATCTGCGGAAGTTACGCCTCAGACTTCCTGCGGGACCTTCTGCGGAAGTTACGGGAGGTCATCAAGTCAACGCGGCGAGACAAGGTGTCCAAAAGGGTCAGACTTCTGGACGACAACGCGCCAGCAAATTTCGCACACGACACCATGCATGTTGCGACGGAGCTGGGGTTCAAAATTCTGCCCCATCCGCCGTATTCACCAGACCTGTCCCCAAGGGATTTCTTTCTCTTCCCTCACCTGAAGAACCCGCTCGTGTACGACATTTCCAAGACGACAACGAGATCATCTTCGAGGTGGAGCAGTTCCTCAACAGCCAAAAGAAGGACTTCTACCCAGCAAGTCGTCCATCGTTGGGAAAAGTGTGTGGCCTGGGAGTGCAGCATTAGCCCATCTCTCAATCTTCCGGTTGATTGTAATGATTTTATGACCGCCCCTCGTAAATCAGCGCTCTCAAGCAGTTACCGTTTGAAATTGCTGTCTTAAAAATACGCTTTTTTAAATTCTTAAAATTTTTAATTTTAAATAATGAAAAGAACAAATGAAAACTAATCTCAACACATGATTGGGATTAATTAAAATTAATTTTAAAAAATGTTACTGAATTACATTTATATACAAACGCTTAATTTGACTACAATTCTGAATAATACATGGCAGGGGTAGGCACGCATGAAGTCAATGAGAGTCGCGTTCATTTATAGAGCCACACAATAGTTACAATGCACAAAATAAAATTAAAATTTCAAGTTTAGTGAAAAAGTTCTGAAATAATAATAATAATAAAAAAAAGGCTTTAAATTTTCAATAATAGTCGTACTTAACGAAGACCCGCCGTTGCCCACCTTCGACATATGGCATAAATAATTATTATCATTAAACCCTTTTATTGCACTATGTAGTGTATATTCGTTATATCTATCTTTTTTTTATAGAGTCTCATAATTATCATGCACGTAGAGGTTGTGGAAAAGCAGGATGATATCACTCACGCTTACCGCTATGTAGATGGTTGATATGCATATTCAATTTTTCTCTAAAAAGTCTGGCCACTAGAAATGCTCAACTCTTTTGTGAAAATTACCTTGAGATTCATGCGCTCTACAACAAACCGTAGAATTGAAGCACTGAAACGGAACAACATGCAAGGCTGATTTCTTTCTTCTGCCATAACATTTAATCTGTTCCATAAAATAAGGTACGTGTTCTCTTATCCTACTGTCAAATATCGCTCATCCGTTTTGTTGTTTTTAACATTCCTTTTCTCCATTTAATATCAAACATACGAGTATTTTTCTTGTTGCTACCACATTAAACATTTCTAATAAAATGCTTTAATTTCGAGACGACCTTGATTATGGTCAAACATTTAAAAAATGGAATAGCAGCTTCAACACATAAACAAATTTAAAGTTGAACCTTTAGTATAAAGTTACGATAGAGAAAGGCTAGAAAATTATTTAAATTAAATTTCTAATACCAATAGGTTATATCAATTTAGATAGTTTTTAATTAATAAGCCAATTACATTTAATGCTATAGCAATTCTGATGTATAAGATGGTCCATTTAAGCTACTTTTGTTTCTTAGAATTTTTCCATGCCAGATTATTGCAATAATTAGAAAAATAACGAAATTAATTTAAAAAGTATCTAACGTAAATGGTATTAGAATTTAATTTAAATAATTTTCAAACTTTCTATATCATAATTTTATATTAAAAGTTTAGTTTAAAATTTTTTATATGTTCAGACTGTTATTTTATTTTTTAAATTTAAATTTACCTCAACATTCTAGATCATCGTGACGGAATAATAATAAAAAAAGTATTGAAATGTGCGTGCATAATGATGATTGATCGAATATTTATTTAATTCTTAAATTATTAAATTTTTAAATAAATTATAAAATATCTATTTTTTCCTGCTTTTTTCTGGGACCACAAGAACAAAAAAAACAAACTTCGCTCTTCATTTGCCTTTTAAATTTTTTCCGCGGGATGTTTCTTTTTTTTTTTCCGTAATTGCTAGTTTCTCATTTTCATTCATTCTCATTCTCAACAACCGTGTAATGAGGTTCTCTATTCATTCGCTTTCATTAGAATTTGAAATTGTATACGATTAAAATTTCTAATTTAAAATTACATTCAGGAATGAAGAGTAATATAGCTATCGTGTATGGTAGTAGAGTATACTGTATAGTATACAGATATTTTTTCCTCTTTTTTAAAAGTAAAGTAAGGAAAGCAGTTCTAATAAGACTTTTAACTAACAGTAAGTGCTTTTCTATCTAATTGTATCGGCTTGTATATTATTTTTATATATCTCATGTTTTATTTCTATTTGTTTAGATTGCTCTATTGCAGATGCAATTGCATATAAATAGGAACAAGAATTCTATAAGGTAATTTATTTTATTTTTCCAGGAAATAATAATAATTATATTTAATAATTATATTTTAGTAAATATAATAACTATGGCACTATGAGGAAATACCACTATTTTTCTAGGAAATACCTTTTAAAATAACTATTCTCATGAAGCGTGTGTATACTTATTATTTTTTTTTTCATTATTTTTATTATTTTATTTTTATTATTTATATATTACAGAAAATAACAAAGCTCCACCGAGAGCAAGTATGGTCTAAGGACCGATTAGTAAGCTCCCGGTGAGCTTCACTAGACAAAGTACATACAAAATGTATTTACAGAAAATGACATGCGAAAATCTGTGTTAGTAAGTTAGTTAAAAATTAACCTAAAAATAAAAGGACGAATTATGAAAAACTATGTATTGCAACTACGCAACAGGGGAAAAAAAAGCAACTATTATCGATTACAATGAACTACATCGTCACTAGAGAGTACAAAACTCTTTAGTGTTCTACGAAAGAGGGAACAATAGAACGTAAATTCAAAGGTAACATAGCCCAAGTTCTGATCCGATAATTTCTTGTAATTATAAGGATATAAACATTCGTGGATAATTGTTTGTTATAGACAAAAAACAAAGTAATCGGGGATGTAATGTCTAATAAGGCATTAGAGATCTTAGAAATGAAAGAACACCTTTGCAACTTTAAAAGTTGCATAATTGTGAGATGCTAGTTGAATTAAAATAATGAGACACAAAGGCATTCCGAGGAACTACAAATAGCACCCGGAGAAACTACTTTTGTAACTTTAAAATTCTAGTCAAATTTAAATATGTCATTGACCATCTAAAATGTTAACTTATGATGCGAAACTATCTTATATTTATCTGGTATTTCAGTCTAAATACGATTACGAATTCTGATTATGCAACTATAAACTAACCTAGTGATCTTCTGGTTATATAATAAAAACAAGGAGGAACAACATTATTATTATTATTATTATTCATAAATGCTTCAATGCGTTTCATTCTACTGTGATATTCGTAAGGGAAACGCGCTTCTGCAGGTAAATATTTCTGTCCCTTCATTTCAACTAATTTTTTAATAATGAAATAATTTTTTATAGAAAAAAAATTTATCAAGGCGATTTACTATAAGGGTGCATGGAATAAACAGAAATATCTGCATAAGCAAATACAGGCATTGGGGTTTATTTATAGTGTTCTTATATAAGCTACAAACAAGGATCTCTTGTTTACAGTCCATGACAAAAGTTTAAGTTAATTTTTTTTCTATTTAAAAGTGGCAAGTTTTAAAGATACCAAAATATTAATGTAATATTATAATGTATAATTATACTACAAAATAAAGTTTGAAACAGATTTGCAAGCTAGATCAAATTTTATTGACAATATTGAAAGATTTTGAGAAAATGAGCGAGAAAGAGTCACTCAAGAATGTGCTACCCCTTCCCCTTCCCAAGGGTGTGCTTCACTGCAATTCGAATGTGTTAGAAACCTCAGCCAGCCTGGCCAGCTAAACCTGACAATGAGTGACTCTTTCTCGCCCATTTTCTCAAAATCTTTCAAGGGGAAGGGTGTGATTAAAAATTGTTTTTAGACTAATGTGGTGTTGCTCTACAGGGTAGCAATTAGAAATTTTTCTCTATCTTCAATAGTTTTCGAGTTAGCAAATGGATGACCTTAAATTTCGGGGTCAACGTCAAATTTAAGTGCGGCTATGAATCCCCCCCCCCCTATTATCTGTAAATCACACCCATCAGATCTCGTCTACCTGGCAGCTTTGAGATATCTGCCATGTTACCAGACTTTTTGGACACCCTATATAATAGTACTGAAAAATAAAAAAAAAAAAACAACAAATTTTTATGTTCTTCTTTTCAGCATATTTGGAGTTATATTCTTGTTGATATGGCAATGAATGTCCGCTGTTGTCATATTTCTTGCTATCAAGAAAAAACGGATAACCAACCGACGACAATCAGCTGCAATCCCTTAAGATTCAAGGGTCTGTGCTCATGCGCACTGCTGCGAGCCTGCGAGATTTCCAAAGATATTTACAAGCGGACTGTCAAATCCGAAAAAAGGAGATGGCAAAGAGAAAAAAATTAAAGAGGATTTGACAAGGAAAAAAGAAAGAAGAGAGGAAGCCGTCCTCTGAGGAAGAGTGGTCAGCCGAAAAAACGAAGATACGTCAGGGAGAAGACCATTGGCGGAGGAGAGAGGCCGAATCGAAAGCTGATAGGAGAACGCACAGCACAGAATCGACCCAGGATCCATCGAGGAGAAATAAAAGGAGAGGAACGGAAAGGAAGAGGGAGAGAGACAATAGTGAGCGCCCGATGAAAGATAGACGGAAGGCCGATAGGATCGATAAGGAGACCTGGCTCAGGGCAAAAGACGGAGGATATGGACCGAGGACCGAGAATCGTAAGAAACACAAATTTCCTAAGTCATTGAATGTGATTTCTACTCGTAGCCCTAAGAAGTCCGTGCAGGATAATCCCCGAGCCCATCAAAGTACGAAAGGAGGTCCGCCTATCCGAGAATCATCATCGCACACTGTCTGCAGGAGGCCGAGAGGTGGATCGCAGCCATGCCGTCTGTGGCACGTTAGAAACCGCCAACCTCTTCAAGTCGACAAGGTGCTCCGTCGACAGAGAAGGCCGTCCCGCCCACCTGCCAAATACTATGATGGATATGGACATTTCCGATGCGTAAAAGAGGACATTGTTTTTCAAGCCGACATCGACGATCGGCGTCCAGTGAAATCACGTCCCATCCCGGGCACACGGACGGTGCCCTTGCAAGCAATTCCGGAGACAGCTAGCTATTTGGCAGCTAGTGAGGCATCCCGAGACGACATTGCTGACCAAGTGACCGCCGCCTTAGAAGACGTGTTTTCAGCTGATCTCACAGCATCAGTCCATACAGGACACAACGCAGACGACCCTACCCGTATCATTACCGAACACAATGTTCTCCCGTGGAGGCTGGAGACCTTGGAGGTGGTCCTCCCCATTACCAGTAGCGCCCACGCGATTGTCCGCGCTTGGACTTTGGAGCAGCTTCCTCTGGTAATATTAGTATCGGGTTAAGAGTTGTATGCCATTGCTTTGTGTATCCATTCGTTAGAAAAACTTACCTATCTTGTCATAGGTTTAATTCATTGTTCTATTTCATACAGTCTCCTCTTCACGGTCGACTTACCCTGAGTGGTTGCCGCTGTCCAAGAGTGCGGTAGCGAGTGAGCCAAGCCGTCATTCCACGGGGTCGGAAATCTTCTGGCCTCATTTTACCTCCGGGCCACTCCTTCGCGGCGAAAACCTTGCAAGTCCTGGATATAGATTGAACCGTGTGGATACGAACCCTTCACCACAGACGGCGTCAGCTAAGGACTTGGACTGACAGAAGAAATTTGATATTCATTTATTATGATCATTTATCCGGCAATCCGCCACACTGTGTATTGTAACTGTTACAATTAATTAAATTTATCTTATCTCATTCATCACCTTGTCCCGCTCTGTTCTTACAACCCTGACACGGACTTTACTTAAAGAAAACCCTCGTACAGCCATGGACAAAAGTATTGAGCACCTACAAATTTTGCACGTGCGCAATAAATTTTGCAGAAAACAAAGCTTATTGTTTAAATATTAACTTTTTAGTATGTAAGCAGATTTTAGAACAACGGTCTACGAAGTCGGTAGCAGTAAAACATCTGTTGCAGTAAAGTTAGTCTTTTAAATATTTTTCCGCTCAATCTGTACACAAGCAGTGATCTAGCGCGCTTTTGGTGTTTTTACGTGTAATCATTGATTTTAATACAGTACGCCTAAAAAAAAAAAAAAAAAAGCTGCCTAATAACCTGAAAATATCATGGGTGCTTCAATAATTTTGGCCATGACTGTATGCTGCCGTCCGAATTCCAGTCTGGCATCTTTATGGTGTTGGTTCAAATTTGTTTTTCGTTTTATCTTTTTACTCTGCAAAGTTGGAATAGACTTTAAGAACCTTTGAGCAGTAAGCACATTTGTTGATGAGCCTGCATCAGTGAAAAGGCTCGAAGGCTATGAAAGATTTTCAAAATCTGTTTTCGTCAATCGATTAATATGGTTCATGACACGAACCAATCAGTAATATGATCGAAATCGGTTCAATGGCACGTGCACAAATGATACCGTTATGACCCCACCCAGCAATTTTCAATGGTAAGATATAGTAAGTAATATATCAAACAAATCGTAACGACGAGCTATAAGCAGATATTAAATACTGTTTTACTCAATTGATAAATATGGTTCCGCGCATGAACCATTCTGAAGATGGTCGTAATCGATAGGCCTACAATTGCACATGCTCTAATGGTACCCTCAAAAATTTATGACACCCTCAAAAATTTTCAATGACAAGATATAGCAAGTAGTATATCAAACAACTCGAAATGATAAAATAAGAGCGAATAAAACGTTATTATGTACGTCTTCTCTCCTACATGCTCAATCGAATTCATATTCGGAGATCGTGCTGACCACTCCTAATGATACCCTCTAAATTTTTCAATAAGATACAGCAAGTTGTACATCAAACAACTCGAAATGATGAAAGAAGAGAATATAGGAGAATAATTACAAAGTTCGAAGAATGTTGAATTTGATTCAGTGGCACATGTTCTAATGACACCATTATCGTACCATTGAAAAATTTCATTGCAAAGATATGGCATGTAATATGGCAAACGAATCGTAATGACCTGTCATGAACGAATATATAAGAATAATTACAGTTCGAAAATTACCGAATTTGAATCATTGGGACCTGTTTTTATATCTTCAAAAGCAATTCAAAAATTTTGGGATGGCGATTAGATTCGATACTTATTATGTTATTCTTTAATAGTTTATTAATTTGATATTTAGAAAACTAACCAATTTTATATATACTAGAAAAAAAATCAGTGAACTTAAACTATTTGTCGCGGACAGCATGTTGTTAAGTTAAAGGCAATAAGTTTTGGATACTTGGATATAAAAATATTTTTTTACATTTCAGATCTCCACATATGAAATGGTTAACGAGCTCAAGGATTCTATTGGAAAGCAAGGGATATACAATTCTGTATTTGCCAGCGAAGAACATGAAATTTCACCGACAAGTAATTGTGAGAGGCAAATTGAGTGCAATGGCTCCTTGGCATCTACACCAGACAAGAAAAAGGAAACCAGACAAGTGCTGATAAGTGTGGTGTTTAATGCAATTTCTCTGAACCTAGCTTATTCGGTGCTGTTGGCTCTTATGAATTCCATCACATCACTTTTGCCAGAGAACGACCTCGGAATTCTTTCTCTCACATTATGTAGTGCTGCTCAACTGGTCACTGCAGCAGTTATCGTAACTTTTGCAAACTTTCTATGTGGTTTGAAGAAGATTCTAATAGTCGCTACTTTTCTTTTAGCATTCTATACGGCTTCTATCTTTTATCCTGTACCAGCTTTATTCATTCCATCATCTATAGGACTGGGAATCTCCTTTGCAATGTCCGTCACAAACGGTTTCGCTTATGGCAATCTACTTGGCTACTGGTATCACCAACTGAATGGAGGGAATCTTGAGTTTATCTTGACCTTATTTTCAGGCATTGTAAACGCCTCACTTGGTGGGGGATTTGTCTGGGGAAATATAATTTATTATAATGTTCTAAAAATAGATTACGCTGTTAATGCCACCAATAACACAGATTTTAGTATTTGCGGATCTACTTATTGCAATGAAGACCTTGGAGAGTTAGCAGCCGCAAAGCCTCCTCCTCAATGGCGAATTAATATACTCCTTTTTATATTCTTAGGAATGTTAGGTGTTGCATTTCTTTTGCAATTATTAATGATGGAAAAAACTGGTCACAGAGAACCTCTTAATAATAAAATATGGAAGAAATGCTTGAATATTTTAAAAACGCAATTTTTCTTATTTATCAATCCTCGAAGTTTCCTTCTCATTTTTGCGGCATTTTACATTGGAATAGAGGAACAATTCGCATTCGCTGTATTTACAAATGTATGAAGTTTCATTTGCTAGTGATATACAAAAATTCAAATTTCTCTTCAATAGCTTATCTCTTTTGTGTATATATTTAACTTATGTCGTTTTTTGTTTCAGGCATACGTTAACTGCACTCTAGGAATTGAATATATTGGGTTTGTAATGTTTAACTTCGGGGCTGCTCAAATTATTCTTTCCATATCAGAAGGGTTTTTGGTGAAACTTATTGGAAAGCCAGCAGTGGTGGTGATATCTTATGCCGTATTTCTTGGGATCTTCATTACGCTTTTAATAGTTCCTGCCACCCAATTTACCCTCGTCACTTATTGCATTATCGCCTTTCTCTATGGAGCCACAGATTCACTATTGATCACAGCAACATTCTGTAAGTTTTTTGTAATAATTTTTTAAAATATTTTTGCATTCTTTATTTCATGAAAGAAAATGAATGTGGATAAGAATTTTGTGGGTAATGTTTGGCTTAGTATTTTTTCCAAGCAACATATACTGTGTAAAGAAAAGATAACATGTCTAATCGATTCACTTCATCTTGTAATGTTTTCCCACAGTTTCAAACAATCGTATAACAAAAATATTTGAGAATTTAAGCTAAATTAATGAATGGTGTTAAATTTAAGAGTTAAATATTAGAGAACGATTTCACCTTAAGGTATTTAATTTGCTGATAAATACAGGCTGCTCAAAAACTTTTGTATCAAGTTGGTAGGGTATATAGAGTGTACCAAAACAAAGATTTTCTGCCAATGTTTGTAATGGCAGCAACAAACAAGACCTTTTTTCCAAAGACAATTCTGAACCTCAAGCAGCAAATGTGAATGAACGTGGTGGCTGAATGTACAGAGAACAATAGACATCCCTTGATTAATCATTGCTTTATTCGTTTCTGAGTTGGTTGTGGTAAATTACAAGAGTTCCTCCAAGTGGTGACCGTGAGTTTGAAGCAATTCTCAGCGTCGCCGCATCGATGTTTAAACACGCCGAACAACTAAAGCTCTAGATTAGGAAAGTACGGCAAACTTCGTCGTCTGTTACCAAATCCGCCATTGTTGGCCCAGTTGGCCCTATCAAGTGAGTTACGCTTCCCCTAAAATTCGGCTTAAATGCATCCTTTTCGCAGATTTTCTTATAGAGCTGGTAAGTGGTGACGTCACTTTCTGGCCGGTTGCCTAGCGATTCCAAACTAGGTTTAACTTCTCTATGCTTTTCTATGGCCTTACACTACATTGTTAAACCTAATGTTTGGAATCGCTAGGCAACTGGCCAGGAAGTGACATCATACTTATCAGCTCTATTATTATCGTCTGGAAATATAACTGACAATCAGCCTGAATTCTGTAACTATTGATTTTTCTTTAAATTTTGTTTTCAATTATAATTTTTTACATATAAATAATGATAACGTTGAGGCAATTTAATGATAACCAGATTAAGTTTTTAGTTTATTTTCACTTTATTTATTTATCCTTAATAAACGATTAACATGTAATTAATAAATTTTTAAAAAACTATGTGTAGTTTTTGCAATTTTATTTATCAAAATATAATTTTATAAATTTTTTTTTAAATATAACTTAATAAACTTTTATAAATTAATTTTTATATTTATATCAAAAATTTCACTTTACCAATTTTAATTTTATTAAATTATAAAAATTATTAAATTATTAAAAAAAACTATAATTATAATTTAATAAAATAGGAACTATTAAATTTAAGTTTTTGATTTAAATATAAAAATTTGATAATCATATTTTCACAGAAAATTTTAAAAATTATAATTTGGAAGAACTATCCGTTTGATTATAAAAAAAATTACAAAAAATAACTACACATGCAATGTATTTTGAAATTTATTCATTTATGGAGGTTTATAATATTGACGTAAAAAATCTACCAAAAACTAATAGTTAAAATTTTCTATATTTTTTTTCACCCAAATAGCAAATTTTCGTTATTCAATTTCATACGTTATATTCAAGTTTAATGATGAGTGATAATTAACTTCGCTAAAATAACATGAAAATAACATGGACGTTTTATTTCAAGTTTGGCCTCTACATTTCACAGACAGTTTATCCTTGTTATATTGAATTGTATTTCTTAAAAAGAACTATATTCAACAAAAAATTATACTTTTTGATCGTCTGAGAATTGCACAATGCAACATTTCTATAACATTCGGTAAAGTTATAATATAAACGTACTTGCTTCTTATTACTTCTTCGGATATTTTAACGAATTTATGAACCTCCAAGGAGCATAGTTTGAAGGATCCTGAAATTTTGCTTATTCGGATTAAAATTTAGGATCAATCAACGAATATTTCATTAAAAATTTAATCTAAATTGCATCTTCCACATGCATTTCAATGGTATCTATCGCTGCGTTTGGGCCAACAATGGCTGACAAACTCACGTGACAGCCGTTCTACCAATCGGCAGCTGCAGGCGGCGGAAAAGGTTTGCCGTACTTTCCTAATCTAGAGCTTTACGAACAACCTCTGGCAAGTCACTAATCTTCGCTGCTGAATATCCCCATCCATATGTAGCATTCAGGTGCTTCCGAACCGCACGGGTGAAATGTGCTTGTCCCAATGGCATATCTACTAGCATTTACACACGATATGCCATTCCCTCCAGGAGATCAGGCAATAAGCTTTCACCCACATGCCTATACGTTGACATTAAAGTGCTGTTGGAATTCAAAAACCAATATGTGGCTTAGCAGGCTACCAGCATTTAAACATAGCTTCATTTGAGCGAACGATGCCTCAATTGGAACGATGAACAGAACAATTGTGGGCACATCTTATGCGATGAGGATAATCAGCAAGTTTCTGTGGTTGCGCCCGCTGCTGTAGATGGTTGTCATGCAGGACATGAAACAAGGCTACGGTGCATTTCAGTTGGAAAGTCAATAGCGAATTACTTGCTACTTTGATTTCGCAGCAGAATATCTTCCTCAGCTTCAGGTGTTCGTTTGGTTCGACGCCGAACTGCATCATGCATTTACCTTTGAAAGGGATCGCTGATTCTGAAACGCTAATGTTAGCATGTAAAAGGAAGATGGTGTACAAATCAAATTTACTGGTGTAGACGGGCAGCTGCTCTTGCATTTCTAGTAAGACGTATGTCAGCCATTTCAGCAATTGTAAGATATTCCTAGTGCACTTGTAATCACAGGTCTAATATTACAATGAAGGCGCACAAAGTATCTAATTTATCTGGTTTAAAAAATGGGCTCAACCATCGGATCAAACCACTATTAGCTACAGGAATAGGAGACCTATTAAAGATTTCGGGAAGGCTTTTTCGTGCTAAGTGAAGGTAAGAAACAAGAACGCATTTCTGACTACATTTCAATGGCAGAAAATGCTTCTTTTAATCAACTCTTATGTGCCCTGGAAGTTTAGTATAAACGTTTATGAGCACCCTAAGAGTATATTACAAGGCTAGCTTTAGCATTTATTTTAATTAGATAATTAAATTTTATATGGTAAAATACTTTGTAACGTCATGCGACGTAATTTTTTTTAATATTTCCTTCATTTCAGCTTTCTATGGTATTTTGTTTCCTGATGATCTGGATGGAGCTTTCTCTTTAGCAACCATGTGGTACTCCGTCGGCAGTCTAATTGGGAATTCCACGACTCCTTACTCTTGTGTGGACGTCAAAATCTATACATTAATTGCCCTTGGAACTCTAGCAGTATCTTGCTTTCTTATTTTGGAGTACTTAGTACATAAAAAGTATTTCAAAACATCCGTTTCCCAATGAAACTTTAAAATTTTTTTAATTATAGTCAAAATGCAGTGCTTCCTCGTACTTAAGCATCTTTTAAACTGATTCTCCAAACATGCTCATTAAAGACTTCCACACTTACAATAAACGAGAAGCGAATGTATAAAGAACTTAATATTCTAGCACATTCAGATTCAGTGTAAATATTACGAGAAAACAGATTTATAAATGAATTCATTGCAGAAGAATTCTTATTAAAGAAAATATCCAATTCTCGATAAAAGGTGCGACTCAAATGTAAGAAGGCTGGTAGGATCTGACGTGTAGGGAGAATGTAGTCTTTTCCCCAGAAACTGATATTGTTAATTGCTATCCGTTCTCCAAAATAAAATTTATATTAAAAAGCCAGTATTTTCAAACAGTGAACCGGATTCAAAGAAACCTAGTACCATACAAAAACTAGCAAAAATATACTCACACTTAAAGAGTAAAAAAAAGTTACATTTTAAATATCTATTGTAGTAGAGAACTGTGCAAGGACCGAATAGAAAAAACAACCTCACAAAGTTTTATTTTCATTACAATGATTCATATGAGAGCCCCATGTAAAGCCAGAAACGTCCAAAAGATAATCCAGTTCTTGCTATACATGCAACAGCAAATCGGCGTCTATGGCTTTATAGGCACTTTTAATACGACTTTGTAGTTCTGCTACATCTTTCGGCAAGGCTGGCTAAGGTTCAGGCTACTTGAGATGTAATTATGCAGATGTTCGTAGATATGAAGCCGCACCTGTTTAAGAGGCTTTCTTTTTATTACTGCCTTGCACATTCTTCTATCATAAATATTTAATCCGCAAAAGATATTTAAAAGTAAAATATTCCCCGCAAAAAAATATTTATCTTAAAATTTTTGGTACAAACTATATATAAATATTTAGATATATTCTGACTACAAACAGCAGTTTTTAAAAATGATTAATTGACTATCGGTTCTCAAACTTGATTACTTTGAAGCGGGGCGAGACAGCTCCACGTATTTATTTAAAGCTTAATTTACTTATTCATTATTTTCTATTATGAAAGTTTTTATAAAACATAAAATCATGACTTTACAGATATTGACTTTTAACATTAATAAAACAATGTGTAAAAACTGATGAAAGTCGGCATGTGTTTTTAATTATGTAAATTTAAGAAATTTTTTTATATTAGAAGAGGAAAATTTATGAAATATGTCTCATAAATGGTTGATATGAAAATATTCCAGGGAAATTCTTCCCAGAAGCCCATAAAAAAGGCTTCCAGGGAAATTCAAAGGTGTTGAATTTACAGCAAACAGGCCCCTGGAGGCTACAAGAGATCTAGGTTTCGACATCACTACTGGTAGTAGTAAAAACGTGCCCACATGTGGACAATTTTTTTATTGTGCAACAACCAATAATTTTCTTTATCACTTCCGTTTACAACTGGCAGGAAAAATGAAATTTCATATGCGAAGACTAATGGGAAACGATACAAAAATCCATCGATTTAGGGGAAATCTTAAACATAGACCATATGATTAATGATTCTGCATAATTTATATGTCACATTCTGAGAAACGAAATCTGATAAATTTAGATTCATGTTGTACTTTATACCTTAGCATCCTTGTCGTCTGAAACGACCAGCTCGATATTATCATCTTCTAATTTACGTCGGAAACTCAACGCCAAAACGCAAGCAATGACGCATTATAGTCATGCTATATGGAAAAAGTTTATTGTCTTTTTAATTAAAAATTTTCATTTGACTCAGTAGCGCCTGCAGGGAGGTTTTCTGGTTGCACGGAAACCCCCCTTTGCTGATTTAAGGGGCGCTAAATTATCCCCTTTTTGGCAGTTGAATTTTAAAATTCTAAAATATTTACAATATTAAAATTAAATTATAATATTAAAATAGCTTCCGATATCAAAACTAAGCTAGGAACTGGTGAAAATGTAACTTCCGTGAGTCGTGACATTTTAGTACTTTTCCATTGACGAGTTCGCTTGCAATATAAGGGTGTATCTGAAACCCTGTCACAAACGTTTAGAGGTAGTATGGATGATTTTAAGCAAAAAAGTTAATATGAACAAGGGTTCGAATTTGAACGATAACCGAGATATGAACACAAATAAAAATGCCGCCACTAAGATCAACAAGTTAATAACTCAGGTTCTATAATACATTGTATAATGAAGTTTGGGGGAATAATATGGTACATCGAATAGTGTATACGGTTAAAATTTGATCGAATTCCAACGAGTAGTTTCCGAGTTACGCAGTCAACATCCCTGTGCTAAACGAGATGGATTGCTCGACATGAAGCCCTGGTAGCTAGAACTCTATGAAGTTGTCATTTCGTGCTTCGAGCATGTATGCAGTCCCCATGATAGAAATAAAGATTGGAGTTCAGATGCGATCTCTGATGCCAAGTCACTATGCCTAAATATTAGCACCTTTGAAACAATCATCACTCTTGTCGTTGTTCAAAATTGCATGGCTTTTCTCAAATGACTAACTGTGTCTCTGCAAGGTCGTTCGGGGGACATCAGCAGAGCTTGCAAATTTATAGAAGTTGTTAAAAGTACCATCGTTGTAGAAAATGTCGACACTTTTCACGCAGGATGGTTTAGCGAAGCTGCGAAGATTGTCCAGCAGATTAGAGTCCAAGAGTAGCTTCAGCCAAGCGCCAAATCTATCGACAAAATGCTCCTCCAGAATCAGCTGTAGAGTATTACCGACGCAATCTAACATTCCTTTTCTGGACAGTGTTCTTGCTGAAATGGAGAGTAAAATTTCCGAACCCATTCTAAGTGCCTGCACACACAGCTACTCGTTCTTTCGGCCGTCATCAGTGATTAAGATGCTGATCAAGCAAACCTGGGGCCCTATTCTCGAAATTTTCGTGTTAACACTCCCATGAGTTGGGAGGGTCACGTGGTACAAACACGAATGATCAGACAAAATTGGTATTCTCGAAACTCAACTCCCATGTTTTTCGTTCTCCCCATGTGAGTTGTCAACTCACGTGAGTAGAGCTTGTGAGATAGCTACGCACAAAAAAAAAGAAAAAACATGGCCGACGTTTCGTTACGCTGCACTGAATCGGAACATTGGAAACAGCGGAAAGGCGTTGTTTGAGGAGGCAACGAGTTTTACGAACGCGGATTGATGCTTTCGACTGTCATGAGTAACATTTTCGTCACTTATTTCGACTATCAAAGGATTTCGGCAAAAATTTTGATAGACAACCTTCGACCGATTTTAGGGGATCAAACTCGAAGATCAGCATTAAGCCTACAAAACAGAGCGATAGATAATACGCACTATCGGCACAATCCCGCGATGACTAATCACGCGACCAAGGTAAATGACATCTTTATTAATTTAGCCTTTTACTCGTAACCAAATAAAAAAGGGTTTATATATCACCTGGTTAGAGGGGGGGGGGGGG